>JAWDGP010002612.1:542500-580000 GCA_033675545.1 Elysia crispata
AGGGACTGAGCTATCAGAACATGAGAGATAGATGAAGGGACTGAGCTATCAGAACATGAGGGATAGATGAAGGGATTGAGCTATCAGAACATGAGAGATAGATGAAGGGATTGAGCTATCAGAACATGAGAGATAGATGAAGGGATTGAGCTATCAGAACATGAGAGATAGATGAAGGGATTGAGCTATCAGAACATGAGAGATAGATGAAGGGATTGAGCTATCAGAACATGAGAGATAGATGAAGGGACTGAGCTATCAGAACATGAGAGATAGATGAAGGGACTGAGCTATCAGAACATGAGAGATAGATGAAGGGATTGAGCTATCAGAACATGAGAGATAGATGAAGGGATTGAGCTATCAGAACATGAGAGACAGGTGAAGGGACTGAGCTATCAGAACATGAGAGATAGATGAAGGGACTGAGCTATCAGAACATGAGGGATAGATGAAGGGATTGAGCTATCAGAACATGAGAGATAGATGAAGGGACTGAGCTATCAGAACATGAGAGATAGATGAAGGGATTGAGCTATCAGAACATGAGAGATAGATACGGGGACTGAGCTATCAGAACATGAGAGATAGATGAAGGGACTGAGCTATCAGAACATGAGAGATAGATGAAGGGATTGAGCTATCAGAACATGAGGGATAGATGAAGGGACTGAGCTATCAGAACATGAGGGATAGATGAAGGGACTGAGCTATCAGAACATGAGGGATAGATGAAGGGATTGAGCTATCAGAACATGAGGGATAGATGAAGGGACTGAGCTATCAGAACATGAGGGATAGATGAAGGGATTGAGCTAATTCGCTGTCAGGACATGAGAGATATATACGGGGACTGAGCTAATTCGCTATCACAACATGAGAGATAGATGAAGGGACTGAGCTAATTCGCTATCAGAACTCAAACACCACTCAAAAGCAGAGCGCCCTACTGTTTTCTGCCATCTGGTGTGCGGTGAAATGGCGACTTAGATCTAACTATACAGGGTAAGCTATGTACGACAGCTAGGAAAAACATCGGCTGGTTTTTGGTGTTTTAGAATGTCACATAATTATTTCCCCATTTACTACGTTTCACAGTTTTACATTTTCTTCTTCTTTTTTTCTATTCAGACTTCAATATATGCACATCTCTTAGGTTTTTTTTCTTTTTTTTTTTTTTTTCTACGTGAGCTGTGATACCTGAAGTGAAAGTTGATCAAGTATAATTTTTGATACAAAACGTTCACCACAAACCAAGGAAGGGAGACCATTTAATAGTTCTTTCCGCTAAACACATTCTGAGTAGCAAACAAAAAAAAAAAAAAAAAAACAGGAGAAAAGATTGCCTAGACTTTGCAATACTTTATTGTTGCTTGTTTTCTTTTTTTTTTGTTTATTTAATTTTTTTTTTTATGTGCTTTTTAGACCCGAGATCTCGTAAGTTTGTTTAAAAAAAAAAAAAAAAAAAAAGACGGTGTACACTTTTCACCGTAAGGTAGCAAGAGTGTTTGTGGTTTTGAAAAGTAAAAGAGAGAGAGAGAGAGAGAGAGAGAGAGAGAGAGAGAGAGAGAGAGAGAGAGAGAGAGAGGGAGAGAGAGAGAAAGAGAAAGAAAGAGAGAGACAGAGAGAAGAAGAGTGAGAGACAGAGAGAGAGAGAAAGAGGCAGAGAGAGAAAGATACAGAGAGAGAGAGAGAGACAGACAAACAGACAGAGAGACAGACAGAGAAATCCATTCTTTTTCTTTTCTTGGATCAGTACTGTTTTCAATGAGAACTGATGTGATGCGTCAACAGTCTGTTTTGTGTGCAAAGTGAGCTGTAACAACAACAACAAAAAAAACCCAACCAAACAAAAGACAACAAAACAAAACAAAAAAACAAACAAACAAAGAACAACAAAAAACAAAAAAACAAACAAACAAACAAAACAAAACAAAAATAATAATAATATAAAAATAAAATCCTTTTAATTTCCTCCTTTTTCTTTTTTTTTTTCATCCCCCCCCCCCCTCCCCCTCTCTACGCGGAAAAAGCAAGAGCAAAAAAAAATTAAATGAAGGGGAGAAAAAATCCGGGCGCCCAAAAATTGTTTATTTAAAAAACGCCATGACACGAACAAAACCAAGGTTAACCACACGTTTGTCCTTGGCAATGTTTTTCCCTTCTTTCTTTTTTTTTTTTCAATTCCATGTTAGATTCTAAATAAGGGACGAAAAATGTAACAGGATAAAAGATGTCACGGAGAAAATCCATAACACGAAAACAAGGGCAGGGATATATTTCAAGAATCGGTTAACTGGGAACGCCGGAAAGGGACTGGTCTATAGAACGAGCGAAGGGTGTAAAGACGAAGGAACACGGAAGAGGTGCCGAGAAAAGAACAGCGAAAGAAGGAGAGAGGGAAGAACATAGGAGGGGAGTGAGAAAAAGTGAAAGAAGGAAGGAGAGAGGGAAGAATATAGGAGAGGGAGTGAGAAAGAGTGAAAGAAGGAAGGAGAGAGGGAAGAATATAGGAGAGGGAGTGAGAAAAAGTGATAGAAGGAAGGAGAGAGGGAAGAATATAGGAGAGGGAGTGAGAAAGAGTGAAAGAAGGAAGGAGAGAGGGAAGAATATAGGAGAGGGAGTGAGAAAGAGTGAAAGAAGGAAGGAGAGAGGGAAGAATATAGGAGAGGGAGTGAGAAAAAGTGATAGAAGGAAGGAGAGAGGGAAGAATATAGGAGAGGGAGTGAGAAAGAGTGAAAGAAGGAAGGAGAGAGAGGGAAGAATATAGGAGAGGGAGTGAGAAAAAGTGATAGAAGGAAGGAGAGAGGGAAGAATATAGGAGAGGGAGTGAGAAAGAGTGAAAGAAGGAAGGAGAGAGGGAAGAATATAGGAGAGGGAGTGAGAAAAAGTGAAAGAAGGAAGGAGAGAGGGAAGAACATAGGAGAGGGAGTGAGAAAAAGTGATAGAAGGAAGGAGAGAGGGAAGAATATAGGAGGGGGAGTGAGAAAGAGTGAAAGAAGGAAGGAGAGAGGGAAGAATATAGGAGAGGGAGTGAGAAAAAGTGAAAGAAGGAAGGAGAGAGGGAAGAACATAGGAGAGGGAGTGAGAAAAAGTGATAGAAGGAAGGAGAGAGGGAAGAATATAGGAGAGGGAGTGAGAAAGAGTGAAAGAAGGAAGGAGAGAGGGAAGAACATAGGAGAGGGAGTGAGAAAAAGTGATAGAAGGAAGGAGAGAGGGAAGAATATAGGAGAGGGAGTGAGAAAGAAACAGCGAATGGAGGAGAGAGGGTATTTGAGTCAGAATCCTTACATTGAGTTTAAAAGAAAAACATAAAAAAAATAAATAAAAATTGAAGAACGGGAGAGAATGTTTGAAAAAATATTGTGAAGTATGATCACTACCAATAATGACAAGTATGTATTTATCAATCATTTAGGGCGGAAAAAAGAAGAGATTTCCCTGTAAAATGAAACCATATCACTGTGTACAATATCGTAAAAATACACAAAGCTTTTACAATTTACTAGTCTCTAGATTTATCACACTCTCTAAAAACTCTCTTCAACATAGCAACCAAATATATATGGTTTAAACTCATTCCCTAGTTATTCAAAAGTGGTATTCAGGAACCAAACTTAGCATAAGTAATAACCAAAAAAAAAAGAGAGGGGATAATATATATATATATATATATATATATATATATATATATATATACATATTCCCTCTTTGCCTAAATCGTGCCTATGTGTGAATCATCCCAGGATAAATTAAAAAAAGGTATAGAAACTAGACTAGCTACTCATCGCCTCTTGACGGAACATCCCTTATGTACCAAGAGGAAAAACGATATTTATCTATCGCTCCAAATGAACACTTTAACTATCTGTAACTCACATTCTCGCACTCTCCGGATCAAACAAATTTCCCGCTTCCATAATTAGTTCCAGATACTAAACCTCGATCTAATTTTTATTCCAAATTAAAATTTTAGTTTGGTTCAGTTTATTCAAACGCGAAGTTCTAGACTTCAAGAGGGCATACACTCACACCTAGGGAAAGAGAGAAAACCTAAACAAGGGAGAAAAAGTGTGACGTCACTCGCGGTTCTAAGTAACCAGCCTGTGAGAACAACGGAAATCAGACTGTGCCACTTCTTAGTGTTGAGTCAAGTTGAGAGGTAAAATCACGTGATTCAGAATGATAACAATCGCCCGAAGTCATGTAAACGATAGAATATAAATACGCTTAGGCTACTGTTAACGATGAAGGGCATTATAAAACAATAAATTGTTTAGAACCAGTACATCATCGTTGTCAACTGATATCATGACATTTTGTCGATGTCCCTGTTAGTATCATTTTGGGCGTACGGACATCGTTGTCAACTGATATCATGACATTTTATCGGTGTCCCTGTTAGTATCATTTTGGGCGTACGGACATCGTTGTCAACTGATATCATGAAATTTTGTTCATGTTTCAATATCATTTTGGGGTTACTTGATATCATGACATTTTCTCTCTCTTAGTATCATTTTGGGGTTACGTACATCGTTGTCAACTGATATCATGACATTTTCTCCCTGTTTGGGGTTACTTTCATCGTTGTCAACTGATATCATGACATTTTCTCCCTGTTTGGGGTTACTTACACCGTTGTCAACTGATATCATGACATTTTGTCCATGTTAGTATCATTTTGGGGTTACGTAAGACTAATCACAGCCAAAAAAAAAAAAAAATAATAATAAAACCCCAAAAATTACAACCGAAATTGAAACTGAATTAGAATACCCTTAAAAGCGGAAAAAAGATCAGGTTTAAAAACTGTACTGAGACCAAAAAAAAAAAAAAAAAAAAAGAAAATTACTCACCCGAATCTTCGCTGAAAGCGCGGCGTACTGGTGAAGGCGCGGTGTGACGTAAACAATGTAGTACAGTAAAGCTGTTTGTAAACTTTTAAATTTTAATTGGATTTCTTGGTGGGCGTCTTATATTCATCAACAGTAACACGGTAGACAGCTGCGTGCGCATGCCCTGAACAGAAGGTAACCAGAAGTTCGGGTTTGAGCAGATTTCTCACCGGATCACGTCAATAATAATGACGGCAGATCACAAGAGGTAATATTTGATTTTTGCTCCTTTGGCTACGATAACACAAAACGAAAACAATCTAGATCTAGATCTAGAAGTTCTTAACATACATGCACCGGGATTTCTGCGATCTTTGATCAAAGTAAACGAGTATAAAATTTAGATTTCTAACATTAAGGCAGTGTTAGGGTGTTAGTGTGGTAAAAAAAAATCTCAAAGCTTCTGCCTTGTGCTGTGTTCTGATGTCATAAACTATGGCACATAGCTGGAGGTGGAGATCGGTCGGCATGCGCACTAAGGTCAAAACTTAAACTCAGCATTCCTAATAGTCACACTTGAAAGGATGTAATCTGGATAGAGTCAAACCACATTCGTCAAAAACCACAGACAACCATGTATCCACTCCGGATGCACGCTAACCGTGAAATCATTGGGATCGGCAAAATAACTCCCTGCGTATAAATCTAAAACTCGACATCAGAGAAGATGCTATAGTTCCGAGATTACAAGACAATAAGAGTTCGGTTTGGGTCAAACAAAGCATTGCAACTGGACAAAGATGTTAGTCCTTTCTTAGAGATAGTAATCTAAGGCTTCGTCTAGACGTAAATGTTTATAGCACCGTTATTCAATTTCCAAAGACTGATAATTTTGAAGAATCTAATGTAATGCTGAGCGTTCTGATTTCACACATGATACGTACGTTAGTCTGAATTAAAATCGAAATGAAAGAGAGCCAGCACCTGTACTTGATCGAAGATACGAGAAAAATAACACAATGTCTTTGGTTCTTGTCGGGTAGAAGTCGCACTTGCCTTGCGGAGACTAAAGATGCGCCACTAATCTTATCACGCCGGTGCGTCACAGCCCTTGCTTGCTGCTGTTGTGATAATATCAACACTGGAAAATGCTCGCCGTTTTCTTCCAAGTGTCCGGTCTCTGTGTGTGTGTGTGTGTGTGTGTCCAGATCTCGGCGCTGACGGCACAGCCACTACAAACCGTCGAATCTATTTCAGACCCGGAGCCAAGTACTAGTGAACCAAATGTCCGAAGGTCGCCCGACTCTCCCAGACTCGCTTTCTCTCCCTCGGCTTTCGTTTTCAGGGCCAACTGCTGTCAGCCACTCAACACCATGCGGCCACATACAGCCGCATATAGCCACACAGCCACACGAGTTTTTGAGGGGTTTCTGCTGAGGCTTCTCTCGTCTTGTCCCGACGCTCGGCCGCTCATAAGCTCTGATGATGTGTGCTTGTGTGTGTGTGTCTGTGTCTGTCTATACATGTGTGTCCCTGACCAGCATGGGCATGTGTGTCCCATCATCGTGCGCTAGCGCTAGCCCTCGGCGTCTGCTACGTTTGCTAGGAGAGTTTTCCGCCCTTGCGTACGAATAATGTATTCGTATTCGCACGCATGACCTTGACTGAGTTACTCCTTCCGCCTCAGCGAGACGACACAAAGAAAAAAAAAATCAAGGCTGTAAAAAATGAGACTTTATGAGAGAGAGAGAGAGAGAGAGAGAGAGAGAGAGAGAGAGAGAGAGAGAGAGAGAGAGAGAGAGAGAAAATGAGAGATGAACAGACAGAGACAGACAGCGAGAGAGAGACAGACAGACAGAGAGAGACAGAGAGACAGAGAGAGAGAGAGAGAGAGAGAGAGAGAGAGAGACAGAGAGAGAGAGAGATATGAATCTGTGGTTAATGGGAATGGCATTAGTCCATAAAGCCCATATTTTATTTTAGGCGCGTCCCGTGGACTTTTGGTGGGCATCAACCCCAAAAATAAGACACACGCAGGAAAACCGCCGGTACAAAGATAAGAAAGGACAGGTTCTATCAACATAAGCGGGGTCATTTCAATTTAATCCAGGCCCGTTGGACGTCTGAAATTAATACAGCCTGAAACAAGCTGCTCCCTGCTCACCTCACATTCGTGGCATTCCATCAAAATTGTCTTTGTTTGCAGGTTTGAAATTTATGTTCTTTTTTTTCGAATTGTCTGTGCAGACGTTTTAAATTTATTACTTGTAGGAGAGTATTTTGATAGTTGTTAGGTGTAGGTGTACATCTTATTAATGATGTTGTTTTTTAAAAATTTTTGATATTTTTTTTTTTGTTGTAGTTGTTAATACTCTTGCTATTGGCATTTTTTGCATTTAGCGATAATTATCTGTTATCAGCTTCCACATCTTTATCTTCATTGTTATTACCATAGCGATCGCCATGATAAATGATAAAAATATCTTGGGACATGATCATCATCACAACCATCGCCATCATTACATCATCATCATCATGATTCGCATGACCATTATCAGTAACATCATTTTCAACTTCATCATCATCATCATCATCATCATCATGATTCGCATGACCATTATCAGTAACATCATTTTCAACTTCATCATCATCACAAATCGAATCATCAATTTCATCATCATCATCATCATCACAAATAGAGTCATCAATTTCATCATCATCATCATCATCACAAATAGAGTCATCAATTTCATCATCATCATCATCATCACAAATAGAATCATCAATTTCATCATCATCATCATCATCATCATCATCATCATCATCATCATCATTATCATCATCATCACTTAATAGAATCATCAATTTCATCATCATCATCCTCATCATCAACATCCTAATTTTCCCCAATCACCATTTTTTTCAACAATTTTTTTCATGTTTTATGAACATCATCATCATCGTCATCATCATCATCATCGCCATTATTATCACTACCATCAGTACCAGTATCACCATCGCAAGAGCGCCGCTCACTAAGAGGGTAAAGCACTTGCGACTCACAGAGACACTAGATAGTGGGATTAAATGATAAAACATAAAGCTAAAGTTGGAGTCTCGTCATTCGCCAGCCCCTCCCTGTCTGACAGAAGAGTAGAAGGTTTAGTTTACTGACAGGTTTGACCAGATAGAGGCCACTTTTGGAAGCCTTCATAAAAACCCGTTGACGAACTTTTTAAAATAAAAACCTTTGCTTTGTTCTTTCATTTCTTTCTCCTCTTAGTATTTTTACCCTTTTCCTTTTTTTCATAGCTCCTAGTGTATAACTGGCCTTCGACATCTCCGTGTGGTTTATGTCTTTTAGGAAATAATTATAAGCATTTACTTCTTTTTTTTTTCTCTGGAAGAGCTTAACTTTATTCCCTTCACTAAACCCGAAACAATTTCTTTTACATCGATTGTCCTCGATTTTCAGCCGATCTGTCAAATTCCTAACCATGAAATTTAAGCTTGAAATCACCGTTAACGGTGGACTGAGTTTCTAACCAGATACCCAATATTTCAGTTAACATAATCAATCAATCCATTAATATAGCAGTCTTCACGGCCTCTCTAGAGATATACTGGCGTTTTCTGTTTATACTCTTTCTTCACATCAAGTTGAAACTAAAAAAAACGTTCGTTGATTCTCAATTTATCCGAGAGAACGACTTACGGCCGTTCGGAGAACTAAGCGGTTTCTTCCGATCAACGATCACCTTGTTTAACACTCGGGGATTATAAAAAAAAAAAAAAAATCCCACAAGCTAAATCGAGATGGTTAAAAATACCTGTGTATCAAAGTCCTGTCTCGTTTATTTTAGGCATGAATCACTCAAACACCGAGCCGAAAAGGGCATCAGTGTGTCAGCGGCAAGAAAAGATCACCTTTTCACGCTTCATTTGACACGGTTTGGAAAGAAAAAAAAAAGGGGGGGGGTGGGGGAGGATAAAGATTGTCTTTAGATGCTTCACTTCTCCATGAGTGGGCATTTTAAAGTTTGCTATTATCATGATCAATTGATAATTAACATCGTCGTCGTCATTTTCATCATCATCAACATCATCCTCATCATTACCATCGTCATCGTCGTCAACATCATCTCCATCTTCACCATCATCATCATCCTCATCATTACCATCATCATCATCATCCTCATCATTACCATCATCATCATCATCCTCATCGTTATCATCATCATCATAACCATCTTCATCCTCCTCCTCGTCCCCCTCCTCCTCCTCCTCCTCATCATCATCATCAACAACATCTTTAACCTCATCATCATCGTCATCATCATCTTTATCCTCCTCCTCCTCCTCCTCATCATCATCGTCATCCTCATCTTTATCCTCCTCCTCCTCCTCCTCCTCATCATCGTCATCCTCATCTTTATCCTCCTCCTCCTCCTCATCATCATCGTCATCATCATCTTTATCCTCCTCCTCCTCCTCATCATCATCATCGTCATCCTCATCTTTATCCTCCTCCTCCTCCTCATCATCATCATCGTCATCGTCATCGTCATCTTTATCCTCCTCCTCCTCCTCATCATCATCATCGTCATCGTCATCTTTATCCTCCTCCTCCTCCTCCTCATCATCATCGTCATCCTCATCTTTATCCTCCTCCTCCTCCTCATCATCATCGTCATCCTCATCTTTATCCTCCTCCTCCTCCTCCTCATCATCATCGTCATCCTCATCTTTATCCTCCTCCTCCTCCTCATCATCATCATCGTCATCGTCATCCTCATCTTTATCCTCCTCCTCCTCCTCATCATCATCGTCATCGTCATCGTCATCTTTATCCTCCTCCTCCTCCTCATCATCATCATCATCATCGTCATCCTCATCTTTATCCTCCTCCTCCTCATCATCATCATCGTCATCCTCATCTTTATCCTCCTCCTCCTCCTCCTCATCATCATCATCATCGTCATCCTCATCTTTATCCTCCTCCTCCTCCTCCTCATCATCATCATCATCGTCATCGTCATCTTTATCCTCCTCCTCCTCCTCCTCATAATCATCATCGTCATCCTCATCTTTATCCTCCTCCTCCTCATCATCATCATCATCGTCCTTACTAGCTGCATCTAATACTCGCTTACCTCCTTCTACTGCCCAGCAATACGCTGATGTTAGAATAACGCCCTGACACAGTGCAGTGATGTTCCAATCTGTAACGCCAATAACCATTTCTGCTTTACAGAGATGGATTCTGGATAAAGTTTCTAAGAATAGTATGAAAATAAAATTCCGTTAATTTGTACCATGATCAATGCTAACCACATAATATCCAAGGTTCTTAACATGGTGTAGGATATTTTGTTTCTCTACCGTGTGTCTCGAACTAACATGGTGTACGATATTTTGTTTCTCTACCGTGTGTCTCGAACTAACATAGTGTACGATATTTTGTTTCTCTACCGTGTGTCTCGAACTAACATAGTGTACGATATTTTGTTTCTGTACCGTGTGTCTCGAACTAACATTGTGTACGACATTTTGTTTCTCTACCGTATGTCTCGAACTAACATGGTGTACGATATTTTGTTTCTCTACCGTGTGTCTCGAACTAACATAGTGTACGATATTTTGTTTCTCTACCGTGTGTCTCGAACTAACATGGTGTGCGATATTTTGTTTCTGTACCGTGTGTCTCGAACTAACATGGTGTACGATATTTTGTTTCTCTACCGTGTGTCTCGAACTAACATGGTGTACGATATTTTGTTTCTCTACCGTGTGTCTCGAACTAACATGGTGTACGATATTTTGTTTCTCTACCGTGTGTCTCGAACTAACATGGTGTACGATATTTTGTTTCTCTACCGTGTGTCTCGAACTAACATGGTGTACGATATTTTGTTTCTCTACCGTGTGTCTCGAACTAACATGGTGTACGATATTTTGTTTCTGTACCGTGTGTCTCGAACTAACATGGTGTACGATATTTTGTTTCTCTACCATATGTCTCGAACTAACATGGTGTACGATATTTTGTTTCTCTACCGTGTGTCTCGAACTAACATGGTGTACGATATTTTGTTTCTGTACCGTGTGTCTCGAACTAACATGGTGTACGATATTTTGTTTCTCTACCGTGTGTCTCGAACTAACATGGTGTACGATATTTTGTTTCTCTACCGTGTGTCTCGAACTAACATGGTGTACGATATTTTGTTTCTCTACCGTGTGTCTCGAACTAACATGGTGTACGATATTTTGTTTCTCTACCGTGTGTCTCGAACTAACATGGTGTACGATATTTTGTTTCTCTACCGTGTGTCTCGAACTAACATGGTGTACGATATTTTGTTTCTGTACCGTGTGTCTCGAACTAACATGGTGTACGATATTTTGTTTCTCTACCGTGTGTCTCGAACTAACATGGTGTACGATATTTTGTTTCTCTACCGTGTGTCTCGAACTAACATGGTGTACGATATTTTGTTTCTCTACCGTGTGTCTCGAACTAACATGGTGTACGATATTTTGTTTCTCTACCGTGTGTCTCGAACTAACATGGTGTACGATATTTTGTTTCTCTACCGTGTGTCTCGAACTAACATGGTGTGCGATATTTTGTTTCTCTACCGTGTGTCTCGAACTAACATGGTGTGCGATATTTTGTTTCTCTACCGTGTGTCTCGAACTAACATGGTGTGCGATATTTTGTTTCTCTACCGTGTGTCTCGAACTAACATGGTGTACGATATTTTGTTTCTCTACCGTGTGTCTCGAACTAACATGGTGTACGATATTTTGTTTCTCTACCGTGTGTCTCGAACTAACATGGTGTACGATATTTTGTTTCTCTACCGTGTGTCTCGAACTAACATGGTGTACGATATTTTGTTTCTCTACCGTGTGTCTCGAACTAACATGGTGTACGATATTTTGTTTCTGTACCGTGTGTCTCGAACTAACATGGTGTACGATATTTTGTTTCTGTACCGTGTGTCTCGAACTAACATGGTGTACGATATTTTGTTTCTCTACCGTGTGTCTCGAACTAACATGGTGTACGATATTTTGTTTCTCTACCGTGTGTCTCGAACTAACATGGTGTACGATATTTTGTTTCTCTACCGTGTGTCTCGAACTAACATGGTGTACGATATTTTGTTTCTCTACCGTGTGTCTCGAACTAACATGGTGTACGATATTTTGTTTCTCTACCGTGTGTCTCGAACTAACATGGTGTACGATATTTTGTTTCTGTACCGTGTGTCTCGAACTAACATGGTGTACGATATTTTGTTTCTCTACCGTGTGTCTCGAACTAACATGGTGTACGATATTTTGTTTCTCTACCGTGTGTCTCGAACTAACATGGTGTACGATATTTTGTTTCTCTACCGTGTGTCTCGAACTAACATGGTGTACGATATTTTGTTTCTCTACCGTGTGTCTCGAACTAACATGGTGTACGATATTTTGTTTCTCTACCGTGTGTCTCGAACTAACATGGTGTACGATATTTTGTTTCTCTACCGTGTGTCTCGAACTAACATGGTGTACGATATTTTGTTTCTGTACCGTGTGTCTCGAACTAACATGGTGTACGATATTTTGTTTCTCTACCGTGTGTCTCGAACTAACATGGTGTACGATATTTTGTTTCTCTACCGTGTGTCTCGAACTAACATGGTGTACGATATTTTGTTTCTCTACCGTGTGTCTCGAACTAACATGGTGTACGATATTTTGTTTCTCTACCGTGTGTCTCGAACTAACATGGTGTACGATATTTTGTTTCTCTACCGTGTGTCTCGAACTAACATGGTGTACGATATTTTGTTTCTCTACCGTGTGTCTCGAACTAACATGGTGTACGATATTTTGTTTCTCTACCGTGTGTCTCGAACTAACATGGTGTACGATATTTTGTTTCTCTACCGTGTGTCTCGAACTAACATGGTGTACGATATTTTGTTTCTCTACCGTGTGTCTCGAACTAACATGGTGTACGATATTTTGTTTCTCTACCGTGTGTCTCGAACTAACATGGTGTACGATATTTTGTTTCTCTACCGTGTGTCTCGAACTAACATGGTGTACGATATTTTGTTTCTGTACCGTGTGTCTCGAACTAACATGGTGTACGATATTTTGTTTCTCTACCGTGTGTCTCGAACTAACATGGTGTACGATATTTTGTTTCTGTACCGTGTGTCTCGAACTAACATGGTGTACGATATTTTGTTTCTCTACCGTGTGTCTCGAACTAACATGGTGTACGATATTTTGTTTCTCTACCGTGTGTCTCGAACTAACATGGTGTACGATATTTTGTTTCTCTACCGTGTGTCTCGAACTAACATGGTGTACGATATTTTGTTTCTCTACCGTGTGTCTCGAACTAACATGGTGTACGATATTTTGTTTCTGTACCGTGTGTCTCGAACTAACATGGTGTACGATATTTTGTTTCTCTACCGTGTGTCTCGAACTAACATGGTGTACGATATTTTGTTTCTCTACCGTGTGTCTCGAACTAACATGGTGTACGATATTTTGTTTCTGTACCGTGTGTCTCGAACTAACATGGTGTACGATATTTTGTTTCTCTACCGTGTGTCTCGAACTAACATGGTGTACGATATTTTGTTTCTGTACCGTGTGTCTCGAACTAACATGGTGTACGATATTTTGTTTCTCTACCGTGTGTCTCGAACTAACATGGTGTACGATATTTTGTTTCTCTACCGTGTGTCTCGAACTAACATGGTGTACGATATTTTGTTTCTCTACCGTGTGTCTCGAACTAACATGGTGTACGATATTTTGTTTCTGTACCGTGTGTCTCGAACTAACATGGTGTACGATATTTTGTTTCTCTACCGTGTGTCTCGAACTAACATGGTGTACGATATTTTGTTTCTGTACCGTGTGTCTCGAACTAACATGGTGTACGATATTTTGTTTCTCTACCGTGTGTCTCGAACTAACATGGTGTACGATATTTTGTTTCTCTACCGTGTGTCTCGAACTAACATGGTGTACGATATTTTGTTTCTCTACCGTGTGTCTCGAACTAACATGGTGTACGATATTTTGTTTCTGTACCGTGTGTCTCGAACTAACATGGTGTACGATATTTTGTTTCTCTACCGTGTGTCTCGAACTAACATGGTGTACGATATTTTGTTTCTCTACCGTGTGTCTCGAACTAACATGGTGTACGATATTTTGTTTCTCTACCGTGTGTCTCGAACTAACATGGTGTACGATATTTTGTTTCTCTACCGTGTGTCTCGAACTAACATGGTGTACGATATTTTGTTTCTCTACCGTGTGTCTCGAACTAACATGGTGTACGATATTTTGTTTCTCTACCGTGTGTCTCGAACTAACATGGTGTACGATATTTTGTTTCTCTACCGTGTGTCTCGAACTAACATGGTGTACGATATTTTGTTTCTCTACCGTGTGTCTCGAACTAACATGGTGTACGATATTTTGTTTCTCTACCGTGTGTCTCGAACTAACATGGTGTACGATATTTTGTTTCTCTACCGTGTGTCTCGAACTAACATGGTGTACGATATTTTGTTTCTGTACCGTGTGTCTCGAACTAACATGGTGTACGATATTTTGTTTCTGTACCGTGTGTCTCGAACTAACATGGTGTACGATATTTTGTTTCTCTACCGTGTGTCTCGAACTAACATGGTGTACGATATTTTGTTTCTCTACCGTGTGTCTCGAACTAACATGGTGTACGATATTTTGTTTCTCTACCGTGTGTCTCGAACTAACATGGTGTACGATATTTTGTTTCTGTACCGTGTGTCTCGAACTAACATGGTGTACGATATTTTGTTTCTCTACCGTGTGTCTCGAACTAACATGGTGTACGATATTTTGTTTCTGTACCGTGTGTCTCGAACTAACATGTTGTACGATATTTTGTTTCTCTACCGTGTGTCTCGAACCAACATGGTGTACGATATTTTGTTTCTGTACCGTGTGTCTCGAACTAACATGGTGTACGATATTTTGTTTCTCTACCGTGTGTCTCGAACTAACATGGTGTACGATATTTTGTTTCTGTACCGTGTGTCTCGAACTAACATGTTGTACGATATTTTGTTTCTCTACCGTATGTCTCGAACTAATTGCTGCCGGAGCTAGAAATAGTAGGATAAACTTAGGAGACTTAGAAACCTTTACATTTACTTATTTTGTAAAACATACATACTTTTAGAGTTTTATTAGAGAAATTATAATTAATGTTATAGTTATCAAAAGGGACTTTATGAGGTTTTTTTTCTTATGTTAATGCGGACCCCCAATTTCTTGTGAAATGAAATTATGTGAACAAGATCGAAATTACTAAATGTATTAATATTATTTAACATGGAGTATATAGAACCTGCAAAAGTTCACACCAATAAATACATTAATAAAATAATAAACAAATAAATAAATCAATAAAAAAAGTTCACTTTCTAGATCTTGTATTGTGCCTTTTTGGCTCCATGGCTGCCTGGCCTGAGACAAAAAGGTCGAAAGCTGCCCGAATTCTTCACCAAGCTGAGAGGTGAGTTACGCAGGGAAGGCTTTAAGATTACGGGGAATCGTTGCGAGGAATTGAAGAAATGAGTAATCGCCCACCCTCATCTGCTTGTGGTTGTTAGCGGGCTGACCTTCACGCCCGCCACTAAGTCGATCACATTATCATCACAGATCAGAGAAGGGTATCTTTAACCAGTCCAAGGGGAGGGGGGAAATGGAGGTTACAAGAGGATGTTCAATTAGCTGATGACAAGGTAGGTTGTGCAAGCCTGTTATCACCGCCAGGCGCCAGAGGCAAGTGGTAGGAACTGGGAAGAGCTCTAGGGAGATACGGCAGGGGGAGCTGGTTAGGACAGTACTAGGAGGGGACGTCATGGAAAAGGAATGGGTTTGTCGAAAATAACGAGAGAAAAATTGAGAGAGGAAGAGGGGTCAGCACAAACAAGGACCAAGAAAATGAAACAACAATGAAAGCAACAGAAAATGGGCAAAAATAGACAAAAAAAAAAAAAAAAAAGGTTTGACAGCAGATTTTCGAGAGGTTTGTTTCCTTTTCTTGTTTTACAATGATTTGATCTCGCAGCGAGCACTATGAATTCTTTTTTTTTTTTTTTAAACCAAGGTCAAGGTATGGACTTGTTTTTAGAAATATATCTGCTTACAGTTCTATGAAAATTAATAAAAAATGAAACTTGTTTTTATGTCTCTCATTTTTTATGTGCATATTTTGTTTGTTTCTTGTTTGTTGGTTTGTTTATGTCTTACACGAAAAAGGTATGCATTGTCTCAGAATTCGTGTAAGGCCAGTAAGATTAAATTTCGTTTCTTATTATGACGTAATACTTTTTTACAATTCTTGTTAAGAAACCCGATATAATCAGCGTGACAGTGACACTAATAACAACATCATCGGTTAAAGCAATATGACCGTCATCATCATTAATATTGTTAATAACAACAACAATAACAAATCTAACAACAACAAAAATAACAAATCCAACAACAACAACATCAACAACAGCAACAACAAAAACAACAACAATAACAAATCCAACAACAACAAAAACAACAAATCCACCACCACCACCACCACCACCAACACCAAAAAGAACAATAACAACAACAACAACAACAACAACAACAACAACAACAACAACAACAACAATAACAACAACAACAAAAAATCCAACAACAACAACAACAACAACAACAACAACAACAACAACAATAACAACAACAAATCCAACAACAAAAACAACAACAACAACAACAACAACAATAACAACAACAACTACAAATCCAACAACAACAACAACAACAACAACAACAACAACAACAACAACAACAACAACAATAAATGCAACAAGAACAACAACAACGAGGACGACAACGGAAACAACCAAGAAATTGTTGTATCCCGTTTTTGCTATGCTCCTGGAGCGATGAGGCTATTTTTTAAAATGTCTGTCTGTCTGTCTGTCTCTGTCTCTGTCTGTCTCTGTCTCTCTCTCTCTCTCTCTCTCTCTCTCTCTCTCTCTCTCTCTCTCTCTCCTCTCTCTCTCTTTCTCAAATCCCCTACATGCGCCCACCCATCTATTGTTGTTCATACCTTTTTTCACTTGCGGTTAACCTGAAAGACCACAACGGTTATGGTTTTTGAAACATATGGAACGCATATAGAACACACACACAAAAAAAATAATAAATAAAATAAAAGAAGGTCAAGGAAGTTCCCTAATTGGACCCATCTTTCACCCTAGTACCCACCGGCTTTAAAGCGAAAAAAAAAAGATAGAAAAGAAAATCTCAAAAAGTAAAAGTGGTTAAAATAAAACCCAACACTTTATTAAAAAATGCACTGAGAAAAACAACAACAACAACAACAACAACAAAAACAACAACAACAACAACAACAACAACAACCAAGGACAACAACCCCTCAAAAAACAAAACACCCACACGCAAAGGCCAGAGCACCAACGCAAGAAAGACAACAATAGCACTGTTGTCAGGTCCTTGTCCTAGCTTAGTGTAAATCAGTAAATCCATCTCTAAAACCGTCCTGTCCTGAGATGAGGTAATGGTCCACCACTGTCCAGTAACATAAAAAAAAAAAAAAATAAATAAAAAATATCCAGGTCGAGACACTGGCCAATTGGATGCAACAAAGTCACGACAGACACTGGGGAAAACAATCAAATGACAACCAGCAACGCATGTCATGTTCAACATGACCTCATAACGATCAAATTAGATTTGTTTTGTTTCGTCCGTATAAAAAGAATTCGGTTAAAAGGGAAAAAAAGGGAAAATTAAAGGTAAACATCTTAGGTGAAGAGTGATATGGAAAAAAGGGACGGTGAGAAAGTAATGAATGAGAGAAATGGCGGAGAAATTAATTACCATGAGATGGATAGTGAGATAAACAGAGAAAGACAGAGAGAGAGAGAGAGAGAGAGAGAGAGAGAGAGAGAGAGAGAGAGAGAGAGAGAGAGAGAGAGAGACAGACAGACAGACAGACAGACAGACAGACAGACAGACAGACAGACATACAGAGAAGAAGAAGAAGAAGAAGAAGAAGAAGAAGAAGAAGAAGAAGAAGAATTTACCCAATGAGAAACTTAAGGAGAGATCGTGGATGAGATGCAGAGGTGAGATGAAACTTACCATTCTGTTAAAAGGATGAATCTATTATACAGTCATGTCCTTCTTCCACTTAACTGGACTGGCACTAGGTGCACGTTCATGCAAGGTGCACCGCTTGACTGCAGCAATGGCAGCCGCTTGACAGGTTCGCTCTGGCCCCTATTAATCCTCGATGCATTTTTTCCCCGTTACGCGCCTTTTTAATCCCTATCGCGTGACCTTGACCTTTTTTTTTGTACCGGCTGTCGCGCTAATGTCGGTTTCTCCCCCCCGCCCCGCTTATGCTCCCTTCATATCAGCTGGTTGTACGTCTGCATGTTTGTAAATTTTGCTTCCCGCTGACTGTACGTCAAACATTGCCGGCGCCTCGTTTCTCTCTCTCTGTCTTTCTCTCTCTCTCTCTCTCGCTCTCAACAGTCACTAGTTAACTCTAGAATAGGTCACGAAAAACAGTTTTCGCACACCTATCATGAAACGTTGACACACTGCTTAATTTAATGTCAACTCAGCATCAGTGGTGACTGCCCCATCACAACTAGGTCAAGATCAACATCATTCTGGTGCTTCGATTTCAAGGTGACTTAAAAAGAACTTGTAAAAACAAATTCACCCAATTCACTATCATGCTAAAAGGGTTTAAACGGTGCACTGTTTGCAACGGATACAGCTGATGTTATACAGTCATGATACCGAAGGTTCGCAACTCTACCTGACAACCTGTTATAAAAGGCAACTTCGGTTTCTTTCTCCTCTATCTGATCAAAAACTCAATGTCCCATGGTGAAGTCTTCTGAATTTTGATTTGTCAAGATCAGTGTCCCACGCGGTACAAAGAAATTAAAGAAAAGTTCTGGATTTACGCTACCAAAAAAAAAAAAAAAAAAAATGGATTTGAAAATTCGTTATTATAATTATTTATTATAATTAAATTCATCAATTTTTATTGCGAAATTTTGTTTGAGAAATCAAATAACAGTGATTGTTATCTATGTTTTAGAATTTTTAAATTGGATTTCAAACAAAATTATGTACAAAAGATATGCATTGGAAAAGACACCTTAAAAAAACAATAAAATAAAATGATATTTGACTTCCCCCTGCGTATAATGCTCTTTTACTTTCATTTTCTCACTGAAAGCTCTCAAAACACAGAGATAAATATGGTTTGCAAGTCTCCATGAGTTGTTTTTTTTTTCTTTTCTTCGTTGACATAGACTAAATCAATGTATAGAGCTTCTTACTTCAACTACAGCCATAAGAATTCTTACTCTGATCACTTGATTTAGCTTTTTGACTTTTAATTTGGGGCCTATATATAGGTCCAGTATCTATCGTCTTTACTTGGTCTGTCTAGTGTCTCATTAATTAAGTTATTTCACTTAGAGCGAGAAACTAATTTCTTCTTTTTTTCTGTATGAATAATAATAATAATTAAAAAAACTTGAAGCAGACTAATAAACAGAGTTTTTTTCTTCCAGAAAAGCGATATAAACAAACCAAAAACTGAGACAAAAGATTTTAGAATATCCGACTATCAATCACAATGTGCTCAGTATCACAGCCATGGAACTTCAATTCTTCGAGATAATCAGTCTATGTTGTCCAAATGTCCTAGAATGTGTCAAGTTTTTAAAAAATATGGTGTAAATTATATTTTCCCAAAAGTTCTTTTTTGTCTCATTTTCGACCTCCATGTATATCCAATTTTAAGAATTAATATTGTGTCCAGGCCTGGACTTTTACAGCCGGGATATATTCAACAAAGAGGCAAGTAGGGGAATGTTTCGAAAGGAAATAGATTTAAAAACTAGATTTGTCCGATCCTCAGCTTGGTATTGAATAAGAATAAGTCCTAACACATTTCACAAATAATGACTGCTGGTCCAAGTTTTTTTCAGACATTTGGAACAACTAAATAGAATCTCCACTTAGGAACCTCAGAAATTATACCTAGATAATCTAAGTGTTGCTGCTTTTTAGATGGAAAACACTGGCATCCGGTTTTTCTTTACCTAATTTTTCTTTGAAACATGAATTGGATCCAGAGAGGCGATGTATCTTCCTTCTATTTTCCATTAAAACATGAATTGGATCCAGAGAGGCGATGTATCTTCCTTCTATTTTCCATTAAAATATGAATTCGATCCAGCAAGGCGATGTATCTTCGTTTTATTTTCCATTAAAACATGAATTGGATCCAGAGAGGCGATGTATCTTCGTTCTATTTTCCATTAAAACATGAATTGGGTCCAGCAAGGCGATGTATCTTCCTTCTATTTTCCATTAAAACATGAATTGGATCCAGAGAGGCGATGTATCTTCCTTCTATTTTCCATTAAAACATGAATTGGATCCAGAGAGGCGATGAATCTTCCATCTATTTTCCATTAAACATGCATTGGATCCAGAGAGGCGATGTATCTTCGTTCTATTTTCCATTAAAACATGAATTGGATCCAGCAAGGCGATGTATCTTCCTTCTATTTTCCATTAAAACATGAATTGGATCCAGAGAGGCGATGTATCTTCGTTCTATTTTCCATTAAAACATGAATTGGATCCAGAGAGGCGATGTATCTTCCTTCTATTTTCCATTAAAACATGAATTGGATCCAGAGAGGCGATGTATCTTCCTTCTATTTTCCATTAAAATATGAATTGGATCCAGCAAGGCGATGTATCTTCGTTTTATTTTCCATTAAAACATGAATTGGATCCAGAGAGGCGATGTATCTTCGTTCTATTTTCCATTAAAACATGAATTGGGTCCAGCAAGACGATGTATCTTCGTTCTATTTTCCATTAAAACATGAATTGGATCCAAAGAGGCGATGTATCTTCCTTCTATTTTCCATTAAAACATGAATTGGATCCAGCAAGGCGATGAATCTTCCTTCTTTTTTCCATTAAAACATGCATTGGATCCAGAGAGGCGATGTATCTTCGTTCTATTTTCCATTAAAACATTAATGAAATCTAGCAAGGCGATGTATCTTCCTTCTAATTTTCCATTAAAATATGAATTGGATCCAGCAAGGCGATGTATCTTCGTTTTATTTTCCATTAAAATATGAATTGGATCCAAAGAGGCGATGTATCTTCCTTCTATTTTCCATTAAAATATGAATTGGATCCAAAGAGGCGATGAATCTTCCTTCTATTTTCCATTAAAACATGCATTGGATCCAGAGAGGCGATGTATCTTCCTTCTATTTTCCATTAAAACATGCATTGGATTTAGAGAGGCGATGTATCTTCCTTCTATTTTCCATTAAAACATGAATTGGATCCAAAGAGGCGATGAATCTTCCTTCTATTTTCCATTAAAATATGAATTGGATCCAGCAAGGCGATGTATCTTCGTTCTATTTTCCATTAAAACATGAATTGGATCCAGCAAGGCAATGCATAATCCTTTTCCAAAATATGGCACTAATTGTATGGTACTCCTTTTCGTGTCACTTAGAGCCACATACGGAGTTTGAATCATAAAAATGCAGTTTTTCAACCAACCAGTAAAAAATAAAAAAAAAAGTGAAGCCATTATCTTAAATCTAAATGAGTAGGATGTAGCAAAATTAAATAGGAAAAAAAATGCCTCAGTAATTGAGACTAGTTTCTACATTCATCACTCTTTGAAAAGAGTAAAATTAAAAAAAAATAATAAAAAAAAAACTTCATGAAAAACGCGTTGTTCTGGATGTTAAAATTTTTAGATTTAGATCCGGGCGACATGTGTTAGATATCAGACATTAAAAAAAAAAAAACCTGTTTTAATGAACCATTTTATGCACAAGCGTAATTTAAGCTTGATAAGATGAGATCCCGTAATTTTTTTTAGCATGGAACCCCTCCCCCTCCTTTTTTTTTTCCCTTTCCACACACACCCAGCTAAATAGACGTGAATAAAAATGAAGGATGGAGAGGGGAAGGCCTATTATGACGGCATATATCACGTGCATGTTTCACGTGCCTTGTATAAAAACAGAAAGCGTGCGGCACAGTAACACTCCTTGGTGATAATAAAAGCTTACTCGCACAAACTTCGTGGTAAGAACAGACAACGGCTGCAAAACATATTCGATCAGCATCACCACAGCAGAAAAAAAAAATGCGAACGAAATTTCATTAAATTATAACCCGCTAATTAGAATCAACTTTCCCTTGTTGTTGTTGTTGTTGTTGTTGTTGTTGTTGTTGTTGTTGTTGTTGTTGTTGTTGTTGTTGTTGTTATTGTTGTTGTTGTTGTTGTATTCTTCTTCTTCTTCTTCTTTTTTTTCTTCTTCCAGTACTTTTTGTTCTTATTCTTCTTGTTCTTGTTCTTCTTGTTCTTGTTCTTGTTCTTCTTGTTCTTGTTCTTGTTCTCGTTCTTGTTCTTCTTGTTCTTCTTGTTCTTCTTCTTTTCTCTTCTTCTATTTCCTCTTTTTCTTATTCTTCTTCGCTCTCTAACCCACCCCGACCTATATCTGAGAATGCATAAATTTTAGTCCTGACCGATATTTCCAAGCCCAGTTCCCTCACGATTAGGCCTTGACCTTTGTTCTGTAAACGCTGGCAAAAAGTCAAAGGCCAAAAGGTGTCGCTGCAGTGTAGCTCGATTTCAGGTTTCTTTCTGATGAAGAGCTCTTCTAAAGGTCAGAGAGACGTCTGCTGGCTGGAACCTCAGCGCCATCTTCAGGAAACGCTAATCTTGTCTCCCCTGCCTTTGTTCCTTCTCCAAGACTCCTCCACTCCATTGTATTTCTCAATAAATCGGGAAAATCCATAATACCATAGGCTAGAGAAGACTTTTCTTTACAGCTGCCGCAGTGGAGTCTGAAGGACCTTCCTTCATTTTCTTGCCGACCTTTTCTAAAAGGCACTTCAACATACAGTTCCTCTCGCTCTTGCCTCGACACAAAACACAATACGAGACTATAGGGCAGCCACGGCTCAATGGACAGACATGCTAACTGTGCAGGTCGAAACAGGAAGAAAAAGGTAGATTGAGAGATAGGGAGAAGAAGGGTATGAGGGAAGTTCAATAGGTTCAGCCCGTCCAGAAAAAAAAAGATGGACGCGTTGGATGGTGGAAGCGAGCTAAATCACGACACCAGATAAAACTAGCAGCACATCTGTAGCACATCCAGTATAAAATCGGCCAGTAGGTCCAGCGAATAACCAACGTCTCTTTACTATACTGTGCATGTAGCATGTTGGACGCCTTTCAAAAATATATAACATGCAAGACTGACTACCCACAATACACCTCTTCCGTTGTTGTTTTTTTCCCTTTTCTTTTTCTTTTTTTCTTTTTTTTTTTTTTTTTTCTTAATATCAACAATGAAGCGAACAATAATTATAGCGCAGTGGCTCGTCATAAACTGAAGGCCCCAAGAGCGCTGACTGACATTTTTCATAAAGCTCAAAGTTTTTTTTTTTTTTTTTTTTTTCCCTCCACATCTATTCTTTCCTTTCCACTCCATGACGCGCACTGACTTCTGTCTAAAACATCCAACTCACCGCAGTCCCTCCTTCCCATCCACACGAGGGGAGCCAAATCAAAAGCATGGAAACAAGTTTTACGACTAATCTATTATTATGGCAAGACGCTCTGGGGAGCAGGCCGCGCACAGATTGGTAAACAAAGAGAAAAGAAAGTCTCTTCAATGCATGGTGGGAGCTCCCCGGGTCGGCGCCTGCCATTTTCAAAACAGCATTGCCAGGTACGAGGATCCACGGGCAGCCAAAAGATTAATGTTTTTAACATGCCAAGGAAGCCGCTGTTTTGGGCGGTCGAAACAAACATTTTCCTTTCTTTCCTTTTTTTTTTTTTTTATAACTAGGATCTCGTTTATAAAGAGATAAAATAAAGGAATTCATAGCTTATAGCTGAATTTTGAGTTATTTATTTGTTGTCAGTAAATTATAGATCTGGTAGAACCTGGTCAGTATACTTTTTATAACTTTGTAATATAAATGTAGTTTTTCTACCCAGAGAGAGTATTTTCACATTGATGCTCCGAATTTTATACATTTACATTACATACAATCTTTTTGTCTCACATTTTAAATCATTATCCTCAATGAAAATAAAAATATTTCTGTAAATTTAAACTTTTAAAGTTCATGTAAGTGTAGATCTTAAAGCACAGAATGGCATTATACAACTCCAGCAATTTTTCGTGCATGTTAAATGTTAAAGCTCAAGTAAATTATTTCTTGATACTGTACACATTATTTTGTATGATACACTGTCCATGAAAACGGTAGGGCGTTGACTTCACTCTGTATTATAGTTTTCGTCTCCCAAGTACGATTAAGTCACTATTATATTTTTAGTCTCCCAAACTGAACTTAACGCAATATTATTGTTTTCCTTTCTGGAGTCTGATTGAGACACTTATATTTCCCAAGTTGGACTTAAATCAATTTTATTGTTATCGTTCGTCTCTCAAGTCCGATTAGGTCACTATTATTATTTTAAGTCTCACGAGTTAAATTTATCTCAATATTATTGTTTTCATTTCCCAGGTCTGAAAGATTAAGTCACTGTTATATTTTTAGTCTCCTAAGTCGGAATTAACTCAATATTATTGTTTTCGTTTCCGAAGTTGGCCTTAACTCACTGGTATAGTTTTCATCTCCCAAGTCATACCTTGAAGGAGCTGTTAAAATGAGATTATTGGACCCATAGAAGAGTGCGCTTAACCACCTGGAAATATAAAAATAGTAATCACCATGACAACAGAAGGAGTTTCAAAACGTGAACTGAGATTCGTTACCCGCAGCTGGTGAAGTTTCCTGGATAGTACATGTATGATTTTTTAAAATTCTAAACCTGTGGTTTCATAAACCGAGCTGTAAACTCAAGTGAGCTCTATGGATACTAGATTCTATGTGTCTGTAGAAATGTTGAACCGCTACTGAAGTTTCCTGGATGTTACATGCATAATTTTTAAATTCTAAACCTGTGGTTTTATAAACCGCGCTGTAAAACTCAAGTAACGTATGTAGATACTATGAAGAATACTTAAACCCTACCTAACTTTACTGGTTGATAGTACATGTATTTATTTTTAAAATTTTAAGCCCGTGTTTTCACAAAACTAGCTGTTAAACCAGGCCCAAGACAGCACTAAATTGCTAGGCGTTAGTCGTCTGCTCCAACAGGCGAGTGGCGCCACCTGGCGGATGTTTTACTGATGTCTCTGGCGACACCATGTTTGTTAAGGTGTCTGGGGAGAAAAGGTGGCCGACGTTGTTAGTGTAATTGAGAACATAGGTGGAGATGGAGAGATTGGAGAGAGAGAGAGAGAGAGAGAGAGAGAGAGAGAGAGAGAGAGAGAGAGAGAGAGAGAGAGAGGTGGATGGAATGCAATGTAATTATGAGCGGAGAAGTACAAAAAGCAGTCAGATAATTGGACTAGGGCATGGATTTAGAGAATGACAAAAGAACAAAGAAAGAGAGACCGATTGATGGAGAAAGAGAGATAGATAGATAGATAAAGAGAGAGAAAAAGAGCAATGTAAATATATGCAGAGAAATACAAAGGAGCGGTCAGATAATTGGACAAGGGCATGGATTTCGAGAATAAGAAAAGAGCAAAGAAAGAGAGATAGATATACATAGATAGATAGATAGATGGAGAGAGAGAGAGAAAAAGAGAGCAATGTAAATAGAAGCAGAGAAATACAAGGAAGCAGTCAGATAATTGGACAAGGGTATAGATTCCGAGAATAAGGAAAGAGCAAAGAAAAAGAGATAGCTAGATAGACAGATAGATAGATGGAGAGAGAGAGAGAGAGAGAGAGAGAGAGAGAGAGAGAGAGAGAGAGAGAGAGAGAGAGAGAGAGAGAGAGAGAAAGACAGAAAGAGAGACAGTGACAAAGAGAGAGAAAGAGAGAGAGAGAGAGAAAGGAAGAGAATAGCTTCAACATTTTACAACCTTTTCTCGCCTAAAACAAATTATTTGGCAACATCCTAAATAAAAAGAATATTTTCTTTCAGTTTGTGAAACACATCAGCTGCTTAAAAACGAGTCTTTGATCACCATGGGGAAAGGGAGTTTTGGAGAGCATAGCTTTTGTGCTAAACCACCAGAGCGACCAATAGAATTAATTATCTTTCCTTTTGTACAATCATCTTAATATGTTCTTGTGACATTTTACATCTATAAAGAGAGAGAGAGAGAGAGAGAGAGAGAGAGAGAGAGAGAGAGAGAGAGAGAGAGAGAGAGAGAGAGAGAGAGAGAGAGAGAGAGAGAGAGGTTGGAGAACCATCTTTGTGACGAGGATGAATTATTATCATCTAGACTTTTGGAGTAAGCGCAGAAAGTCAGTCTGCTGATGAACAAAGGCACTAGACAATCGTGTCTTTGGTCTGCTGATGACCACAGGCACTAGACAATCATGTCCTCAGTCTGATGATGACCACAGGTACTAGACAATTGTGTCCTCAGTCTGCTGATGACCACAGGTACTAGACAATCGTGTCTTTAGTCTGATGATTTCCACAGGCACTAGACAATCGTGTCTTTAGTCTGATGATGACCACAGGCACTAGACAATCGTGTCCTTAGTCTGCTGATGACCACAGGCACGAGACAATCGTGTCCTCAGTCTGATGATGACCACAGGCACTAGACAATCGTGTCCTCAGTCTGATGATGACTACAGGCACTAGACAATCGTGTCCTTAGTCCGCTGATGACCACAGGCACTAGACAATCGTGTCCTCAGTCTGCTGATGACCACAGGCACTAGACAATCGTGTCCTCAGTCTGCTTATTACCATGGGCACTAGACAATCGTGTCCTCAATCTGCTGATTACCATGGCCACTAGACAATTGTATCTTCAGTCAGCTGATGATTATAAACGGGAACCATGGGAATAAGACAACTGTGTCAGGTAAAGTAAGAGTTCCTTCTGCTTCAGATCATAGCAGAAGGAGAGATGTAAGGAACAAATAGAAGGAACGTGTTCTCTCCAATTTTATTGGGGAAAAAAAACAGAATTAAAAAAACAAAACAAAACAACAACAACAACAACAACAACAACAACAACAACAACAACAACAACAACAACAACAACAACAAACAAGCGGAAGAGGATTGGTTTTGATGATCAGAAAATGTTGCTGAGAATCGCAGACTTGGATGGCATGCTGGACACAAACCTAGACAGAGCCTTAAGATTACAGTAGTGTGAAGACGTTATTTCGTCTTGATCTCGTCTGTTAGCGGAA
The DNA here is from genome assembly GCA_033675545.1 of Elysia crispata. Classification (NCBI taxonomy): domain Eukaryota; kingdom Metazoa; phylum Mollusca; class Gastropoda; family Plakobranchidae; genus Elysia; species Elysia crispata. Next base: position 569,782 of record JAWDGP010002612.1, read on the forward strand.
CTGGAGCTATCAGCTCCTTCGACGGAGAAAAATAGGAATGTTTTATTTACACCGTGATTACTTAGATCGATGTACTATTGAACAAAACAATTAATGGCGAGGGAACTCTAACAATCATTAACCAACGCATCCATGGTTGTCTGATTTGAACAGCTCTGAATTTTATCTTATTATTAGAATTAGAGAGAAAAAAAAATGTAGAGGAAAGTATTGCTTCATCATAAAGGAAGGTATTGTATAAGGCACGCAATTTGTCGCTCTTTACCTCTAGGGTATCTTGTATTTGTCTGTTCTTCAAATAATGGATTAGAATTAGAGAGAAAAAAAATGTAGAGGAAAGTATTGCTTCATCATAAAGGAAGGTATTGTATAAGGCACGCAATTTGTCGCTCTTTACCTCTTGGGTATCTTGTATTTGTCTGTTCTTCAAATAATTATGGTGGCTCTGCGATCATCATTTGAGTTTTACTTTGTTTATTCCAAAATATGCTATAGGTTTCAACCACTGGGTAAAAATCCTGCCAAGACATTCAGAAGATTGACCTAGATCTAGGTGTATGCGGAGTGTTCCAAGGAAATCTAGCAGGACCAAACGTTAGATCCTTGAAGCAGCCCGGGTCACAAAAAAAGTCAGCATTTAACGTACGAGTACATCTAAAAGCAGCAGTATTTTAACATAGTAAATTGATCATTAGGAACAGTTAACAAATATTGTAAAATCTATTTACAGATTATTTTTGTACATTCATCAATGTGGCTAAGAATTCCTGCAAGGCAGTAGTGCACTTTTATGCACCTCATGCGAAAAATTCGCAGCTTTATATAAGCGTTTATAAGGATCTAAAAAAAGATTGGGAAAGCACAGGATTTATCAATGTAATCTGATCTATCTCACGGCTTACGTTTCGTGCTCCATTATTTTCCCGAATGCTTGCGCAATAACAGGAAGTGACATCACGAAGATCCGTTTGGAAAGTGAAAGGAAGCAGAGGAGGACCAATCATCAAGCTCTCCATCAGGATGTGATGTAGGTCAGAGCATCATCATATCTATTTGAGGCCCTTTTTTATGAAACAACGAAACATGGGGCAAAAGTTTTTATCGCTTTAGGTGGAGAATTATTAGTTTTGGAGACGGGTTTCTCACGGGTTTTCTAAATAACCGTTATTGGTTCGATTCGAGATATCAAAGCTATTGAGTTTTTAATGGCTGCACGTGACCATGCCTGGAGGTAACCAGGGGAGTGTCAGGACGCTGGCAGAGAAAGCTTCGCCTTGATTGGTCTCTGGCCACTCGCTTGATTAAACGTCACCAGAATCTTTTGTAAGGGCCTTTCCTCTCTCTCTCTCTCTCTCTCTCTCTCTCTCTCTCTCTCTCTTTATATCTTTCTCCCTCTCTCTTTATATCTTTCTCTCTCTCCTTCTGTCTGTCTTGTCTGTCTGTCTATCTCTCTCTGTTGTCTGTCTGTCTATCTGCCCCCCCTCTCTCTCTCCTTCTGTCTGTCTGTCTGTCTGTCTCTGTCTTTCTCTCTCTGTTCTCTCTCTCTCTCTCTCTCTCTCTCTCTCATGTTTCATTTAATTGAGCATCAAAAAATTATTTTCTTTCTGAAGTTACATTCAAACTTGTGAAAAATTATAATAAAAAACGCATCAAAAAGGGCTAAATGTCAGTATATTCGGATTCCGTTTTTTTAAAAATTCTTCATCAGTACTGTACTGAGTTTTCGGTTTCGAATTACAGCAAAACTAAAAATGTTTAAAGAGATGCCGATTCTGTACCTTGTGACTCGGTTGATGTTGTAAAATTCAAGTTATTTCTTTGCCAAACAATGATTCAGAAAATCTTGGCTTTGAAAAACTTCCTAGGGAAGAGATTCAGCTTTCTATCGAAGAACTTCGTTTTAACGAAAACACAGATGTGCCGAGACTGGCCTTACGCTTTCATAAGCTTCCCATAAATACCCAAAGCAAGTATTCCAAGTATAACCTTTCATAAGCTTCCCATAAATACCCAAAGCAAGCCTTCCAAGGATAACCTTTCATGAGCTTCCCATAAATACCCAAAGCAAGCACTCCAAGTATAACCCACAGAGTGATTTAATGATGGATCGCATCTGTAATTCTACACCATAAGCTTGATCACTTCCGGTGTGGTAACGAGCTGCTAACAATGACAACTTTTTTGGGTGGTCATTTTGCTTTCGTTGAAGATTGCTCGGAAGACAATAAGGGGACGCAAGAATCTTTTGAATGTCGGGAGATTCAATTATTTTTGCTGTGACTATAAATTATCGTATGGTGGAGGTGGTCCTGGCTTGGTGTCCAGATTAATTTTGGACTTGCTAATAATACCTGACCAATAGGTGGACAGGCATACAAGCGCAGCTGCCACTTCCAGGGGAGTGTGGGGGAAAACCCCAAGAGACGGGAAGCTTGGTTTGTGTGTCTGTGTGTGCACACGAGCGTTTGTCCGTCTGATTCAACACAGGCAGGTTGGCCAGAGTGAAGATAATAGGGAAGACTAGGGGAGAAAGGAGATGGAAGTGGTGGGGACGGGGAGGGGTGAATGGAAATATTGATAGGATGGAGACAAATAAAGTTGAGGACTGGAGAGAAAGAAGAGAAAGACAAATAATAGAGATTGGCCGAATAAAATGTTAGTTGAGAGAGCAAGATAGAGAATAGACAGAGATACATAATTACATCAGATACATTGTTAGATCGAGTGAGAGCGAGAGTGAGAGTGAGAGAGAGTGAGAGTGAGAGAGAGAGAGAGAGAGAGAGTAAAAGAGAGTGAGAGAGAGTGACAGACAGAGAGTGACAGAAAGAGAGAGAAAGGAGGGAGCGAGGTAAAAAGAAAGAAAGAGAGAGAGAGAGAGAGTTAGAGAGAGAGAGGGAGGGAGAAAGAGAGAGTTAGGGAGAGAGATAGATCCCATTTGCTTGTAACTAAGTTGCTCAATCAAACCAAGTCGGTTCAGATGACAAAGATAGCCCATCGCATTAAATTCCAGAGAGTTTCAAGTGGTTCGAACCGCGGACGCATCTTGATATACACCAAGCTCAGTAGAAAACCAGATGGATTTCATGGAGAAAGTGAAAAATTTTTTTACACTCATTCTGCCCCCTGATAGCAGTGTACCTGCGCATAGCCATATTCCTCAGAAAACTCACGCAGTCATCCCATATTTTAGATAGTTGACAGGACATAAACAAAAGTGACCTTTGCTAATGATAACAATGTGATTTAGGAGGAATGAAAGGGATTAGAGCTATGAAAATTTCAGGACTTAAGTTGTTTATAGTAATTTACCTTCGCGATGCAAAAACATCTTTTTCTTTTAAAATTTTCTATGACTTTCAGCGATTTTCCGGCCTTTTTACATGTACGACCTTTAATCACACCAAAAAGCAAGATCAAACTCGATGTTTTGCCACAGTGAATACTCAAAATTGGTCAGTTATGGTAATATTAAAGTGCAACAAATTTCTAAACTCTTTTATCGCTTTCGCTTGGTGTGAAGTCTGTAATCGAGGTGTTAAGCTGAGGTTTAGCTGGTTTCCTTGATTACCTCTATTCGAGCTTAACGAGCTTGCAATGTGAGAGATAACTCTATTAGGTTCATTATCCCCTCTTGCCCGTCACGATCTAGACGGCAAAACTAGACGCTTTTCGCGTCTGTTTCTAATCTCTGTCTGAGTAATAGCGGTGACCCTAATGCTGTCAACTAGAGTCACACTCCCAGGGAGAAAGAGAGAAACCAATTAATGTTCAGGGGATTAGTCCGCCATTTTCCTTTGTTACAGCTCTGCTTTCAGCCTGTGGAGGCGGTGACAAATAGGAAGATGGAACAATTGTGTGGATATCGGTCAGGAGTTGGCGGAAGGTTACCCCGGGAGAGGGGAACAGAAGGCGGTCTGTGTTGGAAGTGGGGCGGCGAAGGGACTCGGGGCAAAGAGCATCTCTGAACTGATTGAGAAAGGGTAAAAGGAAACGATCTTGGGGCTGGACCAGGGGGTCAGAAGTGGACAGCTCGCTGGACCCTGGTGTTCGAATTTGATGCTCTGTGGCTGTGCACCATGAGTAGCACCCACCACTCTCAAGCTCCGTTTATACAGAGCGCGAACGCTGCTTTGACCTGGGCCTAAAGGGACACTCGCTGGCCGAGCATAGCTAGACCTGGGCCTAGAGGGACACTCGCTGGCCGAGCATAGCTAGACCTGAGCCTAGAGGGACACTCGCTGGCCGAGCATAGCTAGACCTGGGCCTAGAGGGACACTTGCTAGCTGTGAAGATCTAGACCTAGGCCTAGAGGGACACTCGCTTGCCGAGCATAGCTATGCCTGGGCTTAGAGGGACACTTGCTAGCTGTGCATAGCTAAACTTGGGCCTAAAGGGACACTGCTAGCTGTGCAGATCTAGACCTGGGTCTAATGGGAAACTTGCTAGCTGTGCAGATCTAGACCTGGGTCTAATGGGAAACTTGCTAGCTGTGCATAGCTAAACTTGGGCCTAATGGGAAACTTGCTAGTTGTGCAGATATAGACCTGGGTCTAATGGAAAACTTGCTAGTTGTGCAGATCTAGACCTGGGTCTAATGGGAAACTTGTTAGTTGTGCAGATATAGACCTGGGCCTAAAGGGACACTTGCTAGTTGTGCAGATCTAGACCTGGGCCTAAAGGGACACTTGCTAGCTGTGCAGATATAGACCTGGGTCTAATGGGAAACTTGCTAATTGTGCAGATCTAGACCTAGGTCTAATGGGAAACTTGCTAGTTGTGCAGATCTAGACCTGGGTCTAATGGGAAACTTGCTAGTTGTGCAGATCTAGACCTGGGTCTAATGGGAAACTTGCTAGCTGTGCAGATCTAGACCTGGGTCTAATGGGAAACTTGCTAGCTGTACAGATATAGACCTGGGCCTAAAGGGACACTTGCTAATTGTGCAGATATAGACCTAGGTCTAATGGGATACTTGCTAGCTGTACAGATATAGACCTGGGCCTAAAGGGACACTTGCTAATTGTGCAGATATAGACCTAGGTCTAATGGGACACTTGCTAGCTGTACAGATATAGACCTGGGCCTAAAGGGACACTTGCTAGTTGTGCAGATATAGACCTGGGTCTAATGAGAAACTTGCTAGCTGTGCAGATCTAGACCTGGGTCTAATGGGAAACTTGCTAGCTGTGCAGATCTAGACCTGGGTCTAATGGGAAACTTGCTAGTTGTGCAGATCTAGACCTGGGTCTAATGGGAAACTTGCTAGCTGTGCATATCTAGAGCTGGGTCTAATGTGAATCTTGCTAGCTGTACAGATATAGACCTGGGCCTAAAGGGACACTTGACAGCTGTGCAGATCTGGACCTGGGCCTTTAAAGGACACTTGCTAGCTGTGCAGATCTAAATTTGGGCCTAAAGGGACACTCGTTAACTGTGCAGATCTAGACCTAGATCTAGAGGTACTGTTGCTAGCTGTGCACATCTAGACCTGGATCTAGAGGTACTCTTGCGAATTGTGTAGATCTAGACCTGGGCCTAGAGGGATTTTTGTTAGCTGTGCAGACGTAGACCTAGATCTACAGAGACACTGTCGGTGTTAGTTGAGCCTCACCAACTGGTTCTGTCGTACAGCTCACACCCATCAGGATCAACTGGGATGTCCAAGAAACCTAAGGAGCAGCGCCAGGCTTTCCTCTCTGCTTAGCCCATCTCCACCAGGGTGCGCACTTGACCTGTAAGGTCGACCCAATATGACCTCTGAGCGAGCTTGACCCCTGGGTAACATCCCTGCAATGTTTGCTTTCGTGTCCGCCGGACTCAAAGTTTTAAGCTGGCAAACAAGCCACAGACCACGACATCACGTGGACCCGGCCTTGTTTTTTTTTTTTTGTTTTTTTTTTAGAAAGATCTGGAGTGTGGTGAATGAGACACCAGGTCCAGGGCCGTATTGTGGCTCGAGAGAAGCTGCCCGTTCACTGGCCGTGCCTGAGCAAACATAAACTTCGGTAACCCAGACCAGTTCATCTTTACAGCGAGGAGACTGAGCTTCTACAACAGGAGAATAGAACCACGAGTTCATCATTTCGCCAGAAGAATAGGAGAAGGAAAGAGCGCCAGATTGATGCATGAGGGGGCGGTGGGGGGATTAGGAGAGGGAGGGGTGTGAGTACAGCATTGGGGAGAGTCATCTGGTCTGGTGAAAAGATGAAACGTGAGAGTTTAACACAGGATGGAGATAGAATAAAGAGATTGGAAGGATGGCAGGCATATTGGCAGAGTGGGTCAACTGGAGAAGGTGACACGGATAGACAGAAAGAAACAAAGAAGGGTGAATTTTCGAGTTTAAAAAACGAGTTCTGAGGCGGTGGTTAGCAAAGATAAATCTTAAATTGTCAGTTTGACCGATAGAAATGTTTAAAAAGATATGGGATAAGTAGTTTAGTTCGATAAATAAATGTTGACAGGAAGAAAGAAGGATAGAAAGGTTGAGAGAAGGAGGAGTTCAAATGGTATGTAGAGAAAAATTTAATAGAATAGGTAGTATTTTTTTCAGATAATGGGACAAAGAGTGAAAGAGAAAGAGAGAGAGAGAGAGAGAGAGAGAGAGAGAGAGAGAGAGAGAGAGAGAGAGAGAGAGAGAGAGTGAGAGAGAGTGAGAGAGAGAGAACGAGAGAGAGAACGAGAGAGAGAGAGATCATAAAAAGGGAAAGAAAGAAGAAGGAAGATAAATAGACTGATAATAGCACAGCTAGAGAAAGAGACAGAGTTAGGAAAAGTGATGGGGAATGAGATGAAGAGAGTCGGTGAGAGATACTGGTAAGACAATGAAACACTAAGGATAAATAAAGGTAACCAGCGTAACGAAATGACAATCAAACTAAGAGAGAGAGAGAGAGAGAGAGAGAGAGAGAGAGAGAGAGAGAGAGAGAGAGAGAGAGAGAGAGAGAGAGAGAGAGAGAGAGAGAGAGAGAGAGAGAGAGAGAGAGAGAGAGAGAGAGAGAGAAAATCAAAGAGTCAAAAAAAAAGAGAACGTCATTGAAATATAACTTTAAGACAAAAAAAAATCCATCCCACCAGAGGAACAAGAGAAGAGAAGAGAGATTGATAGATAGAGAGAAAGAGAGAAGGAGATCGAAGGATATACCAATGACAAATTTGTTTTCAATTGGATACAAAGAAAACTAAAGGCCTTTGAATAGGGCAGTGAAAATAATAATAATAGAGTGAGAGAGAGAGAGAGAGAGAGAGAGAGAGAGAGAGAGAGAGAGAGAGAGAGAGAGAGAGAAAGGAAGAGAGAGAGAGGGAGAGAGAGAGAGGAAGAGAGAGAGAGAGGAAGAGAGAGAGATGGAGAGAGAGAGAGAGAGAGAGAGAGAGAGGAAGAGAGAGAGAGAGATCAAGAGAACACCACTTCAATGTGGCTAAAGACGAAAAAAAAAAGAAAAAGAACAGCATAGCAATAGAGGAGACAAGACAGACCATGAAGAGTACAACGATTTGAAGAGCACAAAGAGGAGACAAAAAAATTTAAAATTGTCAATTTTCTACATTGGTAGTGGAGTAAAGCCAAGAAACATTTGAAACACAGACACAAAAAAAAAAAAAAAAAAAAAAAATGCACGCTAAAAAGTAAAAATATCCTATTACATTGTTTCAAAAAGATACCTTTTTTTTTTTTTCCAGAATCATTAATTTTCTGGGACTTGAGATTAAAAAACATAACCCGACTAACCAAAGTCTTAAAAACAACTAGATCTGGATTAAAACAAAAAATAAATAAATCAAAGGGATACGATGAACAAAATACTATAACTCGGCCACAAAGGATAAAGGGAAGAAAATAAGAGAAAGGCGGGTGAGACTGAGCAGACTGTCACAGAAGACCTGGACTCGATCAATTTCAAAGGCGTTTGTTATTAAATGCCTGTCGAGCCGTACTGGCCAGCTAGCTGCTCGACTGCTGCTACTGCTGCTGCTGCTGCTGCTGAAAGAGACCAGGAGACAGAAAGAGAGCAAAGGAGCTTTCATTGTGGCTGTTTTCCGATCCAGGGCGTGAGGTAAACGGGCTCTTTGTGCGCCGCAGAGCTTCGTGTTGGTTATTCTTGCTCGCTGCACCCAATCTGTGTGGTACGACTTGAGAGAAAGCGGCTAGCCCGAGGGGGGATACTTCTCCTGGGTCATCTTAGGGAGACTCCTTCTCCCATCCCACTCCACTCTAATCCCGCTGCCCGCGTCAGGAGAACTGAGCTTCATTCTTCTCCCCTTTTTTCTTTTTTTTTTTTTTCTTATTTTCGAATAATGTTCTCAGACTGTGGCCGTTTTTTCCTTCTCCGTCTCATATCACTCCTACAGCTTCTTTCTATCTCCTTTGTCTCTGTCTCTCTGACTCTCTGCCTGGCTCCCTTTCTCATACCTTCATTGATATCCTCTTTTCTGGTTATTTTTCCTCTAATCAATGCCCCCCACCCTCTCTCTCTCTCTCTCTCTCTCTCTCTCTCTCTCTCTCTCTCTCTCTCTCTCTCTCTCTCTCTCTTTCGCTCTCTTTCGCTCTCTCTCTATCTCTCTCTCTCTCTGACACTTTCTATTCCTGTATCACCCTCTTTGATATCAGTTTCTTTCCTCCACCTAACACCTTTTCAAAGCTTGATAGTTTTCTCCCTACTCTATCGCCTGGTCTCTCGACCTTATTATATTGGTTTTATTTTTTTTTCCTATTATCCTTAAATTTTTCAAAATTTTTTGTAACCAAAACTGCTCCAACTCACATAAGGATGGTAGTCCTTCAGTTTTTTATGTCCGGTAAAGCAGACAGTTGGTACTACGAGAACTCTTGCTTCTCATTCTAGGTGCGAATTGTATGTCCGGTAAATCATACATTAGATGGAGTGAGGCCTCTTCTTTCATGAGACTAGGTCAGTATTGTATGTCCGGTAAAGCAGACAGTCAGTACCGCGGGACCTCGTCCCTCTTTAAACAAGGTCTTTATTGTATGTCCGGTAAAGCAGACAGTAGCGCGAGACCTCGTCCCTTCTTAGACTAGGTCAATATTGTATGCCCGGTAAAGCAGACAATACCGCGAGACCTCTTCCCTCCTTAGACTAGGTCAGTATTGTATGTCCGGTAAAGCAGACAGTCAGTACCGCGAGACCTCTTCCCTCCTTAGACTAGGTCAGTATTGTATGCCCGGTAAAGCAGACAGTAGCGCGAGACCTCGTCCCTCCTTAGACTAAGTCAATATTGTATGTCCGGTAAAGCAGACAGTCAGTACCGCGAGACCTCTTCCCTCCTTAGACTAGGTCAGTATTGTATGTCCGGTAAAGCAGACAGTACCGCAAGACCTCTTCCCTCCTTAGACTAGGTCAGTATTGTATGTCCGGTAAAGCAGACAGTACCGCAAGACCTCTTCCCTCCTTAGACTAGGTCAGTATTGTATGTCCGGTAAAGCAGACAGTACCGCAAGACCTCTTCCCTCCTTAGACTAGGTCAGTATTGTATGTCCGGTAAATCATACATTAGATGGAGTGAGGCCTCTTCCCTCATGAGACTAGGTCAGTATTGTATGTCCGGTAAAGCAGACAGTACCACAAGACCTCTTCCCTCCTTAGACTAGGTCAGTATTGTATGTCCGGTAAAGCAGACAGTAGCGCGAGATCTCTTCCCTCCTTAGACTAACTCAGTATTGTATGTCCGGTAAAGCAGACAGTACCGCGAAACCTCTTCCCTCCTTAGACTAGGTCTTTATTGTATGTCCGGTAAAGCAGACAGTACCGCGAAACCTCTTCCCTCCTTAGACTAGGTCTTTATTGTATGTCCGGTAAAGCAGACATGAGATGAAGCGATACCTTTTTCCTCTTCAAATAGGTCATAATTGTATATCCGATAAAGCAGACATAAGATGAAACAAGACCCCTTCCCTCATCAGACTAGGTCAGTATCTTCCCTCTTCCTCCTAGGTCAGTATTGTATGTTCGGCAGAGCAGAAATTAGATCGAGCGAGACCTCTTCCGTCCTTAGACTTGGTCAGAATTGTATATCCGACAAAACAGACATTAGATGTAGCGAAACCTCTTCCCTCCTCAAACTAGGTCATTATTGTATGTCCGGTAAAGCAGACATTAGATTGAGCGAAACCTCTTCCCTCCTCAAACTAGGTCATTATTGTATGTCCGATAAAGCAGATATTGGAGGAATCGAGACCTCTTCCCTCCTCAAACTAGGTCAT
>JAWDGP010002612.1:582500-585000 GCA_033675545.1 Elysia crispata
GAACTAAACAATCCTGACGACAAATATTTGTGGAAAACGAGAAACTGTAATCTGATAAATGAAATTCTTTGGAAAAAGGATGAAGTGAGGAAAAGAACTCTTACTCAGAATGAATTTAAAAGGACAAACCGGGAATGAAAAAGACATCTGGGTTTGAGCCCCTTAATTCATGTATTTATAAATATGGGCTCTTATCTTGTGAGCTCTGCCCCCAGTGCATAAACCAAAAATTGCGTCTATTGTTGTGAAAATGTTTTATGAAATATTTGATCTAACCTGTTGCTGCTGAATGAATATAATCTGTAAATATTACACAGGTTAACATACTGGACAACAAATGTTAAACAGTTACAGCTAAACAAACGAAGTGAAAACGTTCAGCAAAAACTTAATACGTGTCTAAGAAAAAATTTACACATACGCTAGCGCTTGGGCTGAAAAAGATTTATACGCAGCTAAAACATTGATTAACGAAGATTTGCATACAGGTTAACACATAGAGTGACATAATTTTTACATTATACTTAGTTTAACAAACAATAGCTGTCAAAGATTTACGAAGAGGTAGCACGTATGCTAACAAAGCTTTACACACAGGTTAACACATTGGTCGACAAAGATTTACCAATAGGTTAGCACATAGGCTAACAAAGCTTTACACACAGGTTAACACATTGGCTGACAAAGATTTACCAATAGGTTAGCACATAGGCTAACAAAGCTTTACACACAGGTTAACACATTGGCTGACAAAGATTTACCAATAGGTTAGCACATAGGCTAACAAAGCTTTACACACAGGTTAACACATTGGCTGACAAAGATTTACCAATAGGTTAGCACATAGGCTAACAAAGCTTTACACACAGGTTAACACATTGGCCGACAAAAATTTATCAACAGGTTAGCACGGTAGCTAACAAAGCTTTACACACAGTTTAACACATTGGCTGACAAAGATTTACCAATAGGTTAGCACATAGGCTAACAAAGCTTTACACACAGTTTAACACATTGGCTGACAAAGATTTACCAATAGGTTAGCACATAGGCTAACAAAGCTTTACACACAGGTTAACACATTGGCTGACAAACTTTAAACACAGGTTAACATGCTGGTTTACTAATAATTGCCAACAGGTTAGCACATTGGCTAACCTTTACACACATGTTAACACGTTAACACATAAATGCCCACAAGTAAGCACAGAAGCTAACAAAGCTTGACACAAAGGTGAACACATTGACTGCCAAACATTGACACACAAATAATGAAACCAAATACAAATCACCTGGAAAAAAAGGTAAATCCCGGCAGATCAAACGATTTCCAAATTTCCCCCTTCTCCCAGCCCCTCCCTCCCACCATATCTTAATCTGTGACCTTTTCAAACAAACAAAAATCGCCATAACATCATGATAGAATTAATATGTCTGCAAGTTATTTCTTTCTAAGAATATTTTTTCCCCGTTGCATTTCACCTTTCGCCCACATTCGTGTACTCAATGGCCTGGGTCGTCATGAACTTCAAACTGGAAAACGGTTGACGAGGAGAAAAAAAGGAAAGAAAAATTGATCAAACGGGTTGAGACAAAAAGATGGTTGACGCTCTGGTTGGCAAATATCCGCCTACATCTCTTAATTCTCACTCCATTAGGGTAAATTTCTGTCACTCTCTTACGGTTAATGTCTGTTAAGACAATTAGTCTCTTTTTCCTCCTTCTGTCTCACAGACTCCCCGATTCTCCTTCTTTCCCTACATGTGACTGTCGAGTAAGTGTGTCTGTTTGTCTGTAGCCAGCGCTGTCTGTGTATGACTTTCTCCCATGTTTCTCACCCTTTCACCTTTCCTTTTATCTATTTGTCTGTCTGCCTGTCTTTCTGACACTCTTTCTCCCACTTGTATTTCTTTCATTTCTATACTACGTTTATCTGACTTTCTCCTCCTCTTTGCACTCCTCATCATCACCTCTATGATTTTTCCCTCACTCCGTAAATCTGACTTTCTCCTCCTCCTTCCACTCCTCATCATCACCTCTATGATTTTTCCCTTACTCCGTAAATCTGACTTTCTCCTCCTCCTTCCACTCCTCATCATCACCTCTATGATTTTTCCCTCACTCCGTAAATCTGACTTTCTCCTCCTCCTTCCACTCCTCATCATCACCTCTATGATTTTTCCCTTACTCCGTAAATCTTTCTCCTCCTCCTTCCACTCCTCATCATCACCTCTACGATTTTTTCCTTACTCCTTATATCTGACTTTCTCCTCCCTCTTCCACTCCTCATCACCACCTCTATGATTTTTGTCTTGTACCTACTGTCATTAAGACTTCTCTCCATGATTTGCCATATTTCAACCTCTACGACCCACCCAATGATTTCACTTTGTCTTCTAGATTATTCTCATTATTTTTTTTTTTAATTCTTCCCCGTACAAAACGTATATAGCCCATGCAATACTCATTTCTCTTCTATGAACCTCCGAATCTGTGTTTT
>JAWDGP010002612.1:597500-630000 GCA_033675545.1 Elysia crispata
TAAACACCGTTGACATGGACGAATATTGGTGTAATCTACAAGAAAAAAAAAAAAACAAACAAAAAAAACAAAAAAAAAACAAAAAAAAAAAAACAAATTATAATTTGACACCAAGCAGGACCGGGCAGGGCTCCTAAAGTCTCGGTCAACGACCTAGTTCGACTTCTTTTTACAGACAGCGGTAACATCTGGACAAAGGCCAGTGAACCTGCTGATGTGCGGATATAGTCAGTCTGTCACAAGGTGACCTCGACTTGTGTTTCACAATGTCAGGAGTGGAGAAATTTTAGTTTTTAATTAACGCTACTCGTATGACATTCCATTATGGTTGTTCATAATGATAGCCGCTTCGTTGGGTTTACATTGCCTGCTCTTTGCTCCCGCCTTAAACTGGAAAATGTTAAAAGTAATGCAAAAAAAAAAACAAAACAAAACAAAAAAAACCAAACAAAAATAATCAATAAAGAAAAATAAAATTACCGCAACGCAGTATAAATATAAAACAATGACCAACTTGAACTCAAGGACAATGAACTTATTAGAGAAAACAATTTTATTTAACATAGCAGACGTTTCGCCTTCATTGGCTTCATCAGTATCTTTATAAAAACATGGGGAACGCAATCTGAAATTGATATTCTGAAAATGATTTCCATGAAATTAAAAAAAAAAATATCTAAATAAGGAAAGCGAGCTAACTCGAGTTTTGAGCACGCCATAATGCTGGTGAATCCTGGATAGACACCATATTATATTTCTGTTATTATTGGTCGATGTTTACGCTAAGGGGGTGTCTTTCAGGTGATAAGAAGGGAATTCAGGGGAAACAACTAAGAAACAAAAAATACTCAGAGCAGAAACAAAGGTGATGGAGATCCCATTATTGAACGAAAATTGACCTCTATAGTATTTCTTCTTCCCCCCCCCTCCATTTTATTTCTCTCTCTCTCTCTCTCTCTCTCTCTCTCTCTCTCTCTCTCTCTCTCTCTCTCTCTCTCTCTGCTCTTTTCTCGCTCTTATTATCTTAGCGTGTTAACTTCGGATAACCTTTTTAAGCTACTTCAATCGTATCTTTCTGGCTAAGAGTACAAACATCCACAATATGCTTCGTGCTTCAGCGATTATGAAAAAACAAAAAAACAAAAACAAAAACAACTAAATAACAACAACGACGACAAAACCAACAGCAAAAACAACAACAACAACAACAACAACAACACTGGCTATCGTTTATCTAAAGAGGTACTGGGTTCTAGATCCAGCGTGCGGGTGTTTCAAACAAATCTTGGAACAATCCACTGGCTCCAACAAGTTCTAGAATGGTAACTCGAACTGCCAGGAAATCAGAATACATAGACATGATTATAAAAGATCTTTTTAACGGAAACCTCTTTAATCACGCCACAGCCGAGTCCCATAGAATTCTTTGGTTTTATAAATGCGACAAGTTCAGCCCAGGTTAAAAGTGATACTCAAAATATGAATCAAATAGGAACCAGAGGCCCTGATAGTAAAACATTTTCATAATTATCACGTCAGTAGCAATATGAACTAATTTTGATCTGTTTGTTACACTTTGGCATTTCTCAGTCTGGTAGATTGTTAAAGCTTGAGTGAGGATGTGTTCGTATTTCGTATCGATTTTGAAGTCTTTTTTAATCATCCAATGTTTCGTCAATTTCTCGACCAACCTCTGGAATCCTTTTTATTTTCGAGAATTAGAGCAAAACGGAGGAAAAAAAAAGGAGGAAAAAAAAGCACCGTATGAAGTTCTTAAGGTTATCATGGTACTGCCGAACTTTTTATCTTATTGTCATATGAAAGACTTAAAGAAATATATTTCGGTGTTAGCCACCTTTACCTGTGGCATCCATAGCTGTCCAATCATCTACGTGATTAAAAAAAATGGTAAAGGTTTGACCTTCAATTAGAAGCACAATCAGACTTTTTAATTACGAGCATTAGAGGATAAAGGGAAAAAAAAAACGTAAGACATTCTAAAGGTTGTAATAGTGTTACCGATTTTAAAGTCTTGTGTGAACACCTTTAATTGGGACATCCATAGCTGTCCAATCCTCTACGTGATTAAAAAAAAATGGTCAAGGTTTGACTTCCAATTAGAAACACAATCAGACTTTTTAATTACGAGAATTAGAGGATAAAGGAAAAAAAAAGCATCGTAAGACGTTCTAAAGGTTGTAATAGTGTTACCGATTTTAAAGTCTTGTGTGAACACCTTTAATTGGGACATCCATGCCTGTCCAATCATCTACATGATTAAAAAAAAATGGTCAAGGTTTGATGTCCCCACAGAGGCACAGTCAGGATAACTATCACAGCATTATGTGGGCCACATGACATGTCACGACAATTCACCAAAACAATTTATGTCAAATCTTGGACTGGACTATGAAAAGTAAGGAGTCATCAGGGAATGAGATTTCACAAAGAACTATGCTGCCGAGATGGAAGTTATGAGCTCTGAGTTATTGTCAGAGTATGAAGCGATAAAAGCGTCTGCAAATTTGCACGTTGGCGTGGGATTCGAGGTAAAAAAAAAAAAAAAAGGGAAACATAAAGTCTACTCGTATAAAAATATTGTCAGCAAATTTTTTTTAAATTCTGCGTAGGTTTTTGAAATACTTCTGATTATTGATCAAAACTCACGACTTTGTACATAAGTCTTTGGGAAATCACATTCCCTAGTAACTAAACTTCCTATTTAAGCACTTGTTCCAAAGTGCAAATTTCTTCCAGTGTTAGCGGAAAAGATGACGCCAATCTATGTCGTATCTTGACGTCTAGACATTTCACAGTTCAGAGGATGTCTAGTTACATCACCGAGACACGGGGATAAACCTCTCCTAAATAGGTCTACAAACAAGTTCATGCTGGGAAATACGAAAAAAATCTCAATTTAGCCTTATCGTAAGTATTAGATCTTATCGAATTTTTTTTCTCTTTTGCGCATTAAATTTTGGAAAAGGAAAATACAACAAATCCAGCGGTTTTTTACGTGGGCGTCAAAATTTCCTAAAATAATTATTATTACAGCAAAAAGGTTGAAGCACTGCACGGCAGTTCCATTTTTTACTTCACTCTTTTTTTTCTCTCTCAGATATTCTGATTTTATTCTGGAAGCTTCGTAAACTAGCATTGATAACTAATTTTTTTTCCTCCTTGTTTGTCCAATTATTTCAAAAATAGCCTGTGGGTTTTTCCGTAGTTCAGCCTTGAAGTCGGCCTGGCCAGAGGCAGCCTGGTAAGCGGATTTCTCGTACCCTGGGAGGCTGCGGTGAAGATGACAAAACAGAATTATCTAACTGGGCTTTCCAGTGGTGGCTAGGTCGAAAGGGGGAAAAAAAATAGAAGAAAAAGAAACTTCAATTCAACACCTAGATCTAATATTTTCTGACGCCACATTATGTAACGAATGGTTATGGTTAAGCTGAATACAATCATGTCCGTTGTAATGCTATAATTGTTATCCTACTTTAAACAATCCGCTGCAATATATCAAAGTCTGTATAGGAAAAACCGTAAGTTGATTTGAAGAGATCAGTACTGTTGGTGACTTAAAAGCCCCACGTAACTCATCTCTTGATTCAGCCATGATGTATCATCCTCTTGAATTCCGAATAGAATTGTGTCTCAGACAAAACAGCTGCCTTGCGCATGCGATATTAACAGCTGCTCTACATTCCATCATGATTTGATGCCATGCCCAATCGTTCAACAGCGAGGCTTCCTAATGCACAGGTCAAGTCATCGAAGTGAACAAACTTTTGCAAGTTTGAGTTATAGTGGTCTATTTCTTTTAACTCTTAGGCATAGCTGGGACAGTTTATTGTGCTCGGAACGCACTTATAATTTAGCCTACAGATCTACACAAAAAAATCTCTAACTGTCCTAACTCTGTCATATAGTTTAATGATATAGCTCACTCCTACACTTACTGCAAACATTTAGTCACATCAGTGACTTAGCCTATATGCATTTTAAGAAGCCTCGTTCAACACAAATTCGATTCACAGTGAATCTAAAATTGAAAGCCCATGAAAAGCTAGGACAGGCTGGTTTCACAACCAATCAGACAGTGTATTCGTGTAGGGTAAGCGGTATCAGGATTCCAAGGCTTACTCCTCAGTGAGAGTGTCCAAATCCTTAGGTTATACCTACACACTCTCCAAGCCCGTTTGAGACCCTGAGAGATTTCGCTGCCTCAATTTTCATCCGTCCTATGTCCACATTTTAACGCAGTTTTAAGAAAAAGGCTTTTAAACTTTCATCCACCTTATACTCATATGTTGGACATACAACAAATGTTCTAGGACTTGACTCATTTTGCTTGACTGCTGGTTCTAAAATTAACAGGGAATATAAATAAGGTTTTAAGGGGATAGAAATTGACGCTAGCTCTAGTTTCAGTGATACTGGACACAGAACAAATAGAAAACTCAGGCATCGATTATTTTAACCAGACGTACTGGAACAATATCGAAGAATCCGAGCATATGTGCCCATGTCAGTAAGACTTAGGTAGAGAAGTGGCCCACACCTTGGATTACTGGGAGACGAAATTAAAAATAACACAAAGATGACTTGAGATTTCAGGAAGGTTGCTAGAAGTTTAAATTCATTTTATAACGTTGGAGGTCTTACTTCCATGGAATGCGCTAGAGATTAATTTCCATGGAATGATCTGGAGGTTCAACTTCCACGGTATGCACTGGAGGTTTAACTTAAATTAATAGCGCTAGAGTTTTAACTTCCATGTAGAGCGCTGGATGTTCAACTTCCATAGTATGCACTGGAGGTTTACCTTAAATTAATAGAGCTAGAGTTTTAACTTCCATGAGAAGGGCTGGTTGTTTAACTTCCATGGGAGGGGTTGCATATTTAATGTCCATGGGAAGAGCTTGAGGTTTAACTTTCATAGAATGTGCTTGATGAACTATTCGATGGGACCGAGCTTTAGAAGTATTGATTATACTTATAGGAAATAGAAACATAATTATGGCATCATCCGGAACATTTTATTCCAATTGTTGTGTTGTAGGTAATAGCATTTCATTTTGTCTTTTTAATAAAGAAGCTTCATGCTTTCACGTAATGTACAGACCACATGATCCGACGGATCGGTGCTAAACTCAAAATGACAGGAGATCATCTACTCTTTTTCATCCTAGGCTGTGTACATGTAATTAAAAAAAAAACAAAATCGAATTCCCCCAACCTTCTGATAAACATTATTTTCACCTTTTGCATGATGATGAATGGCAAAGAAATGGAAATCTAGATTTTCTTTTCTTTTTTTTTTTTTTTTTGAGATCGTTCTTGCCAAATTTTGAGAAAGGTAGTAAAAGGGCAATGGTAAAAGATCAACGCGTTTGAGAGACTGGGCTTGTAACAATAATTATAATCAATATGAGAGTCAGCCAAAGCCATAAAATATGCGATATTTTGTCAGGGTGCCAGACGGTAATTATTATGCTGTCAGGTGTTTTCTGTCCCTCAATCCTGAAACCAAGGCTATGCCCTCTGACCTACTTGTCTTATTAACTTCGTCAGCAAACAACCGCCATTATGTATCGAGATACTGGTGCAATAGCACCTACATACTAATTATATATAACTAGCTAAGAATGATTTAATCTTAACTTGGCCTAATAACAACAACAACATCTTGATGGTCATTCTAAATCGGTGCTAATCTGATCTAGATCTAGATCTAGATTTCGTTGAAGGTCGCGTTCAAAAGTAGTCATTAATAGGGCTCAAGGGCCCCATGGATTCGTTACAGGCTCGTTTTCGGGATTTCCCATTCAGCTTCTGTGTTTGACCTGCACTGGATGGCATTTTAACATTACCAGAGTATGGTGTACTGCGTGTGTCAGATTAGTACTTTTGACGTTATCATTAGAAAGAGGAAGTTGACGTGAAGCGCGAAAGTAAAATTTATAACAACGTTTGCGAATTAGGGGTGCTTCCCTCGTTTTATGTAAGGAGTGAATGGAAGAAGAAGAAGAAGAAGAAGATGATGAAGAAGAAGAAGAAGAAGAAGAAGAAGAAGAAGAAGAAGAAGAAGAAGAAGAAGAAGAAGAAGAAGAAGAAGAAGAAGAAGAAGAAGAAGAAGAAGAAGAAGAAGAAGAAGAAGAAGAAGAAGAAGAAGAAGAAGAAGAAGAAGAAGAAGAAGAAGAAGGAGGAGGAGGAGGAGGAGGAGGAGGAGGAGGAGGAGGAGGAGGAGAAGAAGAAGAAGAAGAAGAAGAAGAAGAAGAAGAAGAAGAAGAAGAAGAAGAAGAAGAAGAAGAAGAAGAGAAGTAGGTGAGAGATCTGGAAACGGAAGATGATAAGCCTATGATGTTGACAAGTAAACAAGAACAACATCAACAGCATTATCATCATCATCATCATCATCAACAACAACAACAACAACAACAACAATAACAACAAATTACAGCCACGTCGAAAGAGAAAATAACAAAGTGCGCATCACTTCCTCGTTGCCGAACACAGAAGAAAGAGAGCAGTATGACGAATTTCCGAGCCTCATCACTTTCGTGGAACACGTGACTTGACCAGAGTTCTGACACGAGAGAAATGAGTCCTCAGTGGTCCACCGGTCACCAGTCAGAGAATCCACATCTATAGTCCCGAGTTTAAACCCCACTCGCTGTCCGGCAATGAGCTCCATTTACCAGTTTAATCCGATCTTAGAGTGATAGCTTGATTGCAACTCCTCCCCCCAAAACAATAATAAAAAAAAAAATTAGAAAAAAATACCGCTCCCTCACCTCCTTCTCATCTCTCTCTCCCTCTCTCTTTCTCCCTCTCTCTCCCTCTCTCTCTTTCTCTCTCTCTCTCTCTTTCTCCATCTCTCTCTCTCTCTCACACACACACACACGCCTGTATTCTCTGTCTGTCCGCCTACCTTTCTCTATAAGGAACTTTGAAAATGGACACCCGAGCTCATCTTCTTGTCTTCTTGTGGATGGCCATAGCAGACAACCTCTCAGCTATTCGCAATATTTATTGATGCTTTAGACGCGTCCTTCAACCTGGGACTTCAACACAAATCACCGAATTCTCATGGCAACCAGTTGCGCCAGCAATGACCTAACTCTAACCCATCCACCAAAATGTTGAGGAACATCGCACAGACCATTTACAATTCCATCTGGTCTAGATCGTCCCCTCCTCTCTCTCTCTCTCTCTCTCTCTCTCTCTCTCTCTCTCTCTCTCTCTCTCTCTCTCTCTCTGTCTTTCTGTCTTTCTCTTCCTCTCTCTCCCTCCTCTCTCTCTATCTCTCTCTCTTTCTCCCTCCCTCTCTCTCTCTCTCTCTCTCTCTCCCTCTCTTCCTCTCTCTTTTATTATACGTAATATAACCATAATTATGTCTGTCATTATATAAACGAGACTGGGTCCAGCGTATAACACACTAGAATAATAACAGAATAGTGGTGAAAAATATTTTTAAACCAGAAGACAAGGAGTACAAATGGCTCAAATTTACTGTACTTAGTTTGCTTCACTGGTGCTGAGGACCATGATTCTTTATTCCTCTCCGAATGAAGAGGCTTCGGACACGTGATGTAAAAGGAAGAATAAGCGAAGGAAGAAAAAGAAAAGAATCCTTCACCTGTACCCCCATCCCTCCTCTCCAAGATCGAACCGTCCTTCTCTCTCTGTCTCTGTCTCTGTCTCTGCCTCTTCCCACCGCTCCCTTTCCATACACACACATACATCTAAACGCGCGCTCTTTCCTTCCCTTTCCCACTCCATTTTTCCAAAACCCTGGAGACTGAGAACCTCCACGACTGTGTACCTCCAGAATGCCGTGTTTACTCGTTATAGGTCAAGGCCGAATGAGCCAAGCCCAGTCAATGGCTTACCCTTGGCCCGGTGTGGAATCTCCCATCTCTCTCTCTCTCTCTCTCTCTCTCTCTCTCTCTCTCTCTCTCTCTCTCTCTCTCTCTCTCTCTCTCTCTCTCTCTCTCTCTCTCTCTCTCTCTCTCTCTCTCTCTCTCTCTCTCTCTCTCTCTCTCTCTCTCTCTTTCTCTCTCTCTCTCTCTCTCCCAACCAACACATGGCTAGAATAGAGATAAGGCCGAGTACGGGTAGGGGTGGGTTGGAGTGGTGAGGCGAGGGGGGGGGGGGAGATCGGAAGGGAATGAAGGTCTGACCGAGTTCCTCCCGGAGTGACTAACCATCCAGACACTTCTGACCACCGGTGGGCCAGGGACCAAAGAATTCGTGGTGGGGCCTGAACCGGCATTCTGGGTCAGCAGCAAGCAATGCCCTTCCCGGACTCGTGTGGCCTGACCCGGACCGAGAGAGGAGGCCGAGGGCGCTGATGTATGGCCTGAGAAGAGCTGGCCAGTTTATATGGCCGGCTGAGACCACTGCTGCTTGGGACGGACACACGGCCGCTGGCCGCCCGGCTCGGATGTTTAGAACTAGAGAGGCAGTGGCTAGAGGTTGCCCGCGCCTGAACAGTCTTGACCCAAGTCGATGGAACCAGGTCTTGATAATGGTATCTTTATAGTTATCGCCTAAGTTCAAATTTTGGTTCTTTTAAAACTGATATTAGGGTATTGGCAAAGAGAGGTTGATGTATTAGACAGATAGATAGGTAGATATATATGTTGAATATATATATATAATATAATATAATATAATATATATATATATAAATAGATTGGTAGGTAGGCAGATTGATAGATTGATAGATAGGCAGGTAGACAAATAGATAGATATAAAGAGAGGGAGAGTGACAGATACAGAGAGAGGCAGAGAGAAAGAGAGAGACAGAGAGAGAGAGATATCTTTGGTTAGTCAGGTAGATTTAATCAATTACAAATAAATAAATCATTTTTGCTATCAGTAGAGTGGGATCTGAGTGCAAGTGATTATAAGTTGTACAGATGACAATGATGCAGATGAGTATGTGGGTGAAGATGATGTGGTTGTATCAACGATTTGTTGGCCGCTGTGCTCATCATGGTAGTGGGGATTGTGGTCATGCAGACAAAGACGATAATAGCGACGGTGGCTAGGCAAATAGATAGATGGGCAAGCAGATAGATAAGTAGGTGAGTAGATGTATGTGATGATGATCACAGACATGATGATGATAATGATGATGGTGATGGTGATGATGATCACAGACATGATAATGAAGTTGACGGTGATGGTGAAAATGATGGTGATGATTATGGTGATGGTAATGGTGATGATGATGAAGATGAAGATGATAGTGATGGTGATGGTGATGATGATGAAGATGATGGTGATGGTGATGCTAATAATGATGATGATGATGATGATGATGATGATGATGATGATGATGATGATGATGATGATGATGAAGATGCTGATAATGATGATGATGATGATGAAGATGATGGTGATGGTGATGATGATGATGATGATGATGATGATGATGATGATGATGATGATGATGATGATGATGGGGATGGTGATGATTATGATGATGATGATGATGATGGTGATGATAATGATGATAATAATGATGATGTCGATGCTGATAATGATGATGATGATGATGATGATGATGATGAAGATAATGGTGATGGTGATGATGATGAAGATGAAGGTGATGGTGATGATGATGAGGATGATGAAGATGATGGTGATGGTGATGGTGATGGTGATGGTGATGATGATGATGAAGATGATGGTGATGGTGTTGATGATGATAATAATGATGATGTTGATGCTGATAATGATGATGATGATGAAGATGATGGTGATGGTGATGGTGATGATGATGAAGATGATGGTGATGGTGATGATGATGATGAGGATGATGATGGTGATTATGGTGATGATGATGATGATGATGATGATGATGATGATGATGATGATGATGATGGTGATGCTGATAATATGATGATGATGTTCCTCTTTTTCTCTCAATATATCTCCATCTCTCTATGTCCTCCCCCCTCCCCTTCTCTCTCTCTCTCTCTCTCTCTCTCTCTCTCTCTCTCTCTCTCTCTCTCTCTCTCTCTCTCTGTCAGTTTCTTGTTCCCTCCCGCCTGCCCCCCATATTTTTATTCTTTTTACCCACTCTCTCGGTTTTTTCAAACATTTCTATTGGTTTTTTTTCACGGTATGCAATTTTCATTTATTTTATTTTAATTCGGTTATTACCAATAAATACGTTAATTTTTTTACATAAGAAATTTACGCAAAAATTTTTTTGTAAGTGTTTTTTTTTTCTTTTTAAAATAGAGTCTATAAAATTTAACTTTCATCTGATAATTAGCCCCAAAGAATTGCAAGGAGACACTGCTCTGATTCGAAGTTAAACGGGACATGTCTTCATTATTCCCCTTCTGTCCAAAATTTGTGCAAGTTTTTGAACCAATGCAACTTTTTTTCTAAGAGTTAAAGGCTTCACCTACATGTATAATATCTACACTTTTAAAGAAACATAAAAATGGAGAAATGGAGAAAAAAAATTCCAGTATGTTTTGCAAATTGCTTATAAAAACTCATAAATTATTAGCCAGAATATAAACAAGCTCTGTTCTTCATCAACAATTGAGAAGTTATACGATTTTGACTCCTATTATTTTGAAATGCGTTTTTATCATTCTAAAATTCAGGTGGCATTAAAGAAATGTATAGATCTCTCTTTTCAACTATGTATTGCATGCATGTATGTATGTGTGTATGTATGTATGTATGTATGTATGTATGTATGTATGTATGTATGTATGTATGTATGTATGTATGTATGTATGTATGTATGTATGTATGTATGTATGTATGTATATCCACATGTCTCTCAAAATACGTAAGTCATATCACTTGCTCTCTGTATCTATTTGTCCGCCTGTCTGTTTCTCTCTCACTCTCTATCTCCCCTACCTTTTTTTTGTAATAGTAATTGTTCTTTTTTCCTTACTTGGTCACCAGCAGGAAGCAGTTCCGTCGTTTTGACAACTTTCCGCTCATTCTGATCTCCAGATCCGATCATGGTTATTTAATCTGTTAAAAAAACAAAAACAAAGCAAAACAAAAGAAAAAAAAACGCGACTGTGTAACTATGTTTGTGTAGAAGTTTGACTTAGAATATTCGTCACAAAATATATCGTAAAACTTGTCAACAGAGGTTCTAGCTAAAAAAATTTCTTACACCGTAGTCCGATCATGATAAGTGACGAGTATTGAAAATGACCTTAGTCTAGAACAAAGTATATTAACGTCACGTGAGAAACTAAAATATCGTTTAGGTGGGTGGCTGACGTAAAGCAGCCAGCGCTAGTTTGCAGACCGGAAGTTCTGCGAAACAAACAGCCAAGCGACATCCGGATCCGGGTGTGGGCGGTGAACTCTTGATAAATTTAGGATTAATAAAATTGATTCGTTTTCTTTTTTTTTCATTCCCGAGCTTGGTTTATGATTGATTCATGTTTTTTTTTTTTTTAAACGAAACGATACCTAGTACCTACTAACACATCGGCGAATGGTTTTGAAAGAAATTGTTATTTTTTATGCAGAACGTTGCCGTATGAAATTTGTAACAAACTTAGTAGAGGGAAAGCGGTCTCGAGTAGGATCCACTAAATAAACTGAATTTATCAAAAAAAAAAAAAAAAAAAAAAAAAATTGGTCTTGTTGCTGTCTCTGTCTCTGCCTCTGTCAATTCTTCTGTGTAAATACAAACAGTAAAATAAAAGAAGGAGCCTTAGAAATACTGCAAAAAAGGACAAGCGAGAAAGAGAGGAACATGGTTTATGAACAGATATATAGATAGACAGACAGACAGACAGACAGATAGATAGATAGATAGATAGATAGATAGATAGATAGATAGATAGATAGATAGATAGATAGATAGATAGATAGACAGATAGATAAATAGACAGACAAACAGATGTAGAAGAGCATCCACAAAAATAGCAGTAACTTATGAAATCGTTGCACCCTATGGGTAATAATTTGCATGTGGTTATTATTAATGTATAAGGTGAAGACAAAAATTTAGAAAAATGTAAAGAGGGTCATAGTAGTAGTAGTAGAGGTAGTAGTAGTAGTAGTGGTAGTAGTAGTAGTAGTAGTAGTAGTAGTAGTAGCAGTAGTAGTAGTAGTAGTAGTAGTAGTAGTAGTAGTAGTAGTAGTAGTAGTAGTAGTAGTAGTAGTAGTAGTAGTAGTAGTAGTAGTAGTAGTAGTAGTAGTAGTAGTAGTAGTAGTAGTAGTAGTAGTAGTAGTAGTAGTAGTAGAAGAAGAAGAAGTAGTAGTAGTAGTAGTAGTAGTAGTAGTAGTAGTAGTAGTAGTAGTAGTAGTAGTAGTAGTAGTAGTAGTAGTAGTAGTAGTAGTAGTAGTAGTAGTAGTAGTAGTAGTAGTAGTAGTAGTAAACGCTTTGGAGAAGCATAATTGATAGCAGAAAAAAGTAGACATGGTGGTAACCGTAAACATAGGCCTGACAGGAAGTGCTAGAAGAGAACGAGAAAGTTAATAAGAGCTGCGTCTATCC
This sequence comes from Elysia crispata, assembly GCA_033675545.1. Lineage (NCBI taxonomy): Eukaryota > Metazoa > Mollusca > Gastropoda > Plakobranchidae > Elysia > Elysia crispata. The sequence goes on from JAWDGP010002612.1 coordinate 610,009, forward strand.
CAGGGCCCGTTGTGGGCACCAGCTCCGCCGTTACATTATTTTACTCCTTGCTGGGACAAATTCAGCCTGTGCCGGTAGGTTTATCTTGTACTTCCATTGTGAATATTTTGTCATCATTTCTTTTTTCCCTCGCCATCAACGTTGATTTTCACGAATCTCTTCCCAAGACAGGCTGTTCAAGCAATCTGGTTAAATGGCAAAATTGAAAACAAAGATTACAAAAAAAAAAAAAAAAAAAAATTAAAAAAAAAAAAACTTTGACCGCTGGATGACCGCAGCTTTAGCTAAAGTACGTAACTTTATGAGCAGATGACCACTCTTCTACGAAAGCACTCTGCACCATTTTTAGAGCGGATTAAGGGCAATCTTAGCTTTACCCGATCGTATGCTGGATAAAGATGCAAGGTACGTGTCTGTGCGTCAGAGCTAGTAAGTTTTCATCCTTGAAAAGAAATCATAAGAAGTGGTCTTCATTTATGATTCCTCCCCTTCAAATGCTAATAATAGCTCCCTTGCCTTCGGGAAAATACCCGTCTAGATAATAAATTATGACAACGATGGATATCGGTTAATGACAAAATTAAAAACAAAGAGAATGATAAAATTCAGGCGCGTTAACTGCTATAATCTCCTCAACTCGGAGACTAGATCTGAGATCTTTCGTCTTGTAACTCAAAGGTATTGATGTTATGTGGATTTTTATCAGGGTTAGATATACATTGGACCGTTGCACTGGTTTTTGTTTTTCGTCGTTACATTTTGTTCAGATATCTTGTTTATTTCCGTCTCCCTCTCTCTTCCTCTTTCTCTCTCTCTCTCTCTCTCTCTCTCTCTCTCTCTCTCTCTCTCTCTCTCTCTCTCTCTCTCTCCCTCTCCCACTGTTATTTTTCTTTGTCTGTTTGTCTAATCTGTCTCTCAGCTTTTGATCTTTACCTTTATATGTAAATTTGTCTGTTTTTCTGTCTTTTTTCTTTCGTTATGCCTACTTCGCTGTAAATCTTTCTTTACTCTCGTAGCTATGCCGCTTAAAAAATAAAATTAAAAAATGAGGAGAGATAGACTAAACTAGAGAGGGAGAGAGAGAGGGAAAGAGAGAGAGAGAGAGAGAGAGAGAGAGAGAGAGAGAGAGAGAGAGAGAGAGAGAGAGAGGAGACACAGATAGAGACAGAGAGAGACGTAAAGAGAGAAAGAGTGAGGCAGGCAGTTAGACAGACAGTCAGATAGACAAACAATGGCAGCAAGACGCATTAAATGATAACAGCCTTAGGCAGCTGCAAGCCCTAATGTTCTATCAATCGAACCTTGTCACCCACATTAACGGTGACCTTACGTATGTGAGGTCACCCTAATGGTCAGCCGCAGTGGCCAGTCTTGACCGATATCGCCGCATGATACCACATGACTTGATCGCAACAGGCTAGGGCCAATTCCCTGTTACGCTAAACGGCGCCCGTTTCAAGGTCAAGCATTCGATCTTAGTCCCTGCCTGACACAGTCCATGATCACAACGAAAGTTTATGGAAATGTGCAGTTACAGAAGGGATTTTGTATGTGTCTGAGGGAGAGAAAGAGAAATAGAGTTAGAAAGAGAAAAAAGAGAGTGAGAGTAATCAAGATTAAGACAAGTATGGCATTAAGGATAAGATTGGAGGATAGTGTAAGAGAAATTGTGTAAATGTGGGTAAGACAGGGGAAAAAAAGAAATAAGGTAGAGACAGAGGAGGTCGAAGGTATATTATGAGATATGGATGGATAAAGAAATAGATAGACAAATAGTGAGAGTGGATAAAGATGATAGATAGATAGATAGATAGATAGATAGATAAATAGATAGATAAATAGACAGATAGATAGGTAGATAATAATTGGACAAAAAGATAGGTAGGCAGCTCACTAATTAGATAGCTGTATAGAAAGAATAATAGATAAATATATATATGAAAGATAAACAGATAATTATATAGATAGATGTATAGGCAGATAGATAGATAGATAGAATGATAGATAGTAGATAAAAATGTAGATAGACCGCAAACTGATAGATAGATAAATATATAGCAAGAGAGATTGATAGATAGATATAATGGTAGATAGGTAGATAGATAGAATCATAGATAGATAGATAAATAGCTGAAGCGACAGAAAATAGATATACAGATAGGTAGATAGATAGATAGATAAACAGACAGACAGATAGATAGCTAGATTATAGTAGATAGATAGAATGTGAATAGATCGATAGATAGATAGATTGATAGATAGATAGATAGATAGATAAATAGATAGATAGATAGATAGATAGATAGATAGATAGATAGATAGATAGATAGATAGATAGATAGATAGACAGACAGAATGTGAATGTGATAGTCAGAAAGAGAGCAGTGGTAGACAAGCGTGTCATGATGAAGAGATTTGGTCACTGCTGATGTTATCAATCGTAATGTAATATTGTTGATAAGAACAAAGGAAAAATCTCGTGAAACTCGATGATTACGCAATCACGATAGTCTGTGTTCCCACTCTCTTCATATCAACAAGGATTGTGTGGCCTTCAAGGTTTAACCTCACCGGCTTGTTTCAAGGAAACCGTGAAGTTTGAGCTCGATTCCGTGTCAGGAAAAACAACATAAAAAGCAAAAACTTGGAAGATATCTTGGTAAATAGATGGATTTGTTCTTATCTCGGAAATAGTAGGACACGAAATTTTATTAATTGATAAGACATTACTTTAAATACATCTTGCAAACGAAAGCTTCAATTATAAGCTTTAGATGTATACAATATCATTCTAAAAAAATGTGTTGATATTGACTCGGTTTTAAGCCATTGACATTTTTTTTCCCTCAAAGATTTAGAACTTTTGCCTCTATCAGCTCACGAACTTATGAGTTAAGTTTTCAAAGAATCAAAAAACAAAACAAAACTTCGCTAATTGTTAAGACATTACTTTAAGGACATCTTGCAAACGAAAGCTTCAATTATAAACTTTAGATGTATACAATATCATTCTAAATAATGTGTTCATAATGGCTCGGTTTTAAGCCATTGACATTTTTTTTTATCGAAGATTTAGAACTTTTGCCTCTATCATCTCACGAACTTGTGAGTTAGTTTTCAAAGAAATCAAAAAACAAAACAAAACTTCGCTGTGAATCCCTCCCATAAGGGGAGGGCCGCACCCACATAGGTTTTGACAATTTTTTTTTTTTTTAATGACAGCGGCCATGATTGTTGAGGTCGAGCGGTGCCAACAGCCAGCGGCGCGGATTAGTCCATTCACATGGATTAGTCCACTCTCGAGCCAATGGTAACCCTACGTAGGTTTGTCGACCGACGATCATGTCTACCGCAGAAATATCTCTCGATTTCTAGACCTAGATCTAGTTTGTGACGGAAACTGTCACAGCGTGACAGTCTTAATCTGTTCGATACATAGCAGGATCGCACAAAAACGTGTTCACAACAAAGATTTTTCTAATAATAGCTACTAATAGAACACAATTGGTTTACAGAGACAGTTTCTGGTGATTGCTCGATGTTTAATTATATCGACAGTTCACAGCCACTTTAGCTTCTTTGGTTTCGTTCTTCCTCGAATAACCTGTGGACTGTTACTGTTCCTCGAATAAACTCTGTACTTTTAATATCAACGTTTTTCACAGAAAAATTATGTGCCGTACCTCCCATATCACATTTATCCAGTGTCTCGGTCTTTCAGCCTGAGTGACTGTCTGTGTCCTCACTACATGTATATCAGTCTGTCTGTGTCTGTCTGTCTGTCTGTCTCTCTCTCTCTCTCTGTCTCTGTCTGTCTGTCTGTCTGTCTGTCTCTCTCTCTCTCTCTCTCAAGTTTTCCTGCGGTTATCTAAGCCCTCCCCCCCCTTTCCCTCTCTCTCTCTCTCTCTCTCTCTCTCTCTCTCTCTCTCTCTCTCTCTCTCTCTCTCTCTCTCTCTCTCTTCTTTTCATTTTTTTTCCTCACAAAAGAGCTGATCAAGATGTTTCTCTACCGCCGGTCCTTGTGTAGTTGACAACCCCAGAAAAATTAAAAGATCCTTAAATCTTCAAATAATTATATTTTTTTTCTTCTTCTTGTCTGTTACTTATATGTTTTTCTTGCAGCCCCTCCCATCCACCTTGACACACACACACACACACATTTTTCATCCACCCGACCCTTTCTCCGATCGACCTTGACCTCAGCCGCCCGCGACCCTTATCTCGGCTAATCAAAATTCTCCTCCAGGTTGTGACCAACGCACGCACACACACGCACAGCCACACAGTTGACCAACTTTCTCGCAGTTTTGAGTAAAGCTGATTTATGACATATGATATTTAAGAGGCTGAAGTAAACGGTCATACTGATCGTGCTAAGACCACCGCCCTATGTGAGGATCCTAGGGCTCCACTGCTGAACCCCAGGGCACGCCTCCAGAACCAGGCGATTGGGTTGATGACGTCACCACATACAAGACTCACAGACACGGACACTGTTGGACCCCAGGGCACGCCTCCAGAACCAGGCGATCGGGTTGATGACGTCACCACATACAAGACTCACAGACACGGACACTGCTGGACCCCAGGGCACGCCTCCAGAACCAGGCGATCGGGTTGATGACGTCACCACATACAAGACTCACAGACACGGACACTGCTGGACCCCAGGGCACGCCTCCAGAACCAGGCGATCGGGTTGATGACGTCACCACATACAAGATTCACAGACACGGACACTGCTGGACCCCAGGGCTCGCCTCCAGAACCAGGCGATTGGGTTGATGACGTCACCACATACAAGACTCACAGACACGGACACTGCTGGACCCCAGGGCACGCCTCCAGAACCAGGCGATTGGGTTGATGACGTCACCACATACAAGACTCACAGACACGGACACTGCTGGACCCCAGGGCACGCCTCCAGAACCAGGCGATCGGGTTGATGACGTCACCACATACAAGATTCACAGACACGGACACTGCTGGACCCCAGGGCTCGCCTCCAGAACCAGACAATCGGGTTGATGACGTCACCATATAGGAGACTCACAGACACGGACACTTCTGAACCCCAGGGCTCGCCTCCAGAACCAGACAATTGGGTTGGTGACGTCACCACATCGACGACACATAGACACGGACTACCTTCGGCCACTATTGTTGAAACAATAGCCAAACCTCTACGGTGGAGATTCGACCTTTCCAGACAAGGTTCGTGACAACCTGGCAGCAATATGCATGCAAGCAGTGCGCAGTGGCACAAGCTCTTCCACTCGAGCTACATGTCGGATATCTAGTGGTTGCGGTTATGCAAGCTTGCATTAAGTCTCGGCTAAACAAGCCTTCCGCCCTTAGAGGATTACCGGAAAATGCGGGTAGATAAACACTGCGCGGGTAGAACTTGGACGTTTGACCACCGTCCAGACCGCTCCGGCCCGGCCCGGCCCCGCTGCACCGACAATGATTTTAGGGTAGATCTCCACCGGCGTAGGGCCCGACAGTCAGACCCGACCCGACGATTTTTTGCCGGTTTGCACAACCACACCGGTCACGGCACCGGACGGTCAGACAACACACTACATAGACTAAATTTGTAGAAAATGGCGTGTAGCAGGAGGACAAAATTGTTGTTGTTACTGTGGCTAAGAAGGAGGATACGAAGGCGCAATACAAGACGATATTGGGTCCATCCCATACAACAGAAGCGGGATTCTCTTGGTGAATTCCATCACCTATACCCACAGCTCATCAAAGACAGTGAAAAGTTCATAAAATATTTCCGCATGCAAAAAAGCTCATTCAGTGAATTGCAAGATATTTGCCAGGATGATTTACTCAAGGAAAATACCAATTATAGGAAGGCGATTTCTCCAATTGAGCGACTTACTGTTACCTTGAGGTGAGTGTTGCTATCATCATCATGTTGTGCTGTATCGATATTGTTACCATCATTCCCATCCTCCTTACAAAAACAACAACAACAAAGCAACAGCAACAACAAACACAACAGCCACAAAAACTAACAATAACATCAAAAACTAACAATAACATCAACAAACAACAACAGAAATTAAAATAAACAAAAACCAATACATATAAACAATAATAAATAATACACTACAACAAACTACAGCAAACAACAAGTAACAACAGTAACGTAAGTAACACATTTTCCAAAATAAAATTTACACATATATTCAGCTTTGAAGAATGTTTTACCAACAAATACATGATTGAAAAAAATGGTGTTCTTGCTTCAAAAGGTAGTAAAAATTGGAACGTTCACACAATATTTTAGCCAATCCAGTGGTTTTGATAATAGCTGTCGGCGGTACTACAGGTATTATGATCGTAGTTACAGGCTCCCTGAGAAGTGCTCGACTGTCCGTAACCTCTCTGATCCTGTCGCCTCAGGTAGCCGAGAAGAAGTCTCTGGACCTCCAAACGGAATTCTAGCTTCTCTAGATGGTTCAGACTTCTCACAGATGGGACGATGCTTCTAGCCCACATGTCGTCGTCGTCAAGGCATTCAGGCTGTTGCAGTTGAAGCGATTTCAGTATTTCTGTATCGACGTCATTGCCTGGAGAAGCGGTTCTTTTCCTCTTCTGGGGTCTTTTGTAGGGCACAACTGGCGCTTGAGGGGGTGGAGTGTCAGATCTGACAGTCATCGGGCTTGAAGCTTGTGACTCGAGGTCTGCTAACGACTCTGTAGCCTGTGTTGTTTCTCCACTGTTTTCCTGGGAAAGGTTGCTAGACGTGTCCCTCTGTTCATAGATGAGAGTCAGAAATGACAAAGTATCATACAAGTGCCACTTCTTTTTTCCTGTGGCTGCTTGACCTGACTTGACAGTTTGATACTCCCGACGTTTCTTTAAGAAGTAATCACGCATATAGCCCCATCTAGACTTCATTGCGTTGACTGAAATAAAAGAAAATCGATGTTACATTTTTTTTTACCGTACTTGTTTAACAAATAAAAGAAACTTTTCTTTAATTTATACATCGGCGTATGAGAAGAACACGCCTGTAAGCGACATTTTGCAAATTTTTCAGTAGGACCAAAAAACTTCACCATTTCGTCAATTTTGTGTAAACAGTTTTAAGACTACGACATAACATCAATGGCATCAAATTACACATGTGACCAATAATGAAAAGCCTTAAAAACCATTTATTAACAGAATATGGCGGATATACAGGAATGGAGGTAATCAAATCCTGAATGTGTTTGGGTCAATACCCCTGTAAAGGCACATACAGGAGTGTTACCAATAACATAATTATAAGACACATTAAAGAACGAAACTTCATAATATGCACATACAGGAATGTTACAGACTATGATAGAGAGAACTTAAAACAGCTAAATATGCTTAATGACTACAGATTACATTGCTGTTAAAAGGCTCACCGAAACTGTCCTAAACAAAATGAAGTAAATGTCTAGCATCTCTGCATAATATTTTCAGAATAAAGTCAAAACCGATTTAATTATTAAAATTCTAAAAAAACAAAGTCAACATTGTAATGAAATCTATTTTTAACTTTGAGTAACTTTATATGATAGTCAAAACTAAAACCGCATCATTAATTGGAAAATTGTTTCTTAAATTGGGATTCTATGGTTAAATATAGCATGAAACAATTAAAGTAAAAACTCACTGAACTATGATCAGAGGCGTTATTCAAAACAAAGGCATGAATATACTGCCTTTTGAAACTTGATTATAAATAGTGGGCAAGCTGTGAAAATAAGAGTGGTGAGCAGGGGGAATGAGGTTTGATGTACACAGGGAAATAAGGTCTTTCTTTTTATCTTTAGTATTTCCAGCTGGTTCCACTAATTACTGCAAATCAAAGACAAAATTTTCATTATCAGAATTTCTTTTGCGGCGGGCGAGACGCATCAGATCTACCCTGCGGCAACCTGAATCATAACGAACGATCATCGCGTCTTTCTCTGCTCGGATGAAAGCAATGACTCTGATCCTTGACCACGCAACCTTTTCATCTTCCTCATCTAGGTCAAGGTTTTTCAGTCCTTTTGACATTTCTTTGAAGGCAAAAAAGTCACCTGATGACATTTCTCTGACTACATAAGGTCTCCTATTCCGTCTTGCTCCACGGACTACAGTTGCCCATTGCTCTGGTGTGTAGACGGGTATTTTCTTTGCCGTTTCGGCAATTACTGAGTGTACTGAATCATTCTCATTTTGTGTGTGTCCCATTTCTAGGAAACAATGTTCTATTTTATCTAGAGAAGCATAATTTTTCATGACAAACGAAAACATGGTTACAATTCTATTCCGGTTCTGACCAGTACAGTTGTCAGAAAAAAAAATGTAAAAAAATTGTTGTCGCAAGCCACCTGCTTTTCAATGTAGTGCCACAAGCACTCTGCAATTTGGTTGGCTTCTCAGGATGACACGTGTTCTGACCACATAAAACACTCTACATCTTGTGAAACCATACAATAAATTGTGAGATTGTATACTGCCAGCTTTCTCTTATAGTAGACGTTGGATGCTTCACCATGAGGACATTGAAGAACTTTCTGAAGATCGAAGCAGGATGCTGCTGTGCTTGGATCTGTGCCTGCTTGCGTTTTGATGGCAGCTTTGTTATCTCTTGCTTTTTCTTTTCTCAACAGGTGTTCTTTTTCTTTATCTTGTTCTTGGAATGGGAATGGATTGGCTTTGTAGGACAAGCATTGATCACACTAATCCTTTTTAGGAGCAAAAGATCCAAGATTGAAGTCTGTTGAAAATTTCTCTATACTTGGACTGAGTTACCCAGCCTTTGCCCTCAACCTTTGCGACTCTACGTAAAATCGGTATATAGAACTGAGGCTTAAGCCAGCCTCCAAGAACAATTTAGATGTATCATGGCGGCAATAGTGGAAGGGATCCCTAGGAAAACTTTTGATGTGATTCTTCATCTCATCAAGGTTGTCTTGAGATGCACTTTTGTCGTTTTTGTGCTTGCCTTTGTCATCTTGCGAGATTATTCCGGTGTCATTTGCTTTTGTTATTGCGCCGTAGACAAAGTCCTGTTTTATTCCTAGAGTATTAAGAAAATATTTTCTACAAACTGCTTTCCGATCGTTCTTCTTGAAAAGGCTGTACGTCAATGTGAATTTTTTTCTCGACTCTGACCTTGTTGGACACACACGCTCCGATATTAACTTTTTTACACAGCCAGCAATAAATACTCTGCACGTTTACGTCCCCACTACCCAAGTAATTGCTGAAGATGTCTTTTTTTTCTGCCTCGTTAAAAACTTGAGAGCATTTTCTTTTGCAGCTGTCACAGTGTGGTCCCATTTCTCTGGCAACGACTTCCTTACCTCGACTTGAGGTGAGGCACATCCACTGTTCTTGAGGTCGCATTCATTTAACCATTTCTGTGGTTGTCTTTTCTTTTTCCTACTTTTCTAACGGTCAGAGTTTTCAGTTATTTCGGTCACAATCGCAGACTCACTTGGTATTGTTGATGGTACCTTGTTTCTTTACTAAAATTTATGGTTGCATGATGAAAATTTTGATACAAAAGGAATGAATTTAAAAAACTATATACTAACTTGATGTCATTTATTGAAGCTTTATTTACCTGTGTGTCGACTGGAGCAATACTTAGAATCAAAGAAACCGAGTCCTATCAGCAATTTTGATGCAACAAGCGGAAATAGAAAAAATGCGTACAATGAAAACAAAGTTTGCAACCACATAGAGCACAACGGACGTTAAGGCCAAAGCGCGAAAATCAAGGAGTGCCTTTGATGCCAAAAACCTGTATCTCCATTGTATGGTAAATTTTAGTACCAGTCGGTGATACAGACAATTCGTCAGACAGTTGTGGAATACTCCTGTATTGTCACATACAGGAGTGTTGCATTTAAAAATGGCATGAATCAACAAGGGCAAAATCCTGTTCAATTCTTTACAGGAGTGTATCACTAAAAAAAATTACAATATACACGTGTTGGAATGGGCTAACTTCTTTATTTTTTAAGCTACAGGTCCCATCTTTTGACACATGGCGGATCGTGATCGCGATACTAAAAATAGCCAAAAAAAAAACGATTTTCGAAAATTTGGTCTCTACAGGAGTGTTCTTCTCATACGTCGCCATGTATTGTCAACAAAAATTGTATACTTTCAGGTTTCTTGCAACCGGAGAATCTTTCCAGTCTCTGGCATTTCGCTTTCGACTTGGACACGAAACAGTGCGTCGCATTGTGAAAGAAACAGTGCAAGTCCTGTGGAGGAAGCTGCAACCACAAGATATGTCTGTCCCTGGTTTTGGTGTAGACGGGTTGGCGTTTTTTGTAACTTGTTACTACCATTTTGCCGGGTCGCAGTTTTTTTCACCGGAAATATGCCCGGTCTGACCGTCGGGCCCTACGCCGGTGGAGATCTACCCTAATTTTTACGGTTGGTGTTGTCAGCCGCACCAATGCAGGGCGCTGACCAGTGTTGTCCTGAGCTGACCCCTCCTGTGCCCGATAAATGAGGCCGCGCTAAGTCTTGACCGCTAACGGGGTATCTAGGCCGCTGCGACCTGGATCACACACGAGATAAGCGCATGACGTAGACTTGCAGGCCAAGGCGGAAGTTTCTGTAAACACCGAGAGCTGGGACCAACTTAGGCGACGATGAACATTGCAGATCTATTTCCTCTGCTGATCGAAGCCCGGAGCTCCCTTGGCCGTAGGCGGGGATGGTGGAACCGACAAGCAAACTGGGGTGGCTTTACAAAAAAAATTGATATGAAGCTCGGACATGGTCTCTGTCTTAGATCTTGATTTATGGGAAACTCAGGGTCGTGACAACCTTTATACCTGTTTTGAGATATTTAAAAAAACAACAACAAGTAACCCCCGCCCCCCCCCCCCACACACACACACACTTTTTTCGCATATAAAACAAACGTAATATTAATGATATTATTTTAAATAATTCGAACATTTAGTAACCAAAACCTGTTAGGGCTCAAGCAAAAATGAACGAATTAATAACATAATGTAGTATGCAAAAATTGTAATGAAAAGTATCACCAAAAATAGAGTTCGGCATTTATCGAATGGCGTGACAATATAGCCTGTCTCAAGTTAGGGAAAGGAAACGACGAGAAGCTGAAGTTTCTTGTATTATTCTATGGACCCGTTATATTCATCGATTCTATCTATTTATTTTGAAACAAGGTGAAGCCAGTCTTTTTACTTTAGAAGAGAAGCGAATGATGAACCTTGGGTATTGACGTCACAGATTTACTGAGTAAATAGATTCGTTAAGGAATAGAAATCGAACCGACAGAGCTACCCCTCCAACTCTACTCACGAAACATTGAACGTGTAATTAAGTTTTTTGAGTTGATAATCTAAAAAAAATTGGTAGCTTTCATCTATTTTAAATTATGGATTTTTTTTTTGCTCTCCCCTCCCAAATCCTCTCTTTTCTCTCTCTCTCTCTCTCTCTCTCTCTCTCTCTCTCTCTCTCTCTCTCTCTCTCTCTCTCTCTCTCTCTCTCTCTCTCTCTCTCTCCTCTTTTTCTCGAACTTCATGGAACTAGCTATTTGGAACTGTCTCTCTGTCTTATTATATTACTCTTTCCGTGTGTATAATTATGTATGTGTGTTTTTCAGTCTTTTTGTCTGTCTTTGTATCCGTGTGTATGTCTCTTTCTCTCTTCCTGAAGTTGGTCTTTCCGTGTGTGTATGACTGTGTGACTGCCAGTCTTTTTGCCTGTCTGTCTTTATGTCTCTCTCCCCCCTCCTCTCTCTCTCTCTCTCTCTCTCTCTCTCTCTCTCCCTCTTCCTCTCTTTCACAAATTTTGTGTTTCTTACTATATCTGCGTATCTAACAGTCTGTTTGCCTGTCTGTCTGTCTACTTCTCTCTCTCTCTCTCTCTCTCTCTCTCTCTCTCTCTCTCTCTCTCTCTCTCTCTCTCTCTCTCTCTCTCTCTCTCTCTCTCTCTCTCTCTCTCTCTCTCTCTCTCTCTCTCCTTCCCAAACAAATTAATAGTACACCTCAAATCACTACCTCATCACCTTACCATTCTCACCTGCTCAGTGTCCACCAAGACACCAGAAATTTCTAGACCTGTCTGTATACAACTTGCAGGCACACACACACAACCATTCTGAGCAATGCCCACTTCTATCTTGGACACGACACACCAACGTCTTGAACGATGGTCAGTTCTGACGGACCAACCGTTGCTATCCAGAGGTCAAGTGGCTGGAGAGGTACTTTTTTCCTCAGCTGACCACCGTCGTTTCCAGACAGAGATCTATCGGCCTAGGCGATTTTTCTTCTTCTTCTTCTTTATTTTTTTTTTCTTGATTGTTTTTGTCTCCGCTGGTCTGACCCGAGCCCCACACAGAATCGTGGAGGCGCGCGCTAAACCTAATACTGGCTGAACCTCCACCGCAACACGCAATGTTATTATCCGGACTATAGGGGCTCATGCAGGGTTGGTTGTGTCGAACAATTGAACATCCGCTTAATGGGAACATTCCTGATAAATGCGTATCGAGGGTCATCATTTTTATTCCACACGATTATATTATAGGGCTAATGTGTTTTTTTTATGTGTTTTCTTACATAACGTTGCTAGCATACTTATATATTCTCTCTCTCTCACTCTTATAATGAGGAGAGAGAGAACAAATATAGAGAAGGGAGAGAAAGCGACATAGAGATAGAGAGAGAGGATAGCGCGCGAGAGTCGAGAAAGTTAAAAAAAAAAAAAAGCAACAGAGGTAAATAGCTAGCAATTAGCAATTAGCTAGATATATTTTTTAAAAAAAAGTAGACGGATGAATAGAGAAAAGAGACGGAGAGAGACAGAGAGACAGAGACAGACAGGCAGACAAACAGACAGATAGACAGACAGACAGACAGGCAGACAGAGAGAGAAACAGAGAGAGAAAGAGGGGAGGGAGGGAGAGAGAGAGAGAGAGAGAGAGAGAGAGAGAGAGAGAGAGTGAGAGAGATAGAGAGAGAGAGAGCACCTAACTACCTAACTAGAGAAATCTTGACACGTTGTTGATCTGACGTATTTCTCGATAAATTCAGCACAAAAGAGACTGCTCTCTTTGATCCTGAATTATATTTCTCCCTGAGAGCAGTGAAGCCAAACAGAATGTTTCAAGGCCTCATCTCTAAGCTCTTCTTGTTTTCGAGTACGCCGACACCTCATTTGAGGGAGTCAAGATTTAGAGAATTCGAATCAGTTCATAAACACCCGGATTATCCAGCAACAAACGGCCGATTCGATATGGAAGACTGGTAAAGAGTAAAAAAAAAAAAAAATAAAAAAACCCAGCGCTCGAGGATCTAACGTTTAATCTGGTGTCATCGACCTATAAAACTCTGTATAAAATGCAAGCGAAGTGGCAAGGTGCGTGCCTACGTTCATTATTGTCAGTTTATGACCCCTGTCATAAAAAGTCATTTTTCGGTCGATGACATGACCGCTGCAACTCGATCTAGATCTCGGGCGATGACAATAGTTTCTCCGAGGCCTATAATTATCGATGGATGGCGGCAAATGAACTATTGAAAAGTTAAAGGTCACGATGCCATTTGCAGCTAGAAACTCCATTCCATACATATGCTGTGACGTCACAAACAAGAGTATTTTGCGTGTTGCCTGGGATTTGTGGGAAAACAACATAACATTAAAAGATTCGCTGCTTCTGACGTCAGAGCATTTTGTGGAATGGTGTGGCTAGCTGTTGTTGTAGATTGCTTCGCGTAAACACGCCTTTATCAGCAATCGGCTTCAAAGTTTGAAAAAGTTCAGATGTCAGTTTGAATGGGGGAAAGAAGTCGTGATGTCACCTCATCTATGCTTAGCTATTGGTTCTAGACTTATAAAAATTATCGCTCGTAAATCAACTCACAGCGAATCGTCTCAAGTCTATCATTAAATATCAATGGTTTTTGGATAACGTAACTCTAGACAGGTTTTGATAGGTGTTCTGGACCCATGGTAGACATTCGGCCCTCGGATCTTGTTAGAGTCAGTACAATCGCTTCCCTACGAGTTAAGAAAGTATACTGGTTGCTATTGATCTATCTGAAAACTTTGTGAAGTGATTTTAGCATACACGTATAAGTGATAAAAGCTCCATATTTAAAAAAAAGAAGTCATTAATCAACATGGTTGTCTTGCGAGTAAAACCCGTTGCATTACTTGACGTAACAGTTGAATCGACTTAAGAGATATTGAAGTCAGGTCATTGCACTATTTGACATAATACTTGAATCGACTTAAGAGATATTGAAATCAGGTCATTGCACTATTTGACATAATAGTTGAATCGACTTAAGAGATATTGAAGTCAGGTCATTGCACTATTTGACATAATAGTTGAATCGACTTAAGAGATATTGAAGTCAGGTCATTGCACTATTTGACATAATAATTGTATCGACTTAAGAGATATAGAAACCCGACCCCTAGATTTCCTTTATAATTTTTTCCAGCACCAGTAATGGCCTCTTTTCCTCCTCATTTTAATTTTCCGTATTTTTTTTCTACTCTATACGCAGATTTTACCTTGATTAGGTAGATATTCATATTTTTTCCTAACTTTAAATTGATTCATCCAAAATGTCGCCAACCTTAAAATCAAAATAAGTCTCAGAATATCACCAAACATTACCCGCACCGAGAGCATAGAGGTCATGGACCTACACAGCAATTCACGCATCATCCCCCTCCCCCACAACAAAGAAACCAACGCTTACGTGTTCATCACTCTATGAAATATCGCCCATTCAAAAAGCTTACTGACCTGAAACTACTACCGATCTTCCCGCTGACTACGATTATCGTAAACTAGAACTGTCATTGCTCACAAAGAGAATACAGAAGCTTTGAAACAAGTGCTCAAAGGTTAAACGGATCAGTCGCGGGGAAACGTATTACAGTAAACATTTAAATACGTTTGAGTTGGTTTGGGGGATTAAACGCTGTTCTAAAAAAAATAGGGAGGGAAAAGGAGTAACGTCAATGATGGTTTTTAAAAAACCTCTGAGAACTTCTTGATGCGAGATTCAGCTTAAATTTAAATATGATGTGGAGTAGTGAGTTGTACTTTCAATACAGGAAGGTTGTGATAAGGAATTAAATAATTTTTATATTTTTTTTTTAGCTGTGACACCTTCTGTGTTTACGAGGGGGGTAATCTTAAAAATGTGTGGAGCCAGTACCTAAGGGATGTATACTGGAATGCCATCAGTCTTTTTTTATGTTTTATTTTAAGACATTTCAAGTATAAATAATAGAACAGTTGATAATTTTGTAAAAAAAAAAAATCTCTATTTATTTTTATATGGCTTCATACTCTTTTTTATCATGTTTTTTTTTATACAACTTATATGTCACAACATTATAATCTAGCCCTCAAACGATTTCAGTTATTCAAAACACTGTCTTTCTATTTTGTTTTCTTTTTTATATCTTCACCTCAGCAAGAGCGAGCGAGCGAGCGAGAGAACGAGGGAGCGAGAGAGAGAAAGAGAGAGAGAAAGAGAGAAAGAGGAAGAGAGAGAAAGAGAGAGATAGAGAGAGAAAGAGAGAGAAAGAAGAGAGAGAGAGAGAGACAGACAGACAGACAGACAGACAGACAGACAGACAGACAGACAGACGGAGAAAATCAAATTAAACTGGACCGACGTGCTAATACAGAGGTTCGAGGTTTGCTTCGACACTCCAGTATCGCCAACTGTCTGATTATCCGTCTGTATGTCTGTCTGTTTGTCTGCATCAGGGTATCTGTTTGTCTGTCTCTCCATCCCTCCTCATCCCTTGAGGGGATGGGGTTTGGCATTTAGCCCCAGCCCAGCTTTCCCTCTCCGGATCTGATGACGCTCACTACCTGTATCATAAACACAGTCTATTCATTCTGACCATTACTTGGTAGTTGATCTTACTTCCATACACTGTAATGACAGTGCATGCTGTGAAAACATGAACGCAACATCATTTGCAGGCAAACCCGGTTATTTCGAATGTGTTACTAATCTCTCATTCTCATGTGAACTCCACTCCGCTTACCCTTGACTACCCGCAGAAGCTTATAATTAAAAGTGCTTAGTTGATACACAGTCTCAATCTCACTTGTTGTCTGCGCCGCTATTCTGCGCACAGATAACGGTTCTCAAATTACAATATTCTGTTCAGTTCAAAGATAACGTTAACTGAGGGTAGCACGTCACCTTGTCAGCTTCTGCCTTTTTCGAAAAAAGTTTGATCGATTTTTTTGGAAAAGTTGCTGCATCAGCGATTTCCGTAAGGCTGTTTACCTTTACTGTATGCATTAAATTTGAGAATTTCCGTATCTGAAGTACAGTGGTTTGTGAAAAATATGTTTTGCATCAGAGACCATGCTCTTGACAATGAAATGTTGCTTTTCATTCCTGCACGGATAATTACAGGCGACTAACATTAATAATCATGATAAGAACTCATTTGGAAAACAAATATTGATTGTAACTAGATCTGCTTATTTCCAAACCCAGAGGCAATTTTTAGATCTAGGTGGAATGTCATTGTAACCTCTACAGTAACAGGGTTTACATTGCCTCTCTCAAGCTGTGGATGTAGATGGATTTTTGCCAGGAATTGATCGTCGAACCCTTGTATAATTACTCCGGTGCCCTACCCACTGCACTGCCAGCTGGAAATCAAATATGGAAGGTTATTATCTTGTCCCGTTTATCCGGCAAAAATCTTTAAATCGACGAGGACAAAATGTATTGCAACTAACCGGTCACCTAACTCTTCGGCCATTAAGACTGGCTAAGGGATATTTATATAATAGGGCAGCTTATAGACCAAACAGTGGAGAGGCAGTGAAAAGAGAGGAAGAGAGAGTAGGCGAGACACGCAACCACCCGTGACGACCTGTCTGGACCTTGGTCAGCTGTACATAGTGGTCAGCAAGGTAATCTCTCGACCTCAGATGACCTCAGCTTTAATGGCGTCTCGCATGGCGCAAGATAGGCGGGGCTAATGGGTTCATGACCGCGGGTCGGTCGGAGGACTGGAGGGGAGGGAAGGGGATAAAAGAGAGAGGGAGAGAGAAAGAGAGAGAGAGAGAGAGAGAGACAGAGAGTGAGAGAGAGTGTGAGAGAGGGAGAGAGAGAGAAAAAGAGGTAGAGAATGAGAGAGAATGAGAGAGAGTGAGAGAGAAAGAGAAAGAGAGAGTGAGAGAGTGAGAGAGAGAGGGAGAGAGAGAAGGAGAGAGAGGGACAGAGAGAGTGAGAGGGAAAGAGAGGGAGAGACAGAGAGAGAGGGAGAGAGAGTGAGAGAGAGACAGAGAGAGACAGAGAGAGACAGAGAGAGAGAGGGAGAGACAGAGAGAGAGAGGGAGAGAGAGAGTAAGAGAGAGTGAGAGAGAGAGGGAGAGGGACAGAGAGAGTGAGAGGGAAAGAGAGGGAGAGACAGAGAGAGAGGGAGAGAGGGAGAGAGAGAGAGAGAGAGAGAGAGGGAAAGAGAGGGAGAGACAGAGAGAGAGAGAGAGGGAAAGAGAGGGAGAGACAGAGAGAGAGAGAGAGATAGAGAGACCCAGCCACCAACCATCTGGGGCTGTGCTCTCTTGTCCCCAGTATCGAGCCGACACGGATGGGCCAATGACCTGACATGCTGACCACAGAGCTGTACTGACCACTGGTCAATGTGTGTAATTAATCAAGGAGAGTGTATCACGACGAGTTTCGTCATCGGGAGACGACTGACCTGAATCAGCCAGTTAATGACTTTAGAAAAATTCTATTCTGATGTGAACAGCACTCTTGATGATCACAGTAACAGCAGTGATAATTATGATAATGGTTACGATGATTATAGTAATGGATAGATTGTTAACTTCCTACGCATTTATAAATTCCGGCCTTTTCTACGGCTTGTTGTATTAGATTTAAAAGTTGAAATACAAGGTTTTAATCTTTAAAAAAAAAACAACAAACAAACAAACAAACAAAAAAAAAAACGATGATGCAAAGCAAAACGAAAAATTGAGTGCAAAATCATATGATGACTTCAGCTTGTCTCGATCTAGTCCAGCTTGGTTTGCACTGGACTAAACTTGTGGTGTATTTTGGGTAACTTTTTAAACCTGCTTGTCATGAACAAGACTGAGCTTACGGTGTACTCTGAGTAATTTTGAGTCCAACTTGGTTTAAGCTTGTGATGTATTATGGGTATCTTTTAGTCCAGCTTGGCTTGCACTGGACTTATATGAGCATGTGTTACTATGTTACTTTGTTTCAGCTTGTGTGAATGTTTGAAGTATAAAGAGAGACAATTCCAAATAGCTAGTTCCATGAAGTTCGAGAAGAAGAGAAAGAGAGAACGAGAGAGTTGAGAGAGAGAGAAAGACAGACAGACAGACAGAGAGACAGAGACAGAGAGAGAGACAGAGAGAGAGAGAGAGAGAGAGAGAGAGAGAGAGAGAGAGAGAGAGAGAGAGAGAGAGAGAGAGAGAGAGAGAGAGAGAGAGAGAGAGAGAGTTTTTTTACGTCAGCAAGAATGTACATTTGTGTGAAATTTGTGGCAAGAAAGGAAATCATAAAATGTCTGTTAGTTTTCCTTGGCTTGAATGTTGAACGGAAAGCACGATTTTGTGATAATACTGATGAGTGAAACGTTTATATGTTGAATTGATAATGGTTTTTTTTTTTTTGTTTTCGGTTATATATCCAAATAGAAAAGCAAAAACACCGCACTTGGAGGACAACTTGGTAATTATAAAGGATCCAAAAAGGTCGCGTGTGTGCCTATAAATAGTACTATATGGGGTCTAAAAACAAACAGGCACACAACTTCATAACTATGGAACTAAAAAAGGAAACAACACAACTATAAATTTAAGACTATGTTTGGCTAGTGTCTTAGTGTCGATGCTTCCAAAGATACATACAGGTCAAGCCACCGAAGTAAACAAACATTTGCTTGTTTGAGTGATGGAGATCTATTTCTTCTTTTGGGCATAATTAGTACAAAATATTTATAGTCCTCCGACACACTTTTAATTCAGCCTTCAGGCCTACACAACAAAACTTTCTTTCTCTCGAAATATTGAAATGATATACATGTAGCTCACTCTTACACTAACTGCAAAAGTTTGTCAACGTCGGTGACTGCCTGTATTTTTAAGTACAGATGAATAGAAATATAGACTGCGGTAGCGATATTAACTGTAGATGTGTAATTACATCTCTTTCGTTGGTTGTCGTTTTTCCGACACATATAATTTAAGTTGGCCAAGTTGTAAATCTAGATCTAAGAGGACAAAACCAATTAAAGGAAATCTTACAACCACCCCTTGATACAAACTGTTTGAATTGGAAACTAAATCTCTTTTTGCGTAAAAATATTAAACTTTATCTTGTTTACATTAGTTGTTGCAATGGGTTTTCGTTAACTTGTTTTGAAGACACATCGTGATGATGAAATCTATGTTATTTCTTTCAAATCAAATAGTAGAGAAAAAAAAATACCGCTTATACCATGAAATTTGTCCGAGACCTTGATAAAATAATTCGAATCCTGCAGCTCGACTCACCATTACGAAAAAGACTAGATTTTCTCACGGCTTGCACATTAAAAAAAGAGGAAAAATCCTGGCGCGAGCGCGCGCGCGCGTGTGTGTGTGTGTGTGTGTCTAAATGATGCAAAATCTTGTCCAGAATTTGATTAAGTAAATGCGCTAGAAGTCGCGGTCGAGATAATTCTGACTCAGAGCTCTGACCTTAAAAAAAGTTAGAGAGAGAGAGAGAGAGAGAGAGAGAGAGAGAGAGAGAGAGAGAGAGAGAGAGAGAGAGAGAGAGAGTGAGTCAGGGAGAGAGAGAGTCAGAGAAAGAGAGAGGAGGGGGAGAGGGGGAAGAGAGAGAAAGCGAGAGTGAGATAGAGAATTCGAAAGAAAAAGAGAAAGAGAGAGGGAGTGAGAAACAGAAAAGGAAGAGGGAG
>JAWDGP010002612.1:635000-640000 GCA_033675545.1 Elysia crispata
AATGTGCTATTCAGAGGCTACCATAGATATAGATCCACTCTAGCTCTGAGATTACATTGTATTATATACAGGCTGATTTAGGTATAGATAATGTGCTATTCAGAGGCTACCATAGATATAGATCCACTCTAGCACTGAGATTACATTGTATTATATACAGGCTGATTTAGGTATAGATAATGTGCTATTCAGAGGCTACCATAGATATAGATCCACTCTAGCACTGAGACTAGTGTATTATATACAGGCTGATTTTAGGTATAGATAATGTGCTATTCAGAGGCTACCATAGATATAGATCCACTGAGACTGAGATTGTGTATTATATACAAGGCTGATTTTGGTATAGATAAGGCTATTCAGAGGCTACTATAGATCCACTCTAGCACTGAGACTATATTGTATTATATACAGGCTGAGTTAGGTATAGATCTATGTCTATTCACTGAGACTATAGTGTATTATATACAGGCTGAGTTAGGTATAGATCTATTCTAGCACTGATTTTGGTATATAATGTGTATTATATACAGAGGCTATTAGATATGGATCCACTCTAGCACTGAGATTGCATTGTATTATATACAGGCTGATTTAGGTATAGATAATGTGCTATTCAGAGGCTACCATAGATATAGATCCACTCTAGCACTGAGATTGCATTGTATTATATACAGGCTGATTTAGGTATAGATAATGTGCTATTCAGAGGCTGAGTTAGGTATAGATCTATTCTAGCACTGAGACTATAGTGTATTATATACAGGCTGAGTTAGGTATAGATCTACTCTAGCACTGAGACTATAGTGTATTATATACAGGCTGAGTTAGGTATAGATCTACTCTAGCACTGAGACTATAGTGTATTATATACAGGCTGAGTTAGGTATAGATCTACTCTAGCATTGAGACTATAGTGTATTATATACAGGCTGAGTTAGGTATAGATCTACTCTAGCACTGAGACTATAGTGTACTATATACAGGCTGAGTTAGGTATAGATAATGTGCTATTCAGAGGCTACCATAGGTATAGATCTACTCTAGCACTGAGACTATAGTGTATTATATACAGGCTGAGTTAGGTATAGATCTATTCTAGCACTGAGACTATAGTGTATTATATACAGGCTGAGTTAGGTATAGATCTATTCTAGCACTGAGACTATAGTGTATTATATACAGGCTGAGTTAGGTATAGATCTACTCTAGCACTGAGGCTATAATGCATTATATACAGGCTGAGTTAGGTATAGATCTACTCTAGCACTGAGGCTATAATGCATTATATACAGGCTGAGTTAGGTATAGATCTATTCTAGCACTGAGACTATAGTGCATTATATACAGGCTGAGTTAGGTATAGATCTATTCTAGCACTGAGACTATAGTGCATTATACACATGCTGAGTTAGGTATAGATCTACTCTAGCACTGAGACTATAGTGCATTATATACAGGCTGAGTTAGGTATAGATCTATTCTAGCACTGAGACTATAGTGCATTATACACATGCTGAGTTAGGTATAGATCTACTCTAGCACTGAGACTATAGTGTATTATATACAGGCTGAGTTAGGTATAGATCTACTCTAGCACTGAGACTATAGTGTACTATATACAGGCTGAGTTAGGTATAGATCTACTCTAGCACTGAGACTATAGTGTACTATATACAGGCTGAGTTAGGTATAGATCTACTCTAGCACTGAGACTATAGTGTATTATATACAGGCTGAGTTAGGTATAGATCTACTCTAGCACTGAGACTATAGTGTACTATATACAGGCTGAGTTAGGTATAGATCTACTCTAGCACTGAGACTATAGTGTACTATATACAGGCTGAGTTAGGTATAAATAACATGCTATTCAAAGACTGGGTTAGGTTTAGACATATAGCACGGAAGGTAACACCATAAGATACCATCGTTTGTATCTCTCGACATGTCGTACTGTTGTAAGAGCTTTGTCATAGTCCTGGGCCGGAACCAAACCACTTGTGCCCACCATATTGTTCCTTGTGACTGAAACGTCAAACTTCGGACAAGATAGTTCGTTTGTCCCTTTGTTTTGTTTTGTTTTTTTTAAGACATTAGTCTCTAAAAATCATTTGGAAAATAATAGGATTCCAGACCTATGATAAATGATACATCTTTGCATGATCTGTATACACGTACATATTTTGCTGTATTTCCATTTCTCTGACTGTCTCCTTGTTCTTCCTCCATTTTCTTACTCCTATCTAACATTCTCTTCCTCACCCTCTCATCTCCTTTTTCTGTCTATTTATCTGCCTGTCTCTGTCACTGCCCCCCTCCCATTCATACTTCCTTTCTACCCCTACCTCTACACCTGCAATTATCCTCTTCTTTCTCATACCCCCCCCCCTCCTTTTTTTTCCTCTCTCGACACCTGATACATTAGTTGAGCAGTGCCATAATGGTGTAAGCTACATATTATAACTATACAGTACACTAAGTAACCTGACCTTTCCCTGAACTGCCACACAGAGCCCCAGTTTCACCTCATACAGGTCACGGATAAGTTAGACGTCATTGTCAGCTAATTGTAATACTGGTAATACTAGAGCTTGTCACGAACATCAGTTGACGCTAAGCTTTATTGGCTAGCATCATCACCAGCTGGAAGAAACAGTACAGACAATCCCAGACAGGAATATTGAGCGACATATAAACTTTCAGAATAAAAGCTGTCAATGGGACCAGCTCGCAGTATGTTGCTGAAAGAAAAAAAAATCTCTGCCCACCTACAAAGTATCTGTAAAGCTATCGAGTGATAAATAAAGAATAATGTGCTAATCACCTTGTTCCTGTCAGATTATTGAGTTCTCTCAAGAACGAGAAGGATCTAGGTTTGTACAAAGCAGAACATAGGAGTCCATATTAAAATGCGTGTTTAGTGCCACCATCCGCTAGTTTCGATGTAGAGGAGATAGCGATACAGTTTAAATCATCATGGAAAAAGAATTCACAATGGTTTCACAGTACTTCACTCACATATGGCTTCACAGTGCTGCGCAAACACATGATTTGGCAGTACTACACTCAAACATGGCTTGGCAGTACTTCACCCGGTACTTCACCTTCACAAGGTTTCGCTTTACTTCAGTCATACATAGTTTAACAGTGCTTAACTCGCACATGGCTGGACAATACTTCACTCACACATGGCTTCACATTACTTCACTCACACATGGCCTCATATTACTTCACTCACACATGGCGTCACATTATTTCACTCACACATGGCCTCAAAGTACTTCACTCACACATGGCCTCATATTACTTCACTCACACATGGCCTCATAGTACTTCACTCACACATGGCCTCATATTACTTCACTCACACATGACCTCATAATACTTCACTCACACATGGCCTCATAACACTTCACTCACACATGGCTTCATATTACTTCACTCACACATGGCCTCATAACACTTCACTCACACATGGCCTCATAACACTTCACTCACACATGACCTCATATTACTTCACTCACACATGGCCTCATAGTACTTCACTCACACATGGCCTCATATTACTTCACTCACACATGGCCTCATAATACTTCACTCACACATGGCCTCATATTACTTCACTCACACATGGCCTCATATTACTTCACTCACACATGGCCTCATAGTACTTCACTCACACATGGCCTCATATTACTTCACTCACACATGGCCTCATAGTACTTCACTCACACATGGCCTCATAGTACTTCACTCACACATGGCCTCATATTACTTCACTCACACATGGCCTCATAGTACTTCACTCACACATGGCCTCATAGTACTTCACTCACACATGGCTTCATAGTACTTCACTCACACATGGCCTCATAGTACTTCACTCACACATGGCCTCATAGTACTTCACTCACACATGGCCTCATAGTACTTCACTCACACATGGCCTCATAGTACTTCACTCACACATGGCCTCATAGTACTTCACTCACACATGGCCTCATAGTACTTCACTCACACATGGCCTCATAGTAATTCACTCACGCATGGCGTCACATTATTTCACTCACACATGGCTTCATAGTATTTCACTCACACATGGCCTCATAGTACTTCACTCACACATGGCCTCATAGTACTTCACTCACACATGGCCTCATAGTACTTCACTCACACATGGCCTCATAGTACTTCACTCACACATGGCCTCATAGTAATTCACTCACGCATGGCGTCACATTATTTCACTCACACATGACCTCAAAGTACTTCACTCACACATGGCCTCATAGTACTTCACTCACACATGACCTCATAGTACTTCACTCACACATGACCTCATAGTACTTCACTCACACATGACCTCATAGTACTTCACTCACACATGGCCTCATAGTACTTCACTCACACATGACTTCATAGTATTTTACTCACACATGACTTCATAGCACTTCACTCACACATAGCCTCACAGTACTTCACTCACACATAGCTGACAAAACTTCACTCACACATGGCTGGATAATGTTTTCACTCACAATGCCTTCACACTATTTCAATCACACAAGGTTTCACTGTACTTCACTCATACAAAGCTTCAAAGGAATTAATTGATGTAATGTTTTACAGTACTTCACACACACATGGCTTTACAGTACTTCACTCATACATGGCTTCACAGTACTTTACCCACACATGTATTCACAGTGCTTCACTCATGCATGGCTTCACAGTACTTCACTCATACATGGCTTCAGATTACTTCTCTCATACATGGCTTCACAGTGCTTCACTCATACATGGCTGCACAGTACTTCACTCATACTTGGCTTCACTCACACAAGGCTTCAAAGGAATTCATTGACGTAAAGTTTCACACTACTTCAATCACAAACCTTTTCACAGTGTTTCATTCACGTTTTGCTTACAATTGCTACATCTACCACTGTTGCTACCTCTACAACTGTCTCCTATTGTTATAACTACTACTACTGCTG
>JAWDGP010002612.1:647500-728760 GCA_033675545.1 Elysia crispata
CACCATAACTTAAATATGCAAAAGCTTGAACACTTCGGTGACTTGGCCTGTATTTTACGAAGCCTCGGTCTATACAATGTAATAGTAATGATTGGCTGAGAACAGATAAAGGAGAGAATAAATTATGAATTACTGAAGCAGGAACAACAACAAAAAAATAATGATAGATGCACCACGTTAAACAAAATATCAAATTTTTCTCAACATCAATCTTGGATTTTGTTATTATGCCGTTAAAGAAGAGAAAAATAAAAAATTAATTTCGCTTCTTGTAGCTTTAACCATTTAAAGATCTACAGCTTGTTCGTTGTTTGATATAGCGCGTCCACAACCCGATGATCTCAGGCGGAACTACAAATAAGGGGCTCGAAAAGTCGGCGTAGGTCTCGAACCCGCAGCTTCCAAGCTACCATAATGCATGATTACCGGCCACTGTCAAGCCTGCACTGACTGAAATATCGCCATTCTTTAACACGGTTGCTTTAATATAATGACAGTCCCAAGATATTATCGTCAGAGCAAAGCTTAAATATAATGGGTGCACAGGACTAGGGTTAAGACTGTCACCGTGATAACTCCAGAACTTCCTATCATCTACTAGACAGAGCAGGGCGAATCTGTTGAGACTCTAAGGAGACTCCACATCTTTCATAATTAAGATCATCTAGACGATATCGTTAACTAATCGGATTTTTACTTTTTGTTATCGCGGAGAAGCGAATGTGGAACAGGGTTCTTTTGACATCATCCTGGTCTTGACAAAATTAAATGGAAAGAGAAAAATCAGTGTCATTTCCTTTCTTGTATTGCTAACGATATTATAATGCTAGTGATAATGACATTTTTCTTAATATTAAATTTTTTTTCCTCGTGTGTTACTCCCGTCAATAAGATTTTCAAAAAATAGGGCTGATATCGATCAGTATCTCATGGGCTGCAAAGGAATCAAACAAAACTGTTAAGAGAAACTGACACAACGAGATCACTCATAGATAGAATACGTAGACACCAGGCAACCTTTTTGCCCATGCGATGAGAAGAGAGAAACAAGAACATCTTGTGACAGCTGGAATGGTTGAGGGAAAACGCAGAAAGGGAAAACAACGAGCAAAGATGATGGACGAACTAACAAAGTGGCTAGATCTAGGACGAGTGACAGATGCACTAAAAGCCACGAGGGATAGAGATGCGTGGAAGGTCATGATCGCCTACGCTAAAGATCACGGCACCTGCTTGATTGGCGGTCGATCAGTAACCCTCTTCTTCCACCACACAGTCACTCTCACATACAGACTCACATAAACTCACATACACACACCCATACCCAGTGGTCTTGTCGCATCGGAAATTTTGCTCGTGCACTTGTGACAAGTATCTTCGGCAAGTTACATCATGGAACCTGTGTTCATGTCATAGGTCATAAGGTCAAAACACATTAAACTAATTAAATTTTTCCTCGAGTTTTAAACGTCTAAAGGTTCAAGTAACAATAGTATGTCCACTCAACATATTTTTTTGTTTTTAAATCTAAGATTACCCTAAGATTTCGGGAGAACGAATCAGCAACATGTTAAATCGAATGACTAATTAGGCGGCCTCTTACATAATCGGTACCGCAAGTGTCTCTCAGGGCTCAAGAGAGTTTTCAAAACAATATCTTGACCTTTAACCCTAGTTTAAGTGTAAGTGATTCACAACTTTTCATTCGTAATATGCAGCGGATCTTGGTCAAGAGTGTGGGACTAAAACTTTCTACCCTATTATGAGTGGGCAAAAAAAAGGGGGCGGGGGGGGGGGGGGGGGTTGGAGGAATGGAGATAAAGATTGAGTGCCCATATTTTCAAGTAATGAGTTAAAAGAGAGAGACAGAGACAAACTGAGAGGGAGAGAGAGAGAGAGAGAGAGAGAGAGAGAGAGAGAGAGAGAGAGAGAGAGGGGAGAGAGAAAACGAGACAGGGAGAGATCGAGAGAGAGAACGGGAGAGGGGAAAGAGAGAAAGCGAGAGAGAGAGAGAGAGAGAGAGAGAGAGAGAGAGAGAGAGAGAGAGAACGGTGATTGAGAGAAGGATGGCGAGAGAGGGAGAGGAAGGTGGCAAGTATATAGGATCAAACTGGATGATATAGTCCACCAGATGATATCCTCCATCATTTTAAATTGATGAAAACTTGGTGTCTTCTTGAAAAACAAGGAAAATTTTGAAAACAGCCCAGAATCTCACCCGTGTTTATGCAAAGATCTCTCTTTCTGTACCGTTTAACAAGACTGTATTCTTTAAACCACAGTCTGCGCTCAGATTGACGTTGGAAGGTAAGAATAAAACAAGTATCGATCTCACAAAGGCCTACTGACTTGATTCCACACTACTGAGGCTAGACACAACTGTAACAAGTGTTTTAAAGTTACTTTTCTGGGAGGGGGGGGGGGGAGGGTAGTTCTCCCACAAAAAAAAATTTGTGTAACTCCTCTCTTGAAGATTTCTCACGCCTAGATCAAGTGGCGGCTCGATGCTGACTATGGCCGGTCCCAGCGTAGCTCTGTAGCATCTGGTCCAGCTCACACCTGACATGCTTGGCGTGTTTTCCGACAGTATTGAACAGCCCGTCCAACAGGTCTGTGAGCAGGCTGGGCAAGAGAACGACACTGCGCAGGTACCCTGAAAAGGCCGGTTCCAGCATAAACTGTCTGGCCTAGCTAGCACAGTGCAAACGAAGAGACTTACCAGTCCACAGTGCAACCCTATCAGTCCGGTCCCAGTATAAACTGTCTGGCCTAGCTAGCACAGTGCAAACGAAGAGACTTACTAGTCCACAGTGCAACCCAATCAGTCCGGTCCCAGCATAAACTGTCTACAGTGCAAACGAAGAGACTTACCAGTCCACAGTGCAACCCTATCAGTCCGGTCCCAGCATAAACTGTCTGGCCTAGCTAGCTAGCACAGTGCAAACGAAGAGACTTACCAGTCCACAGTGCAACCCAATCAGTCCGGTCCCAGTATAAACTGTCTGGCCTAGCTAGCACAGTGCAAACGAAGAGACTTACCAGTCCACAGTGCAACCCTATCAGTCCGGTCCCAGCATAAACTGTCTACAGTGCAAACGAAGAGACTTACCAGTCCACAGTGCAACACAATCAGTCCGGTCCTAGCATAAACTGTCTGGCCTAGCTAGCACAGTGCAAACGAAGAGACTTACCAGTCCACAGTGCAACCCAATCAGTCCGGTCCTAGCATAAACTGTCTGGCCTAGCTACCACAGTGCAAACGAAGAGACTTACTAGTCCACAGTGCAACCCTATCAGTCTGGTCCTAGCATAAATTGTCTGGCCTGGCTAGCTAGCACAGTGCAAACGAAGAGACTTACCAGACCACAGTGCAACCCTATCAGTCCGGTCCCAGCATAAACTGTCTGCAGTGCAAACGAAGAGACTTACTAGTCCACAGTGCAACCCTATCAGTCTGGTCCTAGCATAAATTGTCTGGCCTGGCCTAGCTCGCACAGTGCAAACGAAGAGACTTACCAGTCCACAGTGCAACCCTATCAGTCCGGTCCCAGCATAAACTGTCTGGCCTACCTAGCTAGCACAGTGCAAACGAAGAGACTTACTAGTCCACAGCGCAACCCAATCAGTCCGGTCCTAGCATAAACTGTCTACAGTGCAAACGGAGAGACTCACTAGTCCACAGTGCAACCCTATCAGGCTGGTCCTAGCATAAATTGTCTGGCCTAGCTCGCACAGTGCAAACGAAGAGACTTACCAGTCCACAGTGCAACCCAATCAGTCCGGTCCTAGCATAAACTGTCTGGCCTAGCTAGCACAGTGCAAACGAAGAGACTTACCAGTCCACAGTGCAACCCTATCAGTCCGGTCCCAGCATAAACTGTCTACAGTGCAAACGAAGAGACTTACCAGTCCACAGTGCAACCCAATCAGTCTGGTCCTAGCATAAACTGTCTACAGTGCAAACGAAGAGACTTACTAGTCCACAGTGCAACCCTATCAGTCCGGTCCCAGCATAAACTGTCTGGCCTACCTAGCTAGCACAGTGCAAACGAAGAGACTTACTAGTCCACAGTGCAACCCAATCAGTCCGGTCCCAGCATAAACTGTCTACAGTGCAAACGAAGAGACTTACTAGTCCACAGTGCAACCCTATCAGTCTGGTCCTAGCATAAACTGTCTACAGTGCAAACGAAGAGACTTACTAGTCCACAGTGCAACCCTATCAGTCTGGTCCCAGCATAAACTGTCTGGCCTAGCTAGCTACCACAGTGCAAACGGAGAGACTTACTAGTCCACAGTGCAACCCAATCAGTCCCGATATATCGGACCTGTAGCTCGATCTAAATATTCAGGTCGTTCAACTCCTTCACTCACAGAGGGCAGGCTATAATACTCGCCTACGCTCGCATGACTGAGCCTTACCGCCAGCTTCAAAGCCACCATTATCGGTTACTGACAGGTCTGCACTGAAGAAAATATCGAATTAGTCCATGTCGAGGAAATTTCCATTGCCCAGAGTACAGATCGATCTAACGCGATAAATTAGATGTGACGCGATCCTGCGAGAAAGGTTGAGAAAAGAATGATTACTTTGGCAGAAGAAGAATTATTTTTCTTTCTTAATAACTCAGCATTTTTTTTGTCCGTCAAGTGTAATCAATTATTGCTCTTGTGAAAATGTGACATTTTTGTAAGTTGTGCCAAGGGAAATGGAGGGGAAATTTTATTGTTCTCATTGAGCTCAGCAATAGCCATATATTAACTCATGGAGAAAGAAATTGACTCTATAAGTTGACTTTAAAAAATATAAGATTAATGTCAGCAAAATCTTAAAGCAGAGCTAGGCACGATATAGAAAATCACAGACCTAATCCTGTGCTTTTCATATCAATTTAAAGATAATTTTAACCGGTTATAAATTCCCGCAAAAAGTGCGTAATGGTGCATTTAATCGCTGCGCATTTATTGAAATACACAAGTCATGAAAATGAATGTTTGCAAGAATCTATAAATAGAATTGGATTTTTACCAGGGCAGCGGCCACCAGGGAAGCCTTGATTTTCACACAATTAGAAAACTTTTTTTTATTCGTGGTAAAATCAAATTCCCTATAGGATAACTTCGAACATAACCTTTGATAATGAAGAAATACGCAACCAAATTTATGTTCAGTTCAATAGCGAGACACACGGAGCGGAAGTGTGTTTTAAAACAAATTTAACAATTGCATTTAATCTGTGAGGGAAAAAACACCGCCGTGAATTCACGGATTTCAATCCATTTTTTGTATGCGCTGTATATTTGTTAAGTTCAGACAACTCGTTTTCTTATCCACGTAACTTCTAAGTTTCTTCAATTATTATTTTACAGGCATTTTTACGTTTCGATTTTTTTTTTCATAATTTGTTTTCCCACAAAGGCTATGAATCTCAAAAATGGGCCGATTCAGCATAAAGACAAACCGGCATATGAATAGAAAAGATAGATAGATAGATAGATAGATAGATAGATAGATAGATAGATAGATAGATAGACAGATAGACAGATAGATAGAAAGATAGATAGATAGATTGATAGAGAGAGATAGATAGATAGATAGATAGATAGATAGATAGAGAGAGAGAGAGAGAGAGAGAGAGAGAGAGAGAGAGAGAGAGAGAGAGAGAGAGAAAGAGATACATACATACATACATACATACATACATACATACATACATACATACATACATACATATATAGATGTATTATTATCATTATTATTATTATTATTATTATTATTATTATTATTATTATTATTATTATTATTATTATTATTATTATTATTATTATTATTATTATTATTATTATTATTATTATTATTATTATTATTATTATTATTATTATTGTTGTTGTTGTTGTTGTTGTTGTTGTTGTTGTTGTTGTTGTTGTTGTTGTTGTTGTTGTTGTTGTTGTTCTTAATATAATTATTGTTATTATTATTATTATTATTATTATTATTATTATTATTATTATTATTATTATTATTATTATTATTATTATTATTATTATTATTATCATAATCATTATTATTATTATTATTATTATTATTATTATTATTATTATTATTATTATTATTATTATTATTATTATTATTATTATTATTATTGTTTTATTTTTCTTGTTACTCCTCTACACCGATCAAGTCTCCCATGAGAGTCGGCACTTGTGCTCTGCCAACATGTGAGACTCAGAGAGAAGTGTGGCTACGACCTCGCTGATCAGTGTTTGGTGGGAGAAGCGATGCATTATTAGAATTACCATGAATTTTAGTTGATTGTTAAAATTTTTTCTAAACTTACACAGTTACAGTAATACAAGAATAATGAAAAAAAAAAAAAGCAATGTTTTTCAACGATTTTAAGTTTATTCCCGAGAATCTTAGGGCCTGAATGATAGGAAAAAAAAACTCCCCTCCCCCCTCCCCCCCTAAATTTCTCTTTACTTTATCGGTCCATCGCTTTTCCAATTGTTTCTCCTTCGGGATTTTACTCTTTCTAGAATAACAGCTAGGAAGGAGGAATAGTCACTGTTTTTGTGCAAGAAAGAACTCTGAAGCCGAAACTTTTGAGGAAAAAAGTTTACGAAATGACTTAATAAAAGTAATGGTGAAATTTTAGAAAGAAAAATAAATAAGATAAACGTTGGATAACACAACAATTGGTGGACAATAAAGTGACCATCCAGCGACATTTAATCTGGATCTCATCTTGAAACCTGTCGTTTCTGGGCACAACCAAAATAATCGATTTTAGCAAGCAAAAACTTATCATCAGTTCGACGAGATCTTTTGAAGATGGCGAAAGCTTTTTGACGTCTGATGCCCCCCCCCCCCCGACTTCACTCACACAAAATGAATTAAATAATAAATGAATAAATAATGGGAGGCGGGAGGCATCTAACCATCTTCGTTTTTCAAATTAAATGTTCATAGTAAATAAGTTAGACTGCCATTAGACATTTTACCCGTAGTTCAAATCAATGCTGTATCTAGATCTAGCTGGCACACCGATCCGCCAAACCCAAAGATATAGAGCAGAAAACTGTTATTGACACCTCGAAATATAATAGTTATGTCGAGTGTCCAGACTTTTGGTTTGAGTGATAGTATTAGAAAACAAAGGAGCGAGAAGAGTGGTGAAGATAGATTGTTGCTCCTAAGGTCCTCCAGAGTGAAGGGCAAGTGGATGCAGCTTTAATTATTTAGAACGATTACGTACATGCTTTTGGTTTGGTTTTTTTTTTTAAATTAATATGAAAGGCGTTTACACTACGTGGTCTCGAAGACTGGACCCTGGTGACCAGCAATGTGGCTTGATCAGTAAATTTGGCTTAAAACGACAATACTCTACATTCAGTCAAAGGGGAATAACTCATAAAAAAACTTCACGTTATACCTAAAAGTGGGTGATTTCCTATGGTTTCTCTCTCCCTTTCTATAAAATGAATAGTCACGAGTTACATTGCAAAAGTAACCTAAATTATTAAGAGAGAACCAAATCATGATTGGCCTTCTTAATGTTTTAAAATAGTTTTAACATGTTTCACATAACAATCTTCATTGCCCCATATCAGTGCCATCCTCACCCACTTCTTCTTCTCTCTTTCTCTCTGATTCCCTTACTCTATCTACCTATCTATCTATCTATCTATATCTATCTACCTATCTATCTATCTATATCTATTTATCTATCTATCTATCTATCTATCTTTATCTATTTATCTATCTATCTATCTATCTATTTATCTTTCTATCTTTCTATATATCTATTTATCTATTTATCTATCTATCTATCTATCTATCTATCTATCTATCTATCTATCTATCTATCTATCTATATATATATATAATTATATATGTGTGTGTGTGTGTGTGTTCTATACTATCCATTTATGAATAACCAATTTTCTTCTCATTCCCTCTGCTTTTCTAAAAAAAAAAAAAACTGAAAAAAAAAAAAATTCAGGTTCATTCAGCACAGTACAAAAAAAAGTCTTAGGAGTTTCCCGTTTTTCTATAACTTTATTCTAAAAAAAAAACAACAAACAACTTAATTTTTTTCATGAATTTCCTTTTCATAGAAACGTATTTTTACCCACAATAGGAATCTTTTATTCACAATAACTTTCTAAGTTGTATTGCTTGTTTGCTGTTATCCTTATTCTTTTCTTCAAATTCTTTTATTCTTAACCGAATTTTGTATTCCTGGTTGAACATACTGTTGAAGTGATGCTATTTGGTCGTCTCATTAACCTTGTACGTTTGAGACACAAGAAAACTCACAGCCGACCTTCACAAAAAGATTCGCGCAATGTGGTTGAGATGTTGCTGTAAACATCTTATATGCTACAATAGGGAAAATCCAAATCCCACATGGATACTCCTTTAAAAAAAAAAGCAAAAAACAAAACAAATTAAAAAAAAATGAATAATTAAAAAACAAACGGAAATCCACAGCAGAACTACCACACATCGGCCATCGTAACATCATGGAGCTTTTCTGGCCGTTATCAAAAAATGCAATCTGTAACGTTATCTATGTCAAATGAGAAAATTATTTCTGTGTCCATTTACACAAATGGCTTCACTTTTAGTATGCTGAATGTGATAATCTTCGAATTCGGTCATTAATTTTGGTATACATTAAACTCATGTTTAAAGTGAATGTAGGAAGTCCGTCTTGAGTTGCATGTACATGGATTTTGTGCTCGTTCATAGACTTCTGCAGTACTTGACTTCTTTTTATGCTTGTGTTCTCAAGTAAGCTCCCCCACCCGTTCCCTTTCTTTACAATTATTAATTTCGTTTACTTTTATACATTTGAACTTCTCAAGGATTGTTTTTCCATTTAGATATTTTTAAGCGATAGTTTGAGATTTTGTTTTGTCTTGCTCAGATTCAAAGTGAAGAAATACGTTTACAAAGCTCCGATTGATTCATGTCCATCTAGTTTTGTTTTAGAATAATTGCCAAAGAGTTTTTAGTCAGCCTTTTATTTGCCACGTACCCGAAAGAGTTCCATTCCCGGTAACATTACAAAAGTTGGATTCGTTGAAATCAAGAAGTTCGTTGCCGAATGCCAACAAACTAAGCACCTTTCTATGGACCATAAATTGGCCTACCTATGAACTCAATTCGAGGTAGATATATCTACATCTAGATCTAAAACTAACATAACTCGTACTAATTCAAGAGTTCAAATAGATTAACATGAGCTCTACATAAGTTATAATTATTAGGTCCTAACATAAATTCAGTTGTAAACAGGCTGTTTCCTTTTTTTTTTTTTAAACCAGTCTGACAGATAGCCTACAATTAGATCTAGATCAGATCATAATTTTCGAGACATGTGTGGAAAAGAATAATTTTACTGAGTATTATTTTCCTTTTCAAACAATAGCCATGATTGTGTTCTTATGTTGTACTAATCTAATTTTATATTTCCGATTTATTAAATTTGCCCCTCTCAAGTACAACTTTGAAATCATAGTTGTGAAATAACTAATTAAAGCAAGGCTAAACGTTGGGATCTAAATTTGTTGGTAATATTACATTGATATATAAGGAGCCTTTCCCACATAAAACAGTAAATTTATGATTTCAGTTTTTCCCATAATTATGTAGCATATGATGCAGTGAAATACTACTGATTATATTGTGAGATTTTAGAATTTAAAGCTGTATCATATTAAACTGCTATACATGTAGCTTTCTCTCATTTAGAAAAGGGTATGAAAGGGGGGAGAGTTACTTATAATAACTGTTAAAATTATATTGTTTTTCTCTAAGAGATACATCAATGGACAACCTCACAATCAGTTAAAATTTTATAATTTTTTATATGATTTTTTATCCTATCATAAAAAAAAAATTGGTAATGAAAAAAAAAAGTAAGTGTGAATGCAGTTTTTTTAAGTTTGACGTGCATTTCTCTCTTCTTTCTAATTGTCATAGAGTGAAACTATTATAAGTATTAACCTCCAAATTCAAACTCACAAAAATTTGTGCTGTTCCAAGAATAAATTCAACGTTAATTCTGAGACAACATTTGAATGTAACTAGCTTTTCTATTCCCTGAAGATTTAATAATGGGAAGGCTTTGACCGTCAATGATCAAATCTATATGTGCCAACATCTACCAAGTCTCATAAATTTCCAAGTAATTAATGTATAAAAAAAGTTAATCTAGATTCTCTGGACAAAAAAAAATCACACTCCTTTTTTGAGCTCTTTGCAAAACAGTTCACTCTTTCAAATGATGACAACTAAATCTTTAGAATGTCAAAATTAACATTAGATTTAGATCTAATCATGCATAGTTCTAAACTTACTGTCTCTAGATTTCATTGTATATTTTATATGTACTAAAACTGCACTCTATGGGTAACACATTGTAATGAGTACATATTGGTTTTACCTTATAATTGACATAGCACAGTATGTAAAATGGCTCAGATGATCTTCTAGAAATGTAAGACCAATGTCAAAACTACCAAAGCAATATTGTTACTGTTAGCTTAAAATGTTTATTCCTTTTTTTTTTTATTGGGGATATGGATTAAGGACTTTGAGTGTGTTTCGTTAAAAAAAAAGAGGGGAGTAGAGGTGGGTTGATTTTGTTCCGTCAAACTTGTGCATTATAAGTGACAAGTATAAATTTTAAAAAAATGAGAAGAGATAAATCCTTGTCTCTATCCATTAGCAAAACTGCCTTTGTGGTAAACTACAGGAGAAATTCCTGCGGTTGAGCACTAAGGTGATGGAAGTGTGCCAGAGGTCGCTCATCCTATGGAGCCTTTCAAACTCACCCTCAGCGCGGTGAACTCTGAAGATAACGACAGTTTTGACTCATTCGACAATGTTGTCAACTATGAAACTAACTTTGGCCCCTCTGACCAGTCTCTTCCTTTGAGCTCTTATAACATCAACACTGTTGAATACACTTGGACAGGTAAAACATTAACCCTACTGCTCTGCAAGTCTAACTTTGAATCCTTAATTAAATTAAAAGATATATCTTTAAGCTCGTAGCACTGCAATTTTTTTTAAGTGAAACTTGATCTCCTGTCTGCATATATATTCTCACCATCAGTAATCACATATATTTATTAATCTTTCTTAACTTATTATCTCTGAAGGGCGCTTGGGATGTCATTTTGAGACAAAAAAAATGAAGGAAGCAGTAACTGATATGTTTGAAAGTAGTGAAAAAAAGTAATGTAATCCAAAATTAAATTATTTCTTTCCAACTTTTTTAGTATTATCTGCTTACGTGCAGTATATAGTTATACCCCCCCTATATTCTTAGGGGCAAATATTGGTTTTATATACTGCATGGTTCATCATATTAAATATATATATATATATATATATATATATATATATATATATATGTATATATATCTAGCTCATGTAACTGTCAGTGACATTATTCCTAATATTTGACTTTGTTCAACTTTTTCGTCAAACGACAATTCTGTCATTCAATAGCTTATTTCAAAATAGTTAAGATCACCGCATTGTAAAAAAATTTTTTTACAAGTAAAATATATATATATATATATATATATATATAGTTATCATTCAACTAGTTTGTTTTTAACTGATTGTTTTTGGGGGGGCATAGACTACACATACACAACAAGCGCTGCGATCCAGACCACACAGGGTGGCACCCCTGTGCGACAGAGCCTAAGTCCAGTTGTTCCATACCAGCCTGTTTGGTGTGCCGTCCACGAACAGGGTAGTCCTCCTCACCGCTCCTTCCTCGTGCACCATGACGATTCGCTAGAAGACCAATCGAAAAAAAAAGCAGCTGCTTCTGTCACAAAAGAACAGCTTAGTGTGCTGGCCCAGGTGACAATTTGATGAAAAAAAAATAATAGAGATAAGATTTATCACTAAATTATGATTCATTTTGAATATCATTGGAGTAAGTTTCAGCAATTGTTAAAAAATATCTGTTCAATGAAGAAAAAATTTATTCTTCTTCTTTGCCTTTTTTTTTTACCTGTCTATTTAAGAAAACAACTGTACTCTAAACATAGGTCTTTTCTGATACCCACAAAAGTTGAAAAAAAAAACAACTTATATGTAGGTCGATTTCCGCTGATGATAAACAGAAAGCTGTCCATAATTTAACTGGAAAAAAAGGCAACAATTAACGAAATAATTCTATTCGTGCATGTCCCAGATTTCCTCCAACACAACAGCTGTTGCCAAGTCAAGTCGCCGACAACACCGGTTTGTGGCTAAAACTGTCACATCACCCTCAACGCCTATCCCGCCTCCTGGCACCATGACGTCCCAACAGGAAGCAGTTGGTTCAAGCCATGGCCAATCCATAGATTCTAATGATGACCAGGCGGATAGTGCTGACGACAGCAGTTTTGAGACTGTTGCAGAGGCCCTTAGGTTGCAGTGGTCTGTCATAGGTAGGACTCTAAGAAGTTGAGCAATGAAACTCCTACTCAAAAAATTTGGACAAAATTCTTCTAATGGGGGCACATTTCTAGGATTTATATGACCATAGACAAATGAGTTAATCATTTGTTTACATCTGGCTTAAAACAGACAAATTCTACTTGTGCATATACTAAAATTGCAGACAACTTTCAGAGAGAGTGTTTACAGTCTGAGAGGACTAAGAGAGGAATCAAAGAGATATAAAGTTTTCAAAAAGATTAGTTCAACTTTGACATACCCAGATTTTAATAGATTTATGAGCAATTTTTTTTCTTTTTTTTTATGATTTTCTCATTCAATATAAATGCTGTAAATTAAGCAACCTTACATATTAGATAGTTTTTTTTTTTCAGTGCTGGTCGATATTGTAGATTCAGCTTCTGTATATATATATAAATAAGAGAAATAATAGTACAAAACAATATCCCAAATCACCCAGCTCTAAAATAAAATGCAACAATACAAACCAAGTGAAACATACAGGACAAATTTTAGGTAGACTTCCAAACTTTTGTACCACATCATCAAAAGACGTATACATGTATTTTTTTTTTTTTGCTACAATGAAGAGATTCTGGTAATTGGGCTCTATTGAAAGAAAAACAGGAACTTTTATACTGAGGTTAAATATGCGAATCAGCTGTTTTCTGCCTTGATTTTCCTTTCTGCCATCCTACTATGTTTATGCTGCTATTTAAAGTGCATGCTCCATAGATGCCAAATTTCCGGATGATTCGCAGGTCACTTAGTCTTTTGGATCGATATTTTGGGATGTCCGAAAAGTTCAGGATTGTTTTTCATTGTCAGTCGTCATCTCTGACTAAAACCGCCATGTTTTATCAGTTTATTTCAGCTGTATCTTAGAACAGTTCCAGCTGCAGATAATGCAATCTTTAGGGTAGTGCTTAACTAAATATGATGATAAAATTTTGTCACTTTCTCACCCTCTTCTTGTGTCTTGTGCAGGCAACAAACATCTGACACCAGTTGACCCAGACATTGTGGCACAGGTCGTAGCCCAGGCGACTGGACAGATCAAGGCTGGGAACTCTAATACTGACCTCCCTTCAGTTCCTTCCACTCCGAGGGCATCGTCTACACCCACCTCTGTGGTGAGACCTTTTCTGCATACACAGTCAATAGTATAGTTATGTTTACAGAGTACCTGAAGAAAATGAATTAGAAGTCTCTGTGGAAGACTTAAGAATTTTCATAGAGGCCTGGAGGAAAATGAAAAACACATTCACTTCTTGTTTGCTTGTTTCTTTGTTTCTGCATCCTGTCAGTTAATATAATTTATAACACACTGTTTAGATATGATACAATTACTCTCTCTTTTCTTTAATAGTTCATTCTGTAAAGCATCACTTCAGTCCATTAATGTTTTTATTTTGTATCCTGATGAACATTTTCCCAGGATTCCTCATTGCAAAGAGAAGCTGAGCATTTACCCAGTACACCAGAAAGATCAAACCCAAACCTCATTCGTATCATCCCCACGGAGATCTCAACAGAGAGGCCAAAGCAACCCTCACCATCTTGGTTCTCATCGAGCTCCCAAGGTGTAGAGACAGTGAAGACTAACAACCCGAGTAATACTTGCCCTGTAGTTGTAGCCAAAGTGATGGCTCCTACGACAACAAACCAAACACCGGTTTCTATTGCTGAACGGCAGTTTGAGAATTCTAATTCTAATTCATTTTCAGCTTCTCCCTCCCTTACTCAAAGTGTATCACAGTCAGCCCAGAACCTCTCTGGGGCTAGTCACTCCAGAGATAGTTCTGGAGCAAATTATGTAAAACCAGATGTTTTAGAAACTGTGATTGAGGAAGCAGCCTTTTCTAGTGATGCAGAAATGGCAAAATACCTTGACAACACTCTAACAGCAGCAGGCTTGTCGTCAAACTACCAGTTAGAATCGGAAGAATTTCTTAAGTCGCTGCCTCCTATCAAGCCAATCAACCTCGATGCCTATGCAACTGCACCTCTCCTGCCACCAGCCCCACTGAAGACAGTTGAAAGAAATCGCAAGTCTCATGCAAAAAATCAAGAAAAGAGCAGTGCAACAAAGCCCAGTTCTAGCCAACAAACAAATTCCAGTCCAAAATCAAAGTCCATAGAACCGGTGAAAAAGGCAGTTCTGGAACCTCAGACATCTGTGCCCAATCTGGCCGTGTCATCTCATCAACATGGTGCCGATAACTCCTCGGACTCAAGTCAAAAAACCACTAAGGTTGCAGTGAGCTCAGATTCTGGCTCAGAGGCTGCTGTTAGATACAAGAAGCAGGTGGAGGAGGTTCTCAAGGAAAAGGCCAAGCTGCAGGGCCAAGTGGAGATCCTCACCGAGGAGTCCCAAAATGTTTTGCAGGTGAGTCAGGCCTGTTCTAGGTGTCCTTGTAGTGTCTTCTTTGTGCAATGAATTGTTTGGTACAGGTGGGTGAGGCCTGTTCTATGTGTCCTTGTAGTGTCTTCTTTGTGCAATGAATTGTTTGGTACAGGTGAGTGAGGCCTGTTCTAGGTGTCCTTGTAGTGTCTTCTTTGTGCAATGAATTGTTTGGTACAGGTGAGTGAGGCCTGTTCTAGGTGTCCTTGTAGTGTCTTCTTTGTGCAATGAATTGTTTGGTACAGGTGAGTGAGGCCTGTTCTATGTGTCCTTGTAGTGTCTTCTTTGTGCAATGAATTGTTTGGTACAGGTGAGTGAGGCCTGTTCTATGTGTCCTTGTAGTGTCTTCTTTGTGCAATGAATTGTTTGGTACAGGTGAGTGAGGCCTGTTCTATGTGTCCTTGTAGTGCATTTGAAACATTTCCTATAGCTTAATATGGCATATCCAGCCTGTCACTAGAGTGCTTTTTCCCTTCAGTGAAATAGTTTCCTACAAGTAGGTGTAACTGATTCTACAGGTGTGTAGAATATGATCTACATAGAAAACCTTCGTGTGAAGCCATTGCCTGTAATCTAAAAGAGAAATCTATTCAACTTTTGACATTGCAAAGATGTCAACTGCATATCTATCATTCCTCATTCCACGTTAGGAAAGAGCTGAGCTGCAGGCCCAGCTAGCCACACTGAAGGCTAAACTCAGCTCCGTGGATGAGACTGGAGACAGAGCGTCAGAGGCCAATCTGCGGAAGGAAGTGGATAACCTGAGAGATTCACGCAAGCTTCTAGAGCAGACGGTGCTGGACGCTAATCGCATGCTTGCAGAGAAGGTGGAGGAGATCCGAGCACTTCAGGATGAGCTGCAGCTGGCCCAAGATGCGTCCACAAAATTGCAGGTGAGTTAATTGCCATATCTTTGAGCTCAAGGCTTGCTTTACCCATGATTCAATTGTGATGAGAGTTTAAAAAATGTAAGACATTTTTTAATGCAAAATGAGTTGTATACTGGAGGCATCTGTAAAAGTTTGTTGGTTTTACTTCAGACTTTCTATGCTGCTATAAAAGTTTAAAAAGCTTGATGTCTGTTTTAAACTAACAAGAGCTCAATAGGTGTAGTTCAAATTAACCATGCCATTAGAGAAATTCACATGATTACCAGTCATAATTTAAACTAGTAGAGAACTGTTACAGGAGTTCAAGAGCTTTCAGATTGTAATTCAAAAGACTTGCCTACATCTGGAACAATGCCCTCTCAGCAAGATTGAATTGCATTATGTCTAAACTGAAGATGAAAATATAGATAGAGTAGAGTACTTTTCTAGTTCACCCTTAGTGTATCTGATTTGAAGCAGATTTTTTAAAAAAGCTTTAATTGAGCGGACACTATGAGAAAATTAGCTGGAATATGAACAAATTGTAAATTACAGTCACCATTTCACTGTGAGGGGCTACATAGGCTGATCTTGATGACAAGCAATCAGTCAAAATAAACGCAAATTTTGTCACA
This sequence comes from Elysia crispata, assembly GCA_033675545.1. Classification (NCBI taxonomy): domain Eukaryota; kingdom Metazoa; phylum Mollusca; class Gastropoda; family Plakobranchidae; genus Elysia; species Elysia crispata. The sequence continues at coordinate 663,890 of JAWDGP010002612.1, forward strand.
TGTTCAAAGGCACAAATGTTTCTACAAGATGAAGATTACTCAATTTGAAGACTCACTATTTGCATGCAGTTTGTGATGGAATGAGAGAATTATTGTATCTCATAAGGTTATAATCATGGTTTCTACCTCTTTGACCATGCATATGTTTTAAACATCAATGCTTGTTGAGAAATATTCCATTCATATGATTTTATTTTTTCTTAGTCCATGAGATAAGCACGGATATGAAGGATGCTTTTTTTTTTCCTCTCAAACTTTTCTCCTTACAGGTCAAGACTCAAGAAATGCGAGATGAGATACGGAGCAGAGATATGAATGTGCAAGCCCTGAAAAATAAAATTGGTATGTGTTCAAGTATTTATCAAGTTACAATCAACAGCATAATAACTGATGTTGAAAGATGTTTACTTTATGGAAATATCTCTTGCACACCATTTGCATTTTTTACTTTCAAACATGTTGATACATTACAGAATAAATTGTTTGGTAGCTTCTTAACGGTGAATATTTCAGTAAATTATCAAAATAAGTCTTCTTTCATCATGCCCAAAATCTAAGATGATCATTGTACTATAACAACAGCCAACAACAAAATATTTTTTTACTTTACTTTTGTTATCTCCGTTACCTAAGGAGCATATATGTACAGTTTCATCACTCTACTATCATTATATAACCTTTAACTATTAGCTCCAAATAAAGTATCTGTTTCATTAACTCAAAAGGACATATCCGCAAATATATATCAAGAAATTTTATACTTGTTATAAATTTAAAACATAAGAAATTTTCTTTTTCAACTTGTTGATGAAATGACTTCTTGGTTTAATACTGTGTTTTTATAAAGTCTCAACAATCATCAGTCTTTTTCTTTCATTCATAGGGTTGCCTTTCCTAGGAAATGAGTACTGCTTCCAGCCTATATACCTAAGATAATAGTAATCCATATTTTTAAGACACAAGTCACAAATTAAAAAAAAAAACAACTTTGTTTAAAAATGAAAAATCTTTAATAATAATCCATACTTACCATGTGTCTCCTTCTCGTGATTTTACAACCATCAGCCGAACTGTATGTGGAGGTGCAGACGAGCATCCAGGCAAAGATGGAAGCCGATACCGAGGCCCGTACTGCTCGTAATGATCTGGCATCGCTACTTAAAGCCAAGGAGTGGTACCAGGAACAGCTGCAGGCGGCTCACGATGTCCGAGCCAAACTCCAGCGGGAGCTCACACTGCTGCAGGTAAGAATACAGCAATAGGGCAGTGCTAGTCAGTAGTTATTGGGATAACTTGGTCAGTCGACAGCTGAAAGTTTGATTCCAGATTCATTCATTTTATTTTTCCAAGTATTTACACGGTGTGACCTTTCATATTTCTCAGCAAAAGTATTGAGTCACTTTAAAATGCCAAGTCGTATATTTTTTTTTTCTCACAAGGACCTGATAGTCTCTTTCACATGACACATTGCCTTTATGACTTAGAATATGGCAGGTAGTAAGCAAATTTTATGGTTTTTTCCCCAGCCTAAATCTTCTGAGCAATGCATTTTTCAGTAACTTCCAGAAAATTTGAACAGCAATACCTGCACCGTTTTCTTCACAGGGCCAAGGCATATCCCATGGGACCATTGTGGAGAGGTTAAAAACAGAATCAGCTCGGCTTCGGCAGCAACTGAGTGACAGCCAGCAGAGGGCGCTAAGAGACAAGGAGATGCTCGCCAAGCATCTGGAGAGGATTCAGGGAGACATGATGGAGAGAGAGGCAGCATTTCTCGAGATTCAGAGAGAGAGGAAACTCTATGAGGACACTTTCAACTCTCAGGTGAGAAGGAAGAATGAAGGAGAAATGATAATCTTAAATAGAGGCTTCATTTTTTGCTAATCTGCAAAACTGCATGCACAGAAATAGACGTTAGCAAGTTAGCCCGTAGTTTGCAGACTGGTAAAAAGTACTGTGCCCACACTCTCACAGCAGACAAAGCCTCTCCACACCTACCCACCCAGACAGTGGATTAAAATCTCTTGACCCATGTACAACCCTCTCTCCTTGTCTCCCTGCTCTTTGTCCAGGTCATTGTTCTTTCCTGATGCTCTTCCCCTGATCTGCCTGTCACTGCCTTTAACTAGATGCTTGTACAGCAGGTCAGGAAAAGTAATCTAAAACTTGTCACTCTGGTCAATGAAGCAATCATACCAACCTTAAATTCGCTGGAGGATAATTTACCTGAAAACTTTTAGGCTAAAAGGTAGCTTGATTTTTGCTCTACCTATATTGACTATTCTTTCTTTTGCCAGCATTGATTTGGTCTCCTGCCTGGAATAGTTTTGATTTAAGAGAGACAAGTCAAGAAACATAAAAAAAATGCGAGGCATAGTATTCAACTATCGAGAAAGAGACCAAACCAGGGTATAAATCATATGTGCTGATGCAGTAATTGACATATTGGGCAAATGTCCCTAGCCACAGTGCTTCTAAGATGCCAATTTCAGTAATAGTCTCTAAAACTTGAGGCTCTATGGGCCAAGGAACTCAATGAAGGGGTGAAGGAAGATATTAATCTCATCACAAAGTGAAGCTAGCATTCACAGCATTTTTTTAGGTCATTTTTTTTCTCTTTTTGCTGAAAAATGTATAATACAAATTCTTAATTTTGAAATGTACCTTCATTTTCTGTTTGGTAAACTTCTTTGCTGATACTGATATTTGCTGTGAAATGTGAGGTTTGAAGTTCCCTGTCCTCTCTACAAAGGTTTCAACAGCAGAGGAGGAAAAGAATCGCATGGCTGGCCTGCAACAAGCTACCTCTGACCTGGAAGCACAGCTGCAGCGGGCCCAATCAGAGGCAAGCAAGCGCCATGAGCAGCTAATAGAGATGGAGTCCGGCCAGATGGACGTGATGAAGCGACTTGCCCTGGCTGAGAAAGGGCTCGGAGAGAAAGAGAAGTCTCTAGAGGAGATGGAGCAGAAACTTATACAGGTGAGTCTCTCTTTGATCACTGAGATTTCCTGGTAGACATATTTTGTTTATTCAAATATTTTGCACAGTCAGGGGTGTATAGGGAGGAAATAAGCGTAGGACATTTTTTTTTGTAATTTATATGGTCAATGGTATAGAAGGAGAAAAAAAAGGCAAAGAACAAATATTTAATATGGTCATTGGTGAAATGGGAGCAATTGGGGACGGTTTGTTAGTTTTCAAAGGAACTACCATTCAAAAGAGTGAAGTGTTGATGTAGCATAAATTTGCAAATGATGGTTGGTACCTTTATTTATCAACCCTAAGTGATTTTGGTTTAAGAAGGCTAGGAGGACAGCTAATTTGATAAACACTGCAAACTTTTAGTCAATATATATATATATGTATGTTTTAAAGGATTGAAACATGATGAAGGTTCATGAATAGAAACAGTATTATTAAAGTTTGATCAAATCCTGTTTTGTTGTTGTGAGGAGGAATGGAGAAGAAGATGTGATTTTCAGAAATATAAACTTTTCAGGTTGAGTCACAGCTTCAGGCTGTTATGGCTGACCTTACCAAGAAGGACACAGAAATCTTGACCCTGAAGGAAGAGAAAGCTTCGACAGAAATCGCTTTGAAATCAGCTCTGCTGGAGAAATCATCTGTGGATAAAGCTTTAGATATTCTGAAGGCTGATATGAGCAAGGTATGATTGCCTGGCAGAAAATAAGCTCATTAAATTTTGTGACCTCTCTTTGTGTTTCAATACATAGTAGTATCTCACAGATCCTTAAGCAGTGACATCATGATGTACATGAAATACAAAAAAAATTATGTAATGGTGCTTTGAAACAATATAAATTTTGTGATTTACTATTAATTTGTGTTGATAACAAAAAGGAACAACCACTTGTTTTATATTTTTGAGGTGAAATGAATCACTGGACTTAGGTTATTCAGTAGTTGGTTCATCACACCTTGAAACTTTAGCTGTGACACCATATATTCTATCTAGGGGTCTGATTGTCACATCAGTAGAGCTCCTTTGCTTTAGGTAATTATTTTTTTTTTAATTGATCACACTGTGTGCGTGTGTCTGTCTCTCTCCTCTCTCTCTCTCTCTCTCTCTCTCTCTCTCTCTCTCTCTCTGTGTGTCTCTCCTAACCCTACCCCTCTCCTTCCTGTTGGAGATAAATAAAGAAACATTTTTGGGCTCGTTTAAAAATTTTTGAAAACTGTTTAACTATATTTTTTTGTCTATGATCTTGAGAAAAATATTTATTAACATAAAATGATTATAAAATTTTCTGCGTCCGAGTCAAAAGTGCTCCGCAAGCTTGCAACATCTGTGCTCCTTTTCTTGGCATGAATTCTCTTCAGGTGGAACAGAGCTTCAAGCAGATGAAACACGAGCTCAGTGTTCGGACCAATGAGCTGGAGCAGGCCAAGCTTGAGCGAGAGAAACTACAGGTCTGAAAGCACTTCCTTTTTCTATGTTTTACATGAAATTTCATTGACACAACTGTGTATAGGATTCTGGCTTAAAAATTCTTTTTTTTTTCTTTTTTTACTTGTCTTTTATGTGTTCTCTTCAAATAATCTAGATCTAACTTTGCATCAAAATAAATGTTTATCATCTCAGCGGTTTGAGAAACTTCAACTATTGCAAACTGATAAAATATAGGAAACGTAAAGTCAATATGAAGAAAGGGTTGTGAAAACAATACCATGTTTGATGTACACAGAATGAACAAGTAGCCTGCTCAAGCAGCTGATCTCACTTATGTAGGGGTTTGCGTGATAAGTGTGCTGAGGCTGTATACTTTACTAGGGCAATAGGGCAACCAAAAAGTGAGCTCTTGGCAGGATGTGCATTGATGCATGGGCGCCAATTGATTGGCAGAGGCACTTAACAATGACTGTTAATTGGGCAGATAGATCCTAACATTCCTTGTTATGTTGGGTTATACTTCCATACCAACTTCCTTTGAGTATGTAAATGGATGCTCTCTGGTGTGGGTTTTGGATTTTACGTGATAAGCCTTTTCTTGCCATTTCCAACAGTTGCAATTGTATAGTTACAATTGGATCCTATGTAGGCTAAAGCCTTTGAGACTGTAATTATGTTTTTACACACTCCACATTCTTGCTCCATTATTCAATTTACTTTGTTTTTACACACTCCACATTCTTGCTCCATTATTCAAATTACTTTATTGGGCACAAACATCTTTCTGACCTTAATGATTTTTAATTGACTCTTTACATCATTTACTCTTATTATTTCTCTTCCTATCCTTTGTGCTGTTTTGCCATGAACAGATAAAAAATGTCCCAATTTTCTTTCCATCTAGGAGTCTCTTGACTGCTCACAGCATGAGCTAGAGATCAAAACCTTGAGCATCGACTCGATGACACGTACGTTTGATGGCCAGTCTGCAGCCCAACATGACATGGCTACAGAGAAAGATGCTCTGCAGAAAGAGGTTGATGTGTTACGTATCAAGGTAAGCTAAATCTGTGACAAGAAAAATGTATAAATGAAAAAGAGGAACTTTGTCAATCTCTCAATTTCTGAAAAAAAAATGCTCTCAAGACGGAATGTTCATAGTAAATATTATGATTGTAGGAGGTTAAAAGTGATCGTTATCAATTATTCAGATGTAAAAGAAAAGTTAGAATAAAAATTTGGTTTTCTCTTTTCAGGTTCAAAATCTTGAGTTTGATCTGCGCCAGAGAGATGAAGATCTAGCAACAAAAACTGAAAATATTGTGAGTATTGTAATACAAAAGAAAAAGGTAATTCACAATATAAATAAGGCCTGTACTGAAAGTTGTGGAATTTTCTCCTGGGCATTTAGAATCACATTATGACTGAAAGGTTAAAAGAAATCTGAGTAAACTTAAAGTCAAAAAACACAACTTGGTGCCAGTTTATGGTTTACTTTGAGTCTGGTTTCTTGTTAGGTCCGCCTTCATTTCATTGTGCGTTTATTTGCATACATTGATTGCTAAATATTCTGCAGATAATCATGTATGAGTCATATGCTGCAAGTATTAAAAAAAAATAGTAAATACCATTGATCGTCCTTCTGGTCTTTTCCTGTTTTTGAATTTGTTTTAAATTTGTTTTATGGAGGGAAAAAAATTACATTTATGCTCACTTACCTCTCACATAAGTTACTTTTGATGTCAGCATGTTTTTTTGCCCAGCTTCATAATCACTAAAACTGTGCATAGACCATGAATTTTTTTTTTTTTGGTCCATTTATCTTTAGCCATCTCTTGACAATTTTTTTTTTGTCTGCATTAGGAGAAACAATCAGCCAGAGTTCAAGAATTGGAGGCAAAACTTCAGGCTGTAGAGGACAACATACCAGTGGAGAAGGTGAAGCTCTATGAGACTGAGATTGAAAATCTACGAGGGAAAATACAAGCTCTGGAGGAGGCTGGAGCTAGTGCAGGTCAACATCTCGAGGTAGAGAGAGGACAGATGAAGGAAGAGGTTGAGAAACTGCGGGTTGAACTCACTGATCGACAAAAAGCTTATGAGGGAAACCTGGGCACAATGGACAAAAAGATGAAAGAGGTAAGAGAGGAGAACTGACTTTTTGTTGATGCTGTTGTTGTCACAAGAGCTGCTCAATGTAAGCCAAAATGATAAGTGACAAGAAATTAAAATACTGCTAATTTTTATTATAAGCATTGGCTACCTTTAATCTCTATACATGAAAGTACTGTGAAAATAAAAATGGAAAAGATTTCCACGAACATTTTCCACAACAGCAGTGTCAAAATTGTCTGAAACTCACAGGTAAATACCATGTACTCTGCAAGTGATATTAACTTGCGTGGTATAGAAAGGAAGGAAAATCATTTATCTTTAATGTTTGCCTTACAAAACTGCAAGAGGAAGGACATACACATTGGCTAAAAAGTCAAAAGTAAAATACAAATAATGAACTTTTTAAAATTAACTTGGCCATGCCAAAAAATGTCCCACTGTTTCTATGGAAATACATTGACTTAAGTTTAAATAATTTCTACACATCTGCGACTGTTTATGGCTTAGCATAAAATTTTGATTCAGTGAACAACTACAGTTTCTCCAACCTTAGCCCTCTTTAAACAGATGACTTTTTTCTTCTCTCCCAAGCCAGTTCGCTATCCTCATTTGTCTTGTTATTTTTTTCCTTAGTTGATGTCTGACAGGCAACAGCTGGAAACAGAACTCGGCCTGGCTCGGAAATCTCAAGAGCTGTCCCAGTTGGAGGAGAGGGAGGCGTATGCTGAGGAGATTCAAGTACGTGCAGCTTACTTGAATGAAAAACAAGATGTCTAGCCTTTTTCTACTTCATTATATATATCTTGTTGCATAACTTTCTTTGAAAGTGAAAAATGTTAAAAAAAAAAAATAGGTCATACAAAAATGAAATCCGAAAAAAATCAATTTTGTGATGAGCGTGTTGTGAACCTTGACATCGAGACAATAAAAGTATCACATTTTAGTATCAACTATTTCTGTATTTATTGGAGATGCTGGTTTAAACCAGGGGCATTTGTGTTGAAGCTGACAGCGTTAACTCGCAAAAAAAAACCAAATGAATCAAATAAACGAGTTACACCTGTACGCTGTTGTCTAATGTTTCGAGGAAGTTGTCTGATTAATGTGCAAAAGTCAGTACATGCTCCTTTAGTTTGAGATTTAAAGCCTGCTGCTATTCAGGAATATAATTATCTCTATTTAGTATCAAAACTCAAAACTTGATTTTGCCCTGAACTATTTCAGAGTCTATCAAGAGATTTGGGCTCTGTGAAACAAGAGAAGTCTGACTTGGAGCAGTGCCTGGAGTCTGTCCAGAGAGACAAGGCAGCAGAGATCTCAGATCTTCACCACAGACTGCACAGTCAGAACGAGGCTCTAGAGCGGCTCCAATCCCAGCAGGCATTATTCCAGCAGACAGAAGTGGCCAATCAGAATCTGGAATTAGAGCTGGAGAAGGAGAGAGGCAGGGTCATGGGTGAGTTCTGTATTCATCCCGAAGATTTCTTGAAGTTTTCATTCAAATCTGTAAGTGAATGTGAATCCTTGGAATCAGAATATGTTAGGAATTTGAAATTGTCATAAATGTTAAGCTATTTGGGAAGAAATAAAATCATTATCTTGTAGACTTTCTTTTCTTTCTTTAAACCCTGCTTGTTGTTAAGCTTTTTACTAAAGATCTTGATGTTTATTTTCTGTTGTTAGAACCTGACTTAATGGTGATGTTTCCTTTGGTCCTCTTTTTTTCTTTTCCCCTTCATGGTAAATGAAACTTGGTTTTATGTGGCAGCCTAAAGAGATGCAAGGTTTTTACTTTAAAGTCAATTTCATGAGTCTTTGAACAGGTTTATAAGTTTTTATCAGTTATATGAGAAAATTGAAGGATGAGCTGACCAGCAAATAGGAATAAAAAAGTTAACAATGTGAACCGGGAAGACAAAACAAAAGCAATCTTTGTGAAGTAAATGAGGTTTGAATGGGAAATAGTGTATAGTTAAAATCAACAAGTACACATGTGTAATTTGATACAAGTATCCCACTGAATGCATGGTTCATTTGCATATCAAGCTTATTTCAAATATATTTTGTATGTACTCGCTTGTACTCCATATGTTATTACATTTTCTATGCTTGTACTGACAGTCTTCCTAGATTTGTACTATGATTTTTAAAACAGCACGCTTATCTTGGTTATAAAATCAGAACTTTGGTTAACCAATCAAATACAGTGAAATCAGCTTTAAGTCAACTCGTTTAAAGTCAACTCTCGATTGAAGTCAAGACCACACTGCGGTCCTGTTTTTTTCTTCTTTGTTTAAGGAACTGATTTTCTGATAAAGTCAACGGCTTGAGGAAATTTTCGCTCAAAGTCACACCTCTTAGTGGATTGGAAAAGGTGAAACCCATAAAAACGGGGATGCATAGGGATGCGTGGGTGGGATATAGCTCGATTGTAAACCTAAAACAGTCATTAAGTCACTGTGTATTAATAGCATGCTTAACAAGGCCTAGCGTAGTTGGTGTGGTCTTGGGCAGTTGTGACAGTAACAAAAAAAAGGTGTGTAGAGCTTGGGCGGAATGGAGGCTGTATGTGTGTAGATCTAGACCTTATCGCAGGTCGCATCCTTTAAGGCAAACAGTGCAATTTTCTCCCCATTGCCGCTAGCCAATAGCATCCTTTTCAGAGCCTCAATTAATACTAAACAATTTTTTTTAATCAGGCCATATTTTTTGGGTAACAAAGTAATAATGGTCCCAACCCATATTAAAAGAGAGTAAAGCTGAAAAAATATAGCAAGAATTGTAGGTATGTTCGCATATTTTGTGTTTTTGTGTGTAGTACATCAAGTTGTTTACATAAACCTCTTTTCAGACATACAGTTTTCTCTTTGCCTAAGTAACTTGTATAAATTGACCACACTCTAGCTATAAGTAGCAAAATGGAGACATTGCAAAGGGAGAACACTATCATAAGTAACGAAAGGGAGACAACCTGTTTTTACAACATGAATTTTCGGACTTGTTTCCTGGAAATGTATAAAGTCAACACTTATTTTTTATCCCGACGTGTTAACTTAAGCAGATTCCACTGTATATATATATATATTTTTTTTGGTATTTCATAGATGTACAAGTAGTACAATACTCTCCATAGACTGGTAGTTGGGTGCTCACTTAAGTATCGCCTCTTTATAGCTGGGTGTTGGCCAAAGTATAGTCTCTTTACAGTTGAGTGTTTACTTAAGTAATGTTTCTTTATTGTTAAGTGTTTACTTAAGTATTGTCTCTGTATAGTTCAGTGTTTACTAAAGTATTGTCTCCGTATTGTTGAGTGTTTTCTAAAGTATTGTCTTTGTATTGTTGAGTGTTTACTGAAGTATTGTCTCTGTGTAGTTGAGTGTTTGCTTAAGTATTGTCTCTGTATAGTTGAGTGTTCACTGGACTATTATCTCTGAATCCGCTTAGGGCTGAGTCAGATGACTTCGGAGCTAAAAGACCACAGTCACCAATTGGAGACAGCCCTTGCCCAGAGAGAGTCAGCCCTGGAGGAACTGAAACGGTCAGTGGAGGAATCACACTTGGACTTGAAGCAACGCGATCAGGCTTTCCTCCAGAGGATAACTGAACTCGAAGACGCTGTGGAGAAGGAGGTCGGAGTTCAGAAAGAGCTGCGTAAACAGGTTTGCCAACATCAAAGACTGGGTGGCTCGTTGGGAAGGACAAAAATTCATGTACACTATGAGAATAGGACAAGAGTCTCGTGAGAGCAGATTGCATGTTCAATGACTCAACTAGTCTCTGTCATTTCTTCAATGATGCCTGTTTTTTTTGTTTTTTTTTTGACTGAATCACTGAATGGTTGAGTGATTTTGCTTGTCTCTAAGTCTTTGACTCTAGACTTCTCACAACTGCTGTATGCTCACTACTTAAAACTAGATGTTTCAAGTGGCATGGACTTGAAATATTCTCCAATATAACTACAGACGATTGCTTATGAGCTGATGTTGTCTGCCAACCAAAATCAACATAAATATATACCCAAAGATCAATTTAACCATATGAAAACTATGAAGGTAAAGAAGGGATAAATAACTAGATATACATGGTCTCTGGGCCTTGAAATGTACAAGCTTATGAGATCGACTACACTATTTTTTCATGTTTCGTGTTAAATTAATGTATCTCTCTTTTTCATTTACATTATCATCTTGATTATAAAAAAAAACAACAACTAAAAAGACTAAAAAAACAACGAGCCTTTTTTTTTAATGGTCTTTGGGTTTGACATAAGAAAGAGCAAACTTCATTTGAATCCAAAAAAACATATCATGGCATTTAATTCTTGATGTTTTTTTCTCTCAGATGGGCAGTAAGATAATGGAAAATAAGCGTTTGAAGAAGCAGTGTGACAGTTCTGGGGCAGAGCTAGAGCAGCTTCGTCAAGACCTGACCCACAGCCAGAAGGCGGCCTCTCAGGCTATAGCCGACCTTGACCAGCTGCAGCAGCTCCACTTGCAGGTTAAAGGTCAAGATGAGGAAGAGGCGCAGAGGAGGCGGGAGCTCGAAGCTCAAGTTGAAGCAGTGTCGAGCCGGCTGGAAGAGAGCCTGGCTAAAGAGCCGCTGTTGCTGGAACAGATACAGGTCAGTTGGTTTGTCTAACCGCTTTTGTCTTAGATTTTTTTCTGACCTAAAAAGTAAGCCTCTTTCAGAATAAGCAGATGGCAGGTGTGGCCTCAAACCTAAAAGATGTTGTAAATCATGCCTTCTTCTTTCTCATCTCTCTTTTATTTTTCTGCTTTAGTTGTGGTCTCATTTTTGTCAACAAACCCTCAAAGACAGATACTGGTGGACCAGATCTTAGAATGGAGAAGAGAACTCTCTTAAGAATAATTTTTAAAAGAATTTTTGTCTCTTCCCCCTCAGAGTCTGGAGTGGCAGTATGCCCAGGTGTGTCGTGAGCTGGAAGCAGCCAGGGAACAGTTTAAACAGGTGGAGGAGAGGGCGCAGGAAGAGGCACAGGCCGCACAAGCTTCTCTACAGGTTGGTGCGACTCAGCTTTTTTCCGCTATTTCATCTTTCCCCTTTTCCTTGATCCTCTCCTCCTGCTGTAAGTATTTTTGGTTTATTATTTAGGAGCGCTCAAGACTTGGATCTCAGCTGATCTGTCTTTTTTGGAGCAAGTGAAGAGCATTCAGATCTCTTGAAAAATTTCACATTAATCAAAGTAACAATTAATTTAGCACCATTTATTTTGGTTTGGTCTAAATCAATAAAACCATTGAACTCTTGTGATGCTGATTTTGCTAAAGGTGAAATTTAAGACGGAGACGAAGAAAAGGAAAAAAAATCTTGAAGATGAGGGAAGAAACCTGTAGACTTATGAATCTTGTTGAATAAAATTCTTTATTTCAAGACAATTTCACGATGTAATCAACAATAGAGAACAAAATAATTACAATACGGTAATCAACTTCCAGTTGCAGTTTTTCTCCTACTTCTCCCTTTTAGATCCAACTAAATCAAAATTTAATGAGATTTTAGAGACTGACATTGGTTCTGCTTTAAGTTGGGTGCATTGATTTTCCTGCGTATGATTTTCAGTTCGTCTTAGTCATACCAAAATGTCTTTATGGTTGAATGGAAATATTGCGTCTCTGTACTTGCCAGGACAAGCAGACGGAAATTGACAGCCTTCAGGCAGAGCTGGCTTCCTTGCGCCAGGAGAAGATGCACCAGAGGTCACAGGTCAATGAACTTCGAGGAACACTTCAGGCCTCGGTTCAGCACCATAAGGTTTTTTTAATTTCTTGCTTGATTTTTCAATTGTTTTTTTTTTCTTAAATAGAGCAAAATGAATTAATGATACTCTTGAAAACAAGAGTGATTTGCACTGGGTTTTTTTTTTGATCATTGCTTTCCACATTTGAATCCTGGCTATGAAGAACTACTGATATATAGCAGCTCCAGAAGGGCTCAGTGAACTTAAATATAAAATTAGCTGTTGATTCTATTTGTATTGCCACCTCACACAGTCTTGGCTTTTTGCCTGTTGTGATGATGAAATAAGCTCCTTTCTTTTTTTATAGCAATATAATAATCATAGTGAAAATAACCCCCAATTTCTTTTACAAGGTGTAAATATGCAATTATTTGTGCTAAAACAGTGATCTGGTAGCAAAGGTTGGGTTTCAATTTTTTACAGATGATTCTTTGAATAAGGCAGTCCCAAATAAAGAAATGAAGTCAACATTGAATCGCTTGATGAGAAAAACATTAAAATTCCTACTGGAAACGTGTAGCTGTCTCCATCTATAAACTCACCACCCCAGAACCCAATAAAAAGACAGAAGCTTTCTGCAGGTACAGGATCAAAACAGATACAGATAGAAAACAACTGTACAGTTCTCAAAGCCAAGACCATTACAAAAACCAAAAAAAAAAAAATGGAAAGAAGAATTGCACCACAATAGGTATTCTTCCATTGGACGGGACTCAATTGTTTAAAACATTATATGTTCAGGACTGTCTAAATTAGAATCAGATTTATGCACTGGTAGAAAATCAAAGGAAAATGTATTCCACTTTCTGCAAGGCTGCATTTAATAAAGACTACGACGGAATCTGTGAGGAGTGGCCACCCAGATATACATAAAGCTCTACAGGCCTCTCGATGATATGGAAAGATGGCAGTCTCCGTATGCTCCCTCTCTTCTGTTTTGTTCTCCCTCTCCATTTGCCTAGAGAGAAAGGTTATGGCCTTTTTTGTCGCTGAAATATCACATGGCTTTTTTTTTTCAATAGATTTCTCATTGATCACTGATCATGTGTTTTACTCTGCAGCTGACCAAGCGTCTAAACTCTACTGAATCAAATGATGTTGGAGTCCAGGCAGACACAGGTAGAAAGGTGGTCATCCCTCCTCTACCCTTTGACCTGGCTGCGGTAGAGCAACTGTTGCGAGATACGAGGATAAAGCCCCTGGAGAGCAGGTTAGTGTTGCGTCTGCTGCTTGTGCTCTTTATGCAGGTTTGGTAACTCTGTGAGATGAATAGTTTGCAGTTCATATTCATGAGTTGGAAAACAGGGAGCAATGGTTGAGAAAGAAATATATTATACCTGCATATTGAGGCAAAAGCTCAAGTCAACTTTTTGAAATTTCACACGAAGCAGAAAAAAAATGAATTTTTAAAGTGGCAATAAACATATATTATGAATATACACATATAAATTTTACAACTGACTTACTTGGACAGGCTTAATTAGAAAAAAAAACTTCCTCATCTCTTTCCTACAGGTTTTTTGCTTTTTAATAGATAGGGCATCATAATATTTACATCACAGAATATAATTAAATTTTTTTCTTGTGTTCAAAATTGATTGGAAATAAATTTCTAGAACAAAAAAAGACTGTACAATTTGATTTTTTTAAAGTGTTCTTACTCCTTTGTAGAGATAGAATAAATAGTTTGATGTGTTTGCATGAACACTTAATTGAAACTAAAGAAGAGGTCATTTTCACCAAGCAAATCACCTTCTTTAAGCTTCAACAGAATTAAAAGCTTTCTAAGAAGGCTATGAATATTGTCTTAAGTAAATTTAACATCACATTGAAACATTTTTGTATTTTTCTCTTCTTCCGCATGATCTGATTGATCTCTGACCCCAATCACAAGAGTTATCATTGGATGCTTCTAGATTCAACTCCACCTTCCACACTTGCCTCTATTGTCTATGCACTTTATTCAAAATCTTCTCTTTTCTGTATTCTCTCTTGCTTGCTCGTCTTCATCCATGAACCTTTCTTAAGTTTCTCCAAAGTCGTAGAAGCCTTTTTCACATAGCAGTATTGATCGATATTTATGTTGCTGTTACCCAACCATCTCTATCACTAACTTCAAAGTTTTCCTTTTTTTTCAATAACTCTCACAATGAAAATTTAGCTTTTCTTCTCTTTTTCCTTTTTAAAAGCTAGTTGATGTGTGGGGAGGTGAAAATAGGTAGAAGAAAACTTATGCATGTGATTAAAATTGCTCATGCACATTCATGCAAAGAAATCATTTTTTTTTCCATTCAGTATTGTTTGCCCTCTCATGGAAATATCCTTACTACTTGATCTGAAAAATAATGACAACTTTTTTTCCATGTTCGATGGCCGTGTGATATGAGGTTTTTTGTTGTTGCTCTCCTCCCCAACTCCCCGCAGACCTCTGGACCAGCTGTCTGACTGCCTGAGCTCACTGCGTGCGGAGATCACAGGTCTACAGAAACAGATGGACTTGCACACATCGGCTGTCAACTCGTCCACCCAGTCCTGGAAGTAAGTCTGAAGTCAAAAACTTGGTGGGTGGAAAAGAAGATTAGAAGAAGGGAGCGAGTGGTGTAAGTGCTTTGTACTAGGAGTTGGAAACTAATCTTGAAAACAGTTTTCTTGGATTCTTGACACAGTTCTACAGTTGTGGTAGCGGTCTAAGCAAACTTTGCCTGTTATGTCTTACAAACAAATGAAATGTAAGTGTCCCTTTTTTTGTCATTTTATTGCAATTGTATTTTGATCTAGTTTCTTCTGATATATGAAGATTGAAAACATACATAGAAATTATACAGAGAATAGGCTAAGCATATAATGATTGCGGAAAAAAATAATTCCAGGGCAGAAAAATCAGCGGACGATTTTGTTTTCATTTCCATACCAGAACTGTGCAGAGTGGGGTGAATGACCTGAATGAAGTGATGAAGACCATTGCTAACACAATCATCGCAGCAAACAGCACCCACACCTTGACAATGGCTGCAGCTGCTGACAGAGAACAGACAGACATCTTCAATGTCTAAGACTTTTTTTTCCCTTTGGATTAAAAGATTGTCATAACTTTATGGGGGAAAGAGACTGTGGTTCCAATATTTTTATGTACATAAAATATGAAACAACCAGCAAAGGAGGTTTTATCCTTGTTTTATCAGCATAATTATCTCCTTTTCTCTCCCAAGAGAGGCAGCATCAGAATGTGAACAAAATGTACTTGTGGCTGTGAGATTAAGAAGAGACTAAAAAAAAAAAAATTGAGGAAAGCTAGGAGACCTTTTTTAAAACTTCTGCTTGCTTTACCACAGACTCAAAGTGAATGGCTTCAACAGTTCTGAGGTTGTCAGCAACTAAGCCTCAATTTTTCAGCTTGGGTCAATTGTCAAGATATGCGGTCAATTGTCAAGATATGCGGTCAATTGTCAAGATATGAGGTCAATTGTCAAGATATGCAGTCAATGACTGCTCAACTTCTGTGGTAGAAAAAAAAAATTGGAAAGGTATGTTTGATCACAAGTCATGGGAAGGACAATCTGACAATATTTTGTAATTAAATGTGGGTTGTAGCATTAAAAGTTGGGCAAGTATTCTTGATGTGCCTTTGATAGATAAGTGTTTATTTTCTATCTTCTATAAACTACCCTAACAGCTGGTGAAGTTATTGAATATTTGCAAAAACCAGAGAGAAAGGAATCCATTTCGTATTAATACTGAGGTTTATCTTTTATTTTTTAAACAATTTTTTTTTCTTAAATTTTTTAAAACAAGTTGGTGGGGAATAAATTTGAGTGGCCATAGATCAGATTTTTATTATTTGAAGAGATCTTACTTTTCTTAGAACTGCTTAATTTCTTTCAATTTTTTTTCTTTTTTCTTTTGTTGAAGGAATATGGATCTTAGGCTTGAATTAAGTTTTACATAATTTTTTGCACTTAATGCATGCTATGTTATCATTGAATGTTATGTAACTGGGTCACAAATTTTTATTTTATAAGGCAATTCTTACTTTGCCCTATCAAGATACATAAACCTGTTACACTGGTGGCATTCACTAGTATTTGGTGATTTTGTAAGCAAGTTCATTTTGCTGGCAAGTATCTTTGTTTTAATTTTAGAAAAAGAATATTTTTCACCTCTCTCCTTACATTTGTGTTTTGCATTTTCAAAGATTTCTTTCATTCTCTTCTCTTTGTATGTTTCTTTTTTTTTTTAATTTTTTCAGTATTTTACTTTCAAAGATGAATATCTCTCCTGAAAAATGCTGAGCATCGTGACATATCTTTACCAGTAAGAACTACATTGTATTATCTACAATATCATGATCTGCTCCACACCGTGTATCTATTTAAGACAGCATGTAGTTGCCATATAACACCAGCAGCTAATCACAGCTAGGTAGATTTTACCCATGCATTAATGATATAATCTCAATCTACACTGTCAAGACTACTTACTTCTCTATATGGATCAATGCCTCTATATGTTTTAGCCAAATAAGAGGTAAAAAAATTCTCATTTTGATGAAAATCTTTGTACAATGTCTCATGAGCATTTCAAACCATAAGACAACAAAGCCTCTACACATGATAAATGGGGTGTGCATTTCAGATGGAATTGATAATACTAAAGTGAAATTTTCTTGCTGTGGTCTTCAATATTGTACAATACATCATTTACAAATGATCTGGTATATGTCTTGAACTCTAGTCTATTAAAGCTGTTAATTGCCTTTTTCAGTTTTTGTGTTCTTTGCGCCGCCAAGTTCTTCTTCAAGTTGTGACATTTTTAGAAGGCACCTTTTTTAAACCAAACTATCACATTTTGTGGTTTCAATGATATGGGATTCAGTTTTTGAAAAGATGCAATCATATTTCACGTTAGTGGTGACCTCTATTTAATGATATTTTCTATTGAAATATTACTTTAGAAATTTGCATCAGTATTTTCCACTGAATAGTTTAAAATGACAACTGTAGGAAATTTGTAAATCTTTTTTTGGGAGTTTATAGTAACTCATAATTATGTATGTAAGCAGATCTTTTTACAATAAAAGAGGACAAAATAAGGCATGGGGGGTAGGAAATATATGAACATTTTAGGTTTCTGAGATTTCATCAGTAATGTCATCAGTAAGATTTTTACATCAATGTTAATCACAGAAGCTCACAACGTTTTTATTTCTTTCACTCCTCTTGGTGAAACAGTACTTTAATGTACAGTATTCATCTACAGTGCAAAATTTATTTATCTCCCCTCACCCCACCCCCCCCAAAAAAAAAATGAAACCACATTAATCAAATTTTTTTTCTCATTAGGAAATTTAATGGTTGATCCAATTTTTTTAGTTGTATATTATTCTATATGAACTTTCATTTTGTGAAATTTCCTTAAAACAACAATATTGCTCATGTATAGTAGATAGAAGGGGCTCTAGACATATTCTAATAATTAATTTTCATCTAATTTTGTCAAACTGACAAGTACCAAGTATTGTATTGGTAATTTTAAACCTTTCAGAATTGTTATAATATCTATTTGGAGAAGTTTAGCATCCTTATTTGGAAGCTTCAGGAAAAAAAAAACTAACAAACTTTTTTGAACATTTTTAGACCCTTTGCTGATGACCTGTGTTGAAACATACTTTCAATATGACTATGAGTATGGCGCCCCATCTTTCTTATTCTACCATACCATACCTGTTAAGGGCTTGGTTGATATCAACTTATAGTGGAATTGCCAACTTGTAAATAAGGTACCCATACTAAGAGTAAGACTTCCGAACCAAATTACATTTTTAGTTTTATCTTATTTCTTGATTTATATTTCTACATCACATTTTGATACTTTTAATGCATTATTTATGCAAATCAAATTAATTGTATGCGTAAGCTGTAATATTTGCGTCATTATTCTTTCCGTGTATTACTCTTGCTGTGAACAGATGTGTGCAAATGTAGGAAGGCAATATTTTGAGGAGAACAAAACGTTTTAATGCTTTCATTCTGTGCAATACTATCACTCCACTGATACTTTATCTCTGATTTGTTGGCTTTGTGCTGAAACTGAAAGTTTAGATCAAATGAATATAAAGGTTGAGATATTTTGAACAGATTTTTTCAATCTCTAGACAAAACTACTGTTGTTTTGTGGAGCATGAAATAGATGTGTTTAAAGAGCTGAATGAAGTAGGATGCAGGAGATAGTTTTGGAACCATTTCAGGTTTTATTGAATGGTAGGTATGGTATACTACTTCGCTTGGGCTAAAAAGATAACACAATTGTTTATAGCACTGGTGCACTCAATTTTAGCGATGGCAAAGAGGAAGAAGTGCACTCAATTGTGTTGGTACTGGATTCAAAGAGGCAGCTAAAATTTCAGTCTGCATCTTCCACCTGTTTATTTTTGTTTACTTTGCTTGCTGACCTGATTGTAACTAAGTTTTGGAAGAGCATTTGACAATCATATCATACTTTGCAGCAATGAACCTTTGGAGCAGGGAGTTGCAGTTTTTTGTGGTCATCAATTCACTCAAACAGACAAATTTTGCAAAGCTGAGATTAGGAACATGTTAGAGGCAAACCAGTTCAGTTTGTATTTGTTCTTGTCAGCAACAGATCCTTCCCCGATGGAACAAAAGTGAATAGTATTATGATTGCATGAAGCGTTTCAGTGGTTAGACATGTCAAGATGAAAAGCTTGCATCGTTTTGTTCTTAACCATATTCAGTGGCAACATCATAATTCCAATTGTCTGTGAATGGATTAAATCTTCGAATTAAGAGTATTCGAATTACAAAAATGGGTATAACTATAACAGAATCTATGACTCATTGAGTGTGTGTGTACTGTGCCTGCAACGAGCAACCCTCCCCTTACCCTGTCCCACGTTGCTGTCAGTATCAGTACAGTATTGCTGCTGGCACTTAATTGTTAGTGCATCAACTCCCTTCTTGCTTTGTTAGAGACTAATCAGCCTTTCTTGAGTAGTGATTAGCATTGCTTGCTGCTTGAGAGATGCATGTAGTACTTTTATATTGCATTATGGGGTGGTATCGACTTCAAATTAAGAGAATCGAATCAGAAAGACTTCAAAAAACAAATCCAATTCTCACAAAGTGAAAGAGAAAAAAGTAACCTATCATCTTGCAAAATTCGGTTTATGAGGAATTTGAATAATCAGACTTCGATTTTTGAGGTTTCCACTGTATTAGTGAAATTTTCAGACCCTGGCTATTTTTTTTTAAAAGCTCAGAAAATGATTGGGACAGGACTATAGAAGTTGTTGTTAGACATGAATACGTGAAATTTTCATCATGGACCATTGAAATTTGTAATCATATTTTTTGGGGGGTTTTTTAAAGACTGAGGCTAGGCTGGAGTTCAAAGTGTACTGTCAGTGTAAATCAATCATGTCATTTTATCAGACATAAAACTCTCTTGAGCTTAACTTGTCAGGTGAATGTGGTCACTTCTTGAAGAATCTGGAACTAGATGAACTGAAAAAATCTTTGTTTGTGTCTTGTTTGATTCAGCACTGCAGAGATTCAAACTCTTGACTCTTCGTACCTCATCATTACCAGTTTCTCTTTGTGAAATAAGGGAAAAATTTTGTCTACCTGCCACAGATTTTTTTCGTTCTCTACCTTCTATATCCATGCTCTTTGTAACATCCACTTCATGGCTCTAGCTCACTACTTGATGTTCTTAAGATTTCTTTCTTTTCACTTTGTTCATTTTAAATAATCTAAGAAACAAATTATTCACAAATCTTTGTTTTATTGAAAAGCAGAACATCTATTTTAATTTGAAGTACTCATTTATCGACAGTGTTCATCATAGTTTACACCATTTAATTTAAAGTAAATCTTTTAGATGAAAGGGATTTCTGTAGCCAATTAAAAAAAAAATCATCTAGATTGGTTTTATGATACAACCTGCCCATTTAAGGTCACTGTACGTCATGTTAGCTTATTATAAATGCTAGTTATACCTTGGTTGCAATGTGGTAGATTAAATCAGGGAGATAAGGAAATAGTATTTTTAACACGTGGCCTACATCTACTTTGGATCAACTCTATACTGGAGATGTAACATTCATAATTATGGAATCTGTCCCTCTACACATGTATTTTTATTCTTTTCATTGCCAAGTTTTTGTTAGCTTTGTCTGCACGTTGTCTGCACTTGAAATAGAACTGGCCTCACAGTTCAGGATAACTTGACAAAATATTACTTGTTGGATTTTACAATCTCACCATGCCTTCCTATGATTGTTTTTCAACATGAATTTTTTTTTTGATTTATGAAGGAATTGTTTTTTACAACTAATTCTGTGCCATTGGGCAGTCATTATAATTTATTATGAAGTACAACTACAATACTTATTTGAATAATGCAATATGGTATAAAATTACTGCATATTACTCATCTTAATTTTTTTTTTCGTTATTACTGTAAAACCTCACATAACTTAATTTTGACACCAGGCAGTTGGCTTATCGATGTGTCAAATACATTGATGGCAGGATTGAAATTTGTTTTTGTTTGTCAGAGCAAGTGGTTGTCAATATTGAAACTGACTGTGTCTAATCTTGCTTGACTGTTTGCGAGTGACTCAAAAAATGCAGAGGATGAATTTGTCGAGCACTTGTCAATGCCAGTCTCACTTCAAGAGCGACTCTTTAACAAATACATGTATGATATTTATTTGCTAGATATAAAGCTACATGGGAAGAAATCAAACTATTTATTGTTGATGTTACTTTATTTTCATGACTAAACTTAGTGTTTTGAAAGGGCAATATTGGATTCTAACAGAAGCACTTTTCTCAATGTCCCCTCATTGACACCAGGCCTACCTTGAATAGTCAATTGTCATGTTGTTCTTTTTATTATTTATAAAATGCAATTTTTTTTTAAATTTTGCACTTGCAGTTCCCATTTTAAAGATCCACCTTTTGTGTTGCAGAGTGCATTGCTTTGCTAAGGAGGAAAATTTATCTCCGAATTTCATTAATAATTGCATTTGCTGTCAACAATAGCAGCATGAAGTCTAAGATGTTGACTGAAGTAAAATGTCCGCTTTTGCTTCAGTAATCATTGCTTGAGGAGAGCAGATCAGGTGATTTGCTTCACTGCAGAGAGTGGATGACAAGGTGAGACTGAGACATGACTGGAGTACATGGAAAAGAAATCGAAGGCTGAAATTTTTTTTAACTGTGCTCAGACACAATGGGACGTACGCCTTCATATGCAGTCACATGTGTTTATTTATTTATCAAAACTTCATGAGAATCAGCACAATATTATTGGAATGTAATTTTATATTTTTCATTAAATCTCTCTTTAGCATGTCTTTTTATGCACAGAGTATGTGGAAGACACGATTCTCAGAAAATACCACATTAGATTTCTTTGAATGTCTGGTACATGGATTTTATTTTTATTTTTGTTCAGAAGCCTACTGATTTTTATTTTTGTTCAGAAGCCTACTGATTTTTTTTTTGTTAACATTTTCTTACGTTGATGTAAACACAGAGGGACTTCATAAATTAAATAGAAAAAGGGTTTAATATTCATGACTTTTTTTGGATTTATCAAAATTATGTTCATTGTAATTGCTGTATGTACTGTTCATCAGAATAACCATTGAAAATGAAACAATATATGAGAATTGATGTCAGAGATGAGGAGCACAACTTGTCTTTACTTGCGGAGATATTTTAATTTTTCTTGTGGAAAAATGTATAGAATTTTTTGAAATAATATATGAAAATAAGCACACTTCGAATGTCACTTAATTCAAGGAAGAGGTGGGGGATAGTTGGAGTAAGGTGACGACCTCTTCGAAGTCTGTGTTAAAAACTGCTACATAGTTTGAGTTTGCATGTCAGGGAGTTACTAGATACTTGTTTTGTAGCATTATTGATCCTACTCCTAGTTTATCAAGTCAGATAGAAGGAGGGAAGAAATAAAATGGAAAGGATAAGTCTATCGATATCATCCAGCAAACTAGATTATTAGTGGTGTGTGCAGTGTGGTGCATTATGACCAAATTTGTGTACTGGAAGCCCTATGCTACATATCTGTTTACAGGCACTAGAGAGTGTTGGCTTCGTACATGATTGCATTCATCTAGAACTTTCAATCTTGATTACCACTGAAATAAAAAAAAAACTTGGACCAAAGAGCCAAATCTACAACTACAATTGTATATTACTATCTCTCACGAAGTTGGTTTGGTCAAATTGACAGGCAAATATTAGGGTAAGCAAGAAATATTGACAATTTAAATCTTATTTAGTTGTGAATACTTAAATTGTAATTGATTAGTAAAATCAATCATTTTTATATGATAGGCTACATCCATATTGACTGTCTCAGAAAAAAAAAAAATTAAAAAAATGTTAATTTGTACTGAGAACATTTAAAAAACTTACCATTACAGTTTACACATATAATTGATACCAAGAAAGATACACATGTATACATGCTCTAATTAAGAAATAATGTGTTGGACTTATTACCAGGATAGTTCAGATGCAACTTAACGAAAAACCAAGGTGAGTCTACGTTGTTTTTTCTTTGTTTGATTGAAGATCACATTCATTCTCTGCAAGCCTTTTCATGGAACTCATGTCAAATGGACTTTGAGTGCAACTCCACTTTTCAACCATGGTCTAGGACCAAATTACAAGATGTGAAAACAGTTTGTTTCCACTAACATGGGTCCAACTCTTGAACTCTGATCTGAATGCCGTTGTAGGGCAGAGACATTCCGTCCAGAATTACTCCATGGTGTGATAGTAAATTTTGAAAATATATAAATCAAGGCAGGAACTAATTAAGAAATAGATGTAGATCTATATCATTGGTTCTTTATTTTATTTTAGGTACCGAACGCCACCAGTTTCATATGCAGATTCATCAAGCCCCTCGTTTGTGAAAAATGAAATAAAGTTTTTTTCAAATTCAAGACATAGATATGGTTTTTCTTACTGGCTCTGCCAAACTCTTGAAATTGACCCAAAGTTAAGAACCACTGATCTCGATGCTTGATGTAGTCACCTACGGCAGTGTTTACAAGTGAAACTGAAAGAATCTTAAAACTTCGTGAACTTTTTTTTTTTTGCAAATTTGGACAGCAGGTAGTGCTTCTTTTTTTTGGAACTTTTCTTGCATTTCTTTCGGTTTGAACAAGCTGACACATGCAATTTTTTTTTTCACTAGAGACAAAGAGAAGAAAAAAGAAAATCCCAAATTTTGCCATTTTTTGCGGGAAAGGTCAAATTTTGCGGCCGCAATAAACTGCAGGGCTAGTATAAGCCCTTGCATTTGATGATAAAAACAAGGGAGGATTATACAGGTAAAGGTCATTTCACTTTGGTTACTTCCCTTGAAGTACTTATGACTTCAACTCAAAAACTAACTTTTGAAAATGACATGCACATGTTGTTTTTGAGTCTGAGGTGTACTGTATCAATAGTCAGGTGTCAATTTCATCCATCAACCTTTTCAATCGGAAAATTTCATCTTTAGATGTATTTTCTATTTTTGGATAAATCCATGGACCACAGCATATTACTATACACAAGTAAAGTATTCTCACATCACACAACATCCTCCAAGTCTAAAAGCCATATTGAATGTCCACAAAGGTTCCTTTAATCATGCGTTTGTGAATAAAAACTCCAGTCTCACAGACTGAGTTGAATGGCATAGCTCATAACATGCACATTATTGTTGTATATAAAAACAAAACAAAAAACAAAGATGAGCCCTCAGACCCAGGTCTGCACCAGTCAGACCAACAAACTCTTCTATAAAAAAAATTACTTGAAACATTTTTTGGTCCAAAACATGGCGACATCCAATTGTACTTATTTTCAAAATTAAGTAAAAATAAGAGACAAGGTAAATTTACTAATGGTAACCGCATTGTTCTAAAATAAGCAGCAAGATATCAAAGCCGACTACACTGAGGAAATATAGCTCCAAATTGCATTATGTCCTCTGCCGTGGCCATGGAATCTTATAGAAAGCATAAGCACTTTAAAGTTAAACTAAAGTGAAAATACAGTTGAACACACAGACAACGAAAACCTCATGTTGTACCAGGAGCCCACAATTTTTTTTTTTTAAATAAGAAGCCAACTTGAAATTGTGACTGGTTAAGGGAGCAAGTGAAACAGAAAATCAGGAACCAATCTTCACGATTGCTGACCCTATGATGGTGAGCTAAGCTGAGAGAAATTGATAGGCAGAAATTATAAGAGAAAAAAAAAAGGTCTAAATTTCCATTACAAAGTGATTTTTGATATTCAAACACACTGTTGATATTTGAGTCGTAAGTGCTTGATATATATCTCAATACAAAACCAGCCCTAAAGAATTACCCGCGGATAAAAAAACAAACAAAATACTAACTATCCCTAGCCATGTGAAGATAGAGTTTATCTCCTTTTCAAACATGAATTTTGAGGCAAAAGTTTGTTATGAATAAGACATCTTGATATATCTTCTTCTCAACTTCTCTAAAAATGAATAGCTTTGAGCAACACAAACAAATTAGATTCAACCATATATCTTTGCTTAAACATGGCATTTTGCAGTATTACACCAAAAGAAAAAAAAATTACAGCACCAGATACAACTACCAACTTACGAGGATATCCTTACACCTGCAGCAATGTTAAAGTGAATATCTTTTAAAATTGAATTTTCTTAGTTCCATGAAACAAAAATCACATATTAATTATGCATTTTGATCACTATTTTCTAAGCTTTTAAAAAGCATTAAAAAAAAAGTTTAAGTTTGGTGAACATTTTAACAAGGGAATGATGAAAATAAATGTATAAACAAATAAAAATGTGAAGTAATATAAAAAAAAAACCCAAAAAACAAAACAACTACTACACAATTTATTATGGAAAGCACCATCATAAGAGCTACTGACAGAAACACAAATATTTTTTTTTCTCCCTTGAAATCATTTCATACCAATGTGGACAAATTTTCAAATATCGCAATACCTGATTTCTTTTATTTATTTTTTTCCAACAGTATTTTTTTGTACAAAGAAGTATTTACAAAGAGCCCAAATATAAGTTATCATTGACTGTATGGGCTGTCATTGGCATTGGAGTATTAATCCTGATCATTCATATCGCAGGAGAATTTTGTGAGGCAGCTAGGGTGAATCTGGTGGCACAAGTTCTTTAATGAGTCATTGGCATCACTGTGGATGTTCTGCTCTTCAAAAAGTTTTAAAGGTTTATCGAATTAGAAAATTATGATCTTTATTCGGTTGTAACTACAAATAATTTTTTAAGTCACTTTGTGCCTGCATTGTCATGGATGTCTCATATTTAGACACTTTACTCTTTCATTCTTTATAGCAATAAAGAATAAAAAATAAAAAAAATGTTAATACATCCACTGATCAAGACTTATAAAATATGACGACTACTAACCTGAAAACCCAGCTGACACTGCATTTTTCATTTTTGTGCAAAAAGGCTATAAAGTGTGCAGGGTAGTTGTGTTACAAAACTTTATATGACTTTTTATAAAAAATTATATAATTAATAATAAAATGTTGACAGAAGCTGTATTCCAATTTTTGTCCATTGCTCCCATATGCATGGGGCTTTTGATAATGCATATCAAATTTTACAAAATTTTCAATTTAAACTGGGTTTTTGTGATAAGGGATCACAATTATTCATAATTTGCTTTTTACTTCAAAACAAAACAAAAAAAACTTATTTGCAGTACAAACTATTGTGTCACTTTTTTTCTAAGATAGTCTCAATTATCTAATTTTTTCCTCTAAAAAGACGCCTTCAATATATCCCAAGAGCAGACACACCATTTGTCTTGCTAATTTCGATTCTGTACAACCTCTTTACCCCTCATAGAATAAATTGTAGCATTCATCGCTAACTGCAATAGAAGAAATGAAAGGCCCATATGTCGAAAATATACAGATCATAGACAAATAAAAAGCAACAACAAAACCAATCACTTTTCAGCAGCTGGCTCCTCTTTAGAATCTGTGTTGGACACTTTAAGATCCTCAAGTTTTTCTGAGAGTCCATCTGTTGTTTTATCTTCGTTTGATGATATAGATGCAGCCTCTTTGCTCTCATCTGTGCTCTGGTCTTTGGTCTTGTCTGCCTCATCAACTTTTTGGCCTGAAATGATTTGGGATTTGAAACATTTAAAAGAATGAAAACTATTAGAAATTCCCTAGTGCAGGTTTAAATGCACTAGTAGATATGTGACACAATGCATTTCAAGGTTCAAAGAACGTGGGCAGACATGTGCTACACAATACATGTAAGGTCTCAAGGAGCGTGAGCTGACACGAGTTACACATTACATGTAAGGTTTAAGGGAGCAAGTACAGACCTGTGAAACACAATATTTAGTCAAAAGTATCAACATTGTGCTGAGCCTAGAAATCTCCTTCCAAATAGGTCAGCACTACAGACAATATTATTGAAAAAAAAAATAACACATCAAGATTTAGCTGGTTTTGACCACCATTTCACACAAGCCTCTATCGAACTTGATACAGTAGTCTACAGAGGCTTCAATAGCGTGTGTTAAGAGATGCGTGTCTTTATAAAAAGTAATATAAAAATGTTCAATTATTTCCATTCTTACATTAAAAAAGATACAAGTTTGGTAAGTCCATGTACTAAAAGTGCAATTTTCAAATACCTTTTAGCTTTTTTTTATTTTATGATTTGTTTCATTCTTTAATTATTTTTTCATTTATCAGCAACATAAAATTCGAGCCCTACTTGCATAGTGTGGCTTGTAACTCAGTGTTGTTCATTTTACTGTTTAAACCATTTCGGAAGACAAATCGATCCATGCCAGTTGTTCCTTTTTCAGTTCAACCTAACCATGAAAGGCATTTCGACGTCATTTTCCTTGACAGTTCTTTTTCTTTTCCGTGATAGGTTCTAAATCTTACAATCGCCTCCCTCTTTCTTTACTTGGTAACTACAAATCTTGATTAATATGCTGTTTGGTCTTGCCTTTTCTGTAAAATTCTGGATTCGCTTGATCTTATTTTATTAAGAACCCTACGTTTTGTTTCCGACGTCAAGGTCTTATGGGTATATAATAATTTTATTGTTGCAGATATTTCCATAGATCTAAAATACAGTGGAATCTTGTTGAGCAAAACGAATAATCTACAGACTGGACATTGAACTAGGTCTACAGTTCTACACAGATAACTGACACATAAGGCGTGAAGCTTACAACTGTGTTACTTGAAGTAGGAGGCTAAGAACAAATTATGCTAGTTGCAACATAGTTTTGACTGGTACGCAACAAGCATTTTTTTTTAAATTAAAAAAAGTGAATTTGCACTTTCAGTTTCACTATGTGTACCGTGCATATTATGCTTACATAGCTTTCAAAGAGACACAACTTCTTGCCGTGAGAGCCATGTTCCTACACTAAGTGTGTCTAACTCTTCCGTTTTACAGGTGATCACTACCGTTTTCAAAGCATACATTTAGGTGATGTAACGTGTGTTTAGATTATACTGATTAGACAGTAAAAAAATCTATCAGACCACTACAGCCTGAATTGAGTTTATCTGGCTTGTTTTATCCTGAGACGACTGTTTGTCTTATCACATATGTGACATAGATGAGTCCTTGAAAAATGTGTCAGTAGGAAGCTGCTACAATTGAAAACCACTTAACGTTTTACAAAAAATTGCCCCAAATGTTGCAGAACAGTACTACCAATAAACTTACTGCCACTATTTCCTTTGTTTTCAAGGAGCTTTTTCATTACTTGAGCTGATTCTTCAAAGACGGCCTTGAATTTCTGAGCATCTGTGAAAATCAAAAACAAACATGAGGTTTAAAACAGAGCAGCCAACTCACTGAAAATATTAGCAATACAACTCCTCATAAAAGATACCTGGTTCAGACCATTCCCATGTATGTTTTTATAACCCTCAGTAAGAAATATAAATGCCGGGGGAGGGGGGGGGGGGGAGAAGAAGAAGAGAGAGAGCCATCTAGATAGGTAAAAGAGGGAGCAGTGTTGAAGACAGGAATGTTCTTTTAAGAATGCTGTTTATGCCATTCAAAGAAAGCAAAAAAGCTAAACATTAAAAGCGAAGGAGGCTTTCAAAAACCTTTCCGATTCTTTGACAATATTCACATGAAATATAAAGGACCTGTTTGTTTCAATCTTGTATTTGTATTACTATTGTATACTAATAATATTGTCATGTAGAATCAATTATTCAATCAAGCATGGTTCAAGTACAAGAATCTGAAAACTGGATGCTAGAAATCCACCTTAACCAACAATGATTGGAAACACCAATTTTCTGATATTTCATTATATAAGATTTCCATGGTTCTACTGCATTAGCATCAAAATAGGCACATAAATACCCTTTTCATCTTACAAAGAGGAATCTACCGCAGTTCAGATGTAAGTCCTCTGTGTCCCAAGTTTTTAATTGGAGCTCACTTAATGTAGAAATTAGCTATTTCTTGATCCTTTTCAAAAAAGTTTAAAAACACAATAGCTTATTTATATGTATATATATATATATATATATATATATATATATATACTAGAGTTGAAACTTGTTCACACACACTAAAATATTAAATACTTTTAGGTTCAAAGACTCAATATGTGAAAATTTCAACTGATGAAATAAATCAGCCAACAATTACAATGTGGGGTGTTAACTTTTTAAAGATGCAGTGCAGGAGCACATATATATATATCTTTGCAAACAGCCAATACATTGAATGACAAATATCTCGGAGATACGACTGGAGTTTGTCATTGGGGGCATGAACCTGAGAAAAACAAATCTATTGACTAATAGTAATACAACCTTCTCAGGGATTAAATGTAGTGAACTGCAGCTATGCAATGTTTAAATCTAACATTGTATGCAATGGTGAATATAAAAATTATCAAAACTGGTCCAGATTTCACATAATAATATACCTTGGGGCTTGATTCTACAACTTTTGGCCTTGATCACAAATTAATTATTTTTCTTTTCACTTGATTTGTGATTTTCATTTAAAAATGCCAGCTCTGCTCTCCCACCAATTGTTTGATTACTCGACTTACTTTCAGCATTGGCAAATCTGATTGCCAAAACCTCCTCCTTGACTTCCTCGTCGGCATAATCAGCTTGTGTAGTCCATACCCAGGCTCGATCACTCCCACAATTGGGCTTCAACTCCATGGATGGATAGACTGGAGAAGAGGATGCGATCTCTTGTAAATTTTTTTTCAATAGGGTAAAAAAATCTTTTAAGTAGTCTAACAAACTATCAAAGAATCTGTGCTTCAATTTTTCACATTTAAAACTATTTTTACAGTAGTTCTTAAGTTCAATGAAAGTAAAAGAGAGTCAGGCATTGGACGAAATTTGTCTTGAGGTACAAAACAAATAGTTCTGACCGAGTGCACAGCTGATTTTTAGTTGAAAAAAAAAAAAAAACCAGAAGAGAACAATAAAAAGGCTTTTGATGGCAGTCACACAAGCTGAAAGAGCACTCTAAAAAAAAGTAACATGGTCCATGTAAGCAAAAAAAAAAAAAATTAAAATTGCCCTAAACATTGAAGTAGTATTACATGTATTTTCCACCAAAATATTGTTTTTGGAAAATCAAAGACAAAACTGTGATTATTTTCATTTTTCTTTAAAAAAAAAAGGTGAATATGTGAACTAATTTCTGTAAGCACAGCTTGACAAAGATTTCAGGAATGAAAAAAATAGGCTTAGTGTACTATGTGTACTTAAGTAAGTCGGCCAAAATCTACCCATCCCTACATGGACATACTCTTAGCTGTCTAGGCATACACCAAAACAGTAATTATAAATTTACTTATTAGCCTACCCCTACCCTCTCTACCCATCCTTTCTTACGTTTGCTTAGGTAAAGCACAAATGAAGCAGTTTTTGAAATCTATAATTATTAGCTTTCACTACTTGTCTTTGAAAAAACATCATCAATTTTACATTGTATGACTATAATGTAAAATTTTAACATTTCTAGAAAAATCAATTTCAACTGAGTAAAATACTAGATCTATCCATATTTAGCTCAGAGCTATGTAGCTCTAACTATTGTAGCTAACAAGAAAGATCGACTTTTTGGTCCCCTACAAATTGGACAAGTTTTTTTTTTTATTATCTCAAGCCATATTCTGAAAGCACTGTGGCATTAATCTATTTGAACCATTCCAAAAAATTCCAGGGAAGCTAGAATAATATACAAAGACATTATCGTAAAGCACTTTCACCTCTCCCAAAAACACACGCACAGCCCAACCTGGCAAATTGATACCAAAAACCGTACAACTGGTTTTTCAGCTATTGGAATTGATATAGTTATTCATGTACACTAAAAAGCAAGCACAATTAATTAATAAAGGGATGAATTTAACCATTGGAGACTTACTGTAATGGTTGGCACAAATTTTTAAGGTTTTGTCTCTCCTCATTAATATTCGAATGAAGCCAGTGCTTTTGTGTTTGAGGATTTTACAATCACCTGTACCCCTCTCTTTCCATTCTACAGGCTCAGCGTCGCGATCATATCTATAGAGCCTTGCTCTCCTGAGGAAATACATTTTAAAACATTTTTGAAAACCGAAGAATTCAGGATAAGCCTAAATTAACAGCATCACCTCTACTCATACTTGATATGTCACCAGCCAAAACCAAATAGCTTGCCACTAAATGATTAAGCTAACATTAAATTACAGTTCAATGCTATAATAAAATCCTTTTTTTTTTTTTTAAATCTTAAACAGGTTCTAACTCGAAAACTATAAAGCCAATTTTCACTGTTTGAAATACTATTTCTCTTTAAAAACTGTCACCAATGATACAAATTCTAAAAAAAAGATGTTTATAAAAATGCAAGCAAAGTCTACACTTAGTGGCTACCCTAGGGCTTGGGCAACACTGTCACCACATACCCAGCTCTCAAACTTTTGGAGCAAATGTTCTAGTAAAAAGCCGTAAATCATAAAGTAGCTACACAAGAGGCTTGAGATGTAAAAATGAAAACAAAACTTGCAATTATTCAATTAAAATGGATGCATAAGAAACAGGGCATTAAATAGAACTCACAATGAGAGCAGGATATCTTCATCTTCCTCTAATGTTTTGTTGTCCACAAGGGCCAGTTTCACGATGGGTTCAAAGTGGACATCTGGCGATTCTGGCTCCACCTCCGTCTCATGCTCCTAAGGAAAATAAAAATCAGTAAATCAATCATTTTACAGAAAATAGCTCATACAAGCTAAGAGTAAAAGGCAACTTTGTTCATTTTCCTTCCGCAAGTCAAAACAAAAATATTACTATTATCTACAGCTACTAATATGTAAGAAACAAAACAGTTCTTTAAACAAGGATAATGAATAAAATCTACAATCAATGGAAGCTAAATTAATATTTAGTGTGACGTACCACATATATTTTGTTTGCAGTTATTATACAAGTCAAGTTCTTAATATCAAGCCTTTATGCTCTCAGGGCTGGTTTTGAAGAAAATTAGAAAGACATATATACACTGAAATAGGCTTAATCTACTTAAATTTATATTATAAGGAACTTCTGTGGTCTATCCATTCAGTTCTAAGGTGGATAATACGACGCTCTTGAACAACAAAAGGAAGGGCTAAGTTTGATGAACTGCCAGACAATATTGTCAGAGTTGCTAAAATACCAAAGGGCTGAATTTAAATTTTTGTGTGTCTCATCCCTATGACTAGAGAAACTTGAAACGCAAAGATCATGGATGCTGAAATTACTCAAACAATACATCGAATTTATTCATTATTGAAAACATAAATACTTTAACAGCCAGGAGGTAATGACCAGTGTTTGAGGGGTTAAGGAAACAGTTCCTTTTAGGTACAGACCGATTTTTACATCTATAGAAGAAACAGTAGCAACCCTATAGTGTGTTTCCTACTTAGATAAACAGAGCTGAAATAAATTAATTTTTCTTCTTTGTGTAACCCCAAGCAAAAACCAAGCCCACTCTTTTTCTATGGTCTAGATCAAACGAAGCCCTTTTTGGTGTGTAAATTAGTCTGTACCTAAAGGAACTCTTTCCGGGTTTAAAATTATCATTATAAGAATGAAAAAAACAAAACAAAAACAACATGATGATCCTCCAACTGTCCAGTTTCTTGTCCAATTTTAGCTTGCAACAAACTGCATTGGCTGTTCTACACTTGCGATGGCTCTGAATAATCTTAAAATAGAATGGTTTGTCCACTGTTTACCAAGTGATGATGAAATAGTAGGCCTCTTTCAATCATGACTGAAAAATGGAAACTGCCTAAGGAGTTGTGCTATGGATTGATAATACAACTTATAAATCTTAACACTTAAAAATATATCTCAAGCCCAGCCCACCATGAGAGGTGGTCTGAGTTTTTTATATCTTTCATTCAGCATCAGTGTACCTTATTTTTCTAATTACACTATTTGTCTCAAAAAAAAAAAATTCAAACACAATTTTTGGAATTTTTGCATGTATGGAACCAACTTCCATTAAGCTTTAATGCTATAAAATTGCGTTTCCAAATGGATTTGATTAGCTGAACAATGAAATTTTATGAATTTCTTATTAAGAAAAATATAAGAATTTTTGTGTTGTAATATTTCCTGATCCGCTTGTCGTTTTGCATATACATATACTCGATTCAAACTCGTCTGCTCCACCTGTTCTTAACCCAGGCAGGTAGCCTCTGCCCAGAGCATGTGCACAATTCCAGAACAGGGGGCACTACTTTCTGATTCCGAAACTGAGGCTCAGTGAGATAGGACTTGTAGTTTAATGCAATCATTTTCCAATTTGACAGTGACGAAGATGATCATGAAATGTTACTATTAGTAATGCTATACTTTTACTGAAATAGATTCAGTAGTTAGAATTCAATGTCTGATTCACGTTAGGCCTATATAATGATTCGATATCATTGATCTCCAGATTTACTTCTAGAGCCTAAATATAGGGCCCTCCCATCATTTTGTCGAAGAAGTGAAAATTTTCAACACTTGATTTCTTTTTTAAGATTAGCCTACCTAAAACACTAAAAGCACTTCTATACTGTTCATTAGTTAATAATAATAGTTAGGCCTAACTGTATACATACTAGATTTCTACTTACTTTTAATTATATCATAATTATTACTCACACGTCATCTTTTAAGATGAAATTGTGAATGAGAAAACATCCATATCGTCATTGATATCCAGATCTAGATTTTCCTCTCAGAAGATAGGATGCAGTGGCTACGTCACTATACTTGAGGCACATACGTTGGTGCGACGTACATCTCATCTAGAGTCTAGTCCTGGGCTAGATTCATCTAGATCTAGATCTAGATCTCTAGATCTACCGGATACCGATCTACCTTACCATTAAAAGTTAGGCCTAGTCATATTGCTACATTCTCACAATTTTTTTTGTTCCGATCTAGGAGACAGGCAAAAGGTATGACCTTCATGGTTTTTTGTTTTTTTTTTCTGCTTTTTTTTTCTTTAATGTAAAATTTACATCAATATCGCCCGAAATGGAAATGTGTGTGGATCTAGCAGCCGTGACTCATTAATCAATCGGTGATAAGGAAAGTGTTCATTTATCGTCCGACTCATGGTGGAAAAAAACATTAATGTCTTTCTCAATAAAGAAAAAAAAATAAAAGACTTTGAAAAGATATTACTCATAAAATACCCACCTTTTCATCAGTTTTGGCCATGATGTAATTGGATTATCTTGTTCGAAATGATGGTCTCTTTCAGTATAGGCCTTGAAAATTTCGCTCCCGAAAATTTTTATAATTTACTTAGAGTTATCGTTTCGAAAAGAGCACTTCCGCTGCCGGTTGTCAGGTACGCTGCTCTTTCGGTTTCGTTTTCATTTTCTTGAGAACTTTCTTTCAACTTTAAAAAAATCTTTTTTTTTTCTTTAGAAATTTTCTCATCATTTTTTAAAATACACATATATGACAAAGCATATAAATCTACACAGTTATTTGACCATAACACTACATTGTATGCCCAAGGTGCAAATGTTGAATGAATGGGGATTTGGGCCTGATTCGAAGCGGGGTTTTTTGGATTTTTTTGTTGTTGTTGTTGGTTGATGGGCAATTCTTGTTCTCATGCTGCCTTTCAATACAAACATATTTATAAGGGTGCTTTGTTGCCTATGCCGCGCGTACTTTATCATAAATAACTTGTCTTTTTCGGCATTTATGTTGTGCAGCTGAGTCTTTCTAAAAAACAAATTTCACCTGTACACTTAGGATATAATAATAATCGCTTTAAAAAAATCATAAGAAAGCTATATGTATCTCTCAACGCTCGCAGGACATCATTAAAGAGGAATTATTATTATTGTTGTTACTACTGCTACTGTTGCTGCTTCTACTACTACTACTACTACTACTACTACTACTACTACTACTACTACTACTACTACTACTACTACTACTACTACTACTACTACTACTACTACTACTACTATCACTAACACTACCACCACTACTACTACTACTACTACTACTACTACTACTACTACTACTACTACTACTACTACTACTACTACTACTACTACTACTACTACTACTATTACTACTACTACTACTACTACTACTGCTGCTGCTGCTGCTGCTGCTGCTGCTACTACTACTACTACTACTACTACTACTACTACTACTACTACTACTACTACTACTACTACTACTACTACTACTACTACTACTACTACTACTACTACTACTACTACTACTATCACTACCACTACCACTACTACTACTACTACTACTACTACTACTACTACTACTACTACTACTACTACTACTACTACTACTACTACTACCACTACTATTACTATCAGTACTACTACTACTACATATTACTACTACTACTACTACTACTACTACAACTACTACTACCACCACCACCACCAACACCACCACTACTACTACTACTACTACTACTACTACTACTACTACTACTACTACTACTACTACTACTACCACTACTACTACTACTACTACCACTACTACTACTATCACTACCACTACCACTACTACCACTACCACTCACTACCACTACTACTCACTACTACTACTACCACTGCCACTACTACTACTACTACCACTGCCACTACTACTACTACCACTGCCACTACTACTACTACAACTGCAACTACTACTACTACGACTGCAACTACTACTACTCACTACTACTACTACTACTACTACCACCTACTCACTACCACTACTACCACTACTACTACTACTACTACTACTACTACTACTACTACTACTACTACTACTACTACTACTACTACTACTACTACTACTACTACTACTACTACGACTACTAATTTTGGACCGCTATGTTCTCAGTATTTGTACATCATCACCACCTTTTTATATTCATTAACAAAAAAACGCCGCCAGCCTCTCCAATCTTGCTCTTAGAACTTTTCTTTTCGTTTCAGATCATGATCGAAGTTACGCAGTGATTAAAACAACAACAAAACACACAAAAGAAAACAAAAACAAAAACCAAAAAAACAAAAATAGAAACATTATAGGCTGCAAATTGAGTTACTGCTTTTAAATGTTTACCAGAATCTCACGCGGGAAGAAAAGAAAGAGGACCACTGATTCCACTAAGAAATCGCGTACTATTAGTCTCCAAAAAACAAGAACAAAAAAAAATATTACAGTTTTTGTCGGTAGAGCATAATACCATCTGGTGCGTAAACTTTCTGGACATCTCTCTATATTAAAAAAAAGGCCGACCTTATATAGGCTACCAGTAGCCTATTTAAGTAAAACAGGGGGGGGGTTACCTTATATAGGCTGCCAGTACCAGTAGCCTAACCCTAACCCTAACCCGATTTAATTCAAATTAGTACTCGATCTGCCCAGGTGGACACTGTCCAGTCGGCCAGCCAATAGGTAGCCTACTTAAGGAAAACAGGGGGAAAGAGGGGGGGGGGGTACCTATATAGGCTACCAGTAGTAGTGTTATTGTAGTCTCTTCCTCATCCTTCTCCTCAACTACCCCCCCGCCTTTTCCGAAAAAAAAAAGCAAAAAACAAAACAAGCTAAGAAAAATTAACAACCGCACGATATCTATATTCCTCAAATTTCGTGGTACTTTATCCTGCTCTTTTGCTGAGGACGAGTTTCTTCTTAGGCTGCAACTGAAACTTCATGTTCCCTTACAACCGGCTTCTGACAGCTCATCTTTATAAAATAAGAAAAACAAAAACAAAAAACTTTGTGCTTTGTTAATAAAAAAAACAATGTCTGGTCAAAAGACTTTCTAATGATAATAAAGAAGAGCATAAACACAACTCTATGACAATGAAAGATTGAGAGAAATCGGAAAGAGAAGATAAAAGAGAGAGAGAGAGAGAGAGAGAGAGAGAGAGAGAGAAAGAGAGATAGGGAGAGAGAGAGAGAGAGAGAGAGAGAGAGAGAGAGAGAGAGAGAGAGAGAGAGAGAGAGAGAGATAGAGAAAGAGACCTATAGTGAAAGAAGAGAACCAACAAGAATAGAAAGAAATAGCCTCACGTTTTAATCACTCAGTAAGCGCATGAACTCTTTTAAATACGTGGAGGAATTTAATTAGGCCTTACGTATAGAAGAAAGTAACTGCTGAAATGCAAAATTAACGACAAATCATGTATAAAAATTGTGAAAAGAAAAAAAACATACAAAATGCGTCTTTTTCGTGTGCTTGTGTCTGAAAGTGTATTAAATTAATAATTAATTTGATAAATTCACATAGAAATTTTAAATCAAGAAGAAAAACTATGAAACAAATTATTAACGATTTCAATCATGATTTTATACAAAGACAAGAAACTGTTCGTTTAAAGTCATTCGTATTATGTATGACAGATGTGGCCATTTGGAAGGTAGCTGGGAATAAAGGTAAGAGAATAGAATTTTTTTTTGGCTCACTCACACCGATTTCATAGTCTCTCAATTCCGTGCATCATTCGAAAGCACCCACATGTTGATAAAAGAAAAATAAAAGACAAAATAATAGAGACTGAAAGACAATATGTCGGCCGACACATCAGAAAATATAACACGAGCGATGAAAATACTAATCAAAAGCCGATGTTTGAAAGACATCCAACATAGTATAATTTGTAACCATATAACAGATGGGTCACATGTAAGGTTTCACGAGAAAAACTGGCTTCCAAATAGAGCGGTAACGTAACGCAAGGACACTGATCACAATAAGATTGTAACGATGAAGGGTCGCTGGTAAATTTTAATTCAAAGACCAGAGAAATAAAAAATCACTAATTTCGGAAGCGGGTAGAAAAGCACAGAAATACAGAAACATCAGCAGAGATAAGGAGTAAGAGCAGTCATAGCCATGGACAGAGCGCGCACATTGACGCGTCTGCAATAAAGAATTAGAGATAGAAATAGAATGTTTAAAATAGAAAAAAAGGATTATTTAGGAGTCTGAATCATTAAGAGAAAGAGAGAGAGAGAGAGAGAGAGAGAGAGAGAGAGAGAGAGAGAGAGAGAGAGAGAGAGAGAGAGAGAGGGAGAGAGAGAGAGAAACAGAGGGTCACAGAAGGAGAGATAGTGTGGAAGAGAAAGAATCTGAAACAAAAGAAAGAAATAGCGACACACATTCAGAGAGAAAGAAAGACTAAAAAAACTACCTATCTAGTAAAAAAATGTTCCGAAAATCACAGTTCAGGCAAAGAAAAGAGCTGCGTGTTTCTATTTTACTTTCTTCTCTTCCTGGTTCTTTCACCACCTCTCTCTCTCTCTCTCTCTCTCTCTCTCTCTCTCTCTCTCTCTCTCTCTCTCTCTCTCTCTCTCTCTCTCTCTCTCTCTCTCTCTCTCTCTCCCCTGTCGGGAAGTAATTGTTAAATTCCAAACTTTCGGACAATTCAGGTAAAAGAAAATTCTTTAAAAAGAGAAATCAAACAAAATGTGTCAATCCATCTTTGCCTATATCTCAACTTCTTTTTTTCCTCACTTCTCTCACTTTCGATAATTATGTTTAACGTGTTTATGACTATGTATATTATATATCGCTAATTCTTTATTTCTATCTGTAATTCGCTATTTCTTTCCCTATTCTCTCTTGTCCATATTCCTATCTCTCCATCCATTGCCTCTCTTCTGTCACTTTAGATTTATTTGGTTTTTTTCTGTCTGTGTCTATATAATTACATTACTTACTCTTTCTCTCGAGCTGTATGTCTCAGTTTCTTTCTTTTCTTTCTGGTTCCTCGACTTCCACTCTCTCTCTCTCTCTCTCTCTCTCTCTCTCTCTCTCTCTCTCTCTCTCTCTCTCTCTCTCTCTCTCTCTCTCTCTCTCCTGTCTCTCCTTTTCGATTTATTTTTTTACCATTAATATGTCTATGTCAGTTTATTACTCTATATTTATATCTTACTTTGTGACAGTACTTTTTTTTTTTCTTCCTGGGTTTTCTTCTTCCACTCTCTCTTTCTCTTTTTTTTCTTCTTCTCTCCCTCTCTTGTCTCATTTTGGAATCTATTTTCATTATAAAGTTTCAGTCTCTGAAAGTATATCACTCACTGTTTCTTTCTGACTATGAGTCCCTTTTTCTTTCTTCTCTTTCCGGTTTTCTCTCTCCCTTTCTCTCTCTCTCTCTCTCTCTCTCTCTCTACTTATCTATCTCTCTCTATCTCTCTTTATCTATCTATCTTTCTCTCTATCTATCGATCTATCTATCTATCTATCTATCTATTTTTATCTATCTATCTATCTCTCTATCTATCTATCTATCTATCTATCTATCTATCTATCTATATCTATCTATCTATCTATCTATCTATATCTATCTATCTATCTTTCCATCCTTTCTCACGGACCAACGAAATGAAAAGTGGAGGCAGAAAAAGGTCGCCCTGAGACTGGAGAGCCTTTTCTATGATCGATGTAAAAAGACATACACAAATTTATAATAGTTTAATAGTTTAGAAATTTAAATGACAATGTCTTTGGGAAATCGACTTTAACTTACTCTACTTGTTTAGCAGTCTAACTTGTTAGTAACAACAACGCAAGAGGCAGTCAAAGTGAGACGGAAAAATAAACAACACCCCAGGCGTGTTGCCAAAGTGAATACTTTCACTTGTTGATACAAAGGACAGCTATTTCAAGTCAAATAGTTATGGCATAGAGTTACATATCTTAGAACTCATTCAAATAAAAATCACGGTTTTCACTAATTTTCTGAAAATTGAAAGATTCATCCCACTATGTATCATGACATATGAATATTTTTTTATTTAATTAGAAACAAGTAAGAAGTGCAGTTTGCAGTTAAATTTCACGGCTTTCGGCCTTTTTAAAAAGAACTTGACAAACACGGCTATGAGAAAATGCGCAGCAGTTAAATCGCATGAAGAAAGTGTGTCACTGTTTACTTATATGAATCAGGAGAGCTGGAACTTTGCCTGGCAAGGCAACTTCGCCAGGAACTGGTCCCAAGCCCTAACGGTGTTAAGACCCGTAAAACGGTCAAGGTCCACATACTATGACGGCCCGCGCCTGTCGTCATTTATGCTTTGGGTCTGATGTGGCTCCTCCCATAAAACACCGGGATGCACACTTGTGTGCATCATTTGGTGCTTGGAAGCTGGCAGGGAAGTTTTGTCGTGGGTTGTGTGAGAAGCACAACCTGCTCAGAGGTACCGGCGACTTGGGTACTTCGTCGATGTGGTGTCGGTGGGCCGGCTATCCTGAGAGTGTCTATATGGCGGAGGTTCAGAGCTGAAACCCTTCACCCCCT
Organism: Elysia crispata; assembly: GCA_033675545.1. Lineage (NCBI taxonomy): Eukaryota > Metazoa > Mollusca > Gastropoda > Plakobranchidae > Elysia > Elysia crispata. The sequence goes on from JAWDGP010002612.1 coordinate 704,076, forward strand.
GCAATCTTTTGACATATCTCCCTTTATAGGGAATTGGAATATCTTCCTTTACTGGAAGATGCTTATTTTTTTTTCCTTTCAAAGGGGCGTTATCCTTTTTCTTCCTTTGAAAGGGGCATTATCCATGAAATATGCAACAGACTCCTTATTATTTATTATCTTCCACGGGAGAGGTATTTCACTATTCACTTTTCCATTATTCCACTAACGCACTGTCCACTTGTGACTGACACGTCATATTATCTGCTTAACAATACTAAAATCGTGATAGACTCTGCCTCGATGAGACTGTAAGTAAATAGCGACACATAGAGATAAATACTTAGTAATAAACAGGTAGATATAGAGAAATAAAGGTAAAATAAATTTATCAAAAGTATAGGAAAAGAGGCAAAGAAGAGAGAAAGAGAGAGAGAGAGAGAGAGAGAGAGAGAGAGAGAGAGAGAGAGAGAGAGAGAGAGAGAGAAAGAGAGAGAGAGTGAATAAGAGTTGAATACGTTTAAAAATGATAGACAACAAAGGATGTGAAACGTACAAATAAATATAAAGGTAATGTAATGACATAGACATAAACAAAGGAAAATATGGAGGGAGAGACGAAAAGAAAAACAAAAGAGCGAAAGACTGAGAGATAGAGAGTGAAAGACTAAGAAGGAGAGAGATGGGAAGAAATAGTGAAACACAGGTAAAAAGAAAAAAAAACATAATATACTGACATAGACAGAGACATAAAGATGTGAAAAATGTGGAAAGTTGGAGAAATGAGGCAAAAACTAGAGAGAGAGAGAAAGAGAGAGAAAGAGAGAGAGAGAGAGAGAGAGAGAGAGAGAGAGAGAGAGAGAGAGAGAGAGAGAGAGAGAGAGAGAGATGACGGCGCCCATATAGGGAAACTTAGAGAGACAGACAGACAGACAGACAGAGAGGGATGTACACAAAAAGAGACACTCAAAAATAGAAAACAGGAAGAGAATATGTAAGACGAAGAACGAGAAAGAAAGAAAAAATTGAGAGAGAAAGAGAGAGAGAGAGAGAGAGAGAGAGAGAGAGAGAGAGAGAGAGAGAGAGAGAGAGGGAAGAACGAAAAAAAAGAGAAGAGAGAGACAAAGTTGTAGAATGCACATAGATCTGAAATACGTGACGGCTAACGCATCAGAAATTGAGATCTACGATGAAAATACTAGTGAGAGAGATAAAAAGTGAGAGAAACAGATAGAGAGAGAGAAAGAGAGAAAGAGAGAGAGAAAGAGGGAGAGAGAGAGTGAGAGAAAGAGATAGAAATAGAGAGAGAGAAAGAGAGAGAGAGAGAGAGAGAGAGAGAGAGAGAGAGAGAGAGAGAGAGAGAGAGAGAGAGAGAGAGAGTGGAATGAAAATTAATTCGAAACAAAAAAAAAAAAAAAAGTAAGGACGCACAGGAACTGAGAAAGAGTGAGTTATATACAGACTTAAAGACAATAAGAGATAGAGAGAGAGAGAGAGAGAGAGAGAGAGAGAGAGAGAGAGAGAGAGAGAGAGAGAGAGAGAGAGAGAGAGAGAGAGAGAGAGAGACAGACAGACAGACAGACAGACAGACAGACAGACAGACAGAGACAGAAAGAGCGAGAGAAAGTTAGAGAGAAAGAAAAAGAGCGGAAGACAGGAAGAGAGATAGAGATACAGAGAGAACCAAGAAGAATAGAAAGAAATAGTCTCACGATTTTATCACTCAGTAAGGGCATGAACTCTTTTAAATACGAGTAGCAATCTAGATCGGCCTTATGTATAGAGGAAAGTAACTGCTGAAATGCAAAATTAACGACAACCCATGTATAAAAATTATGAAAAGAAAAAAACGTACAAAATGAGTCTTTTTTGTATGCCTGTGTCACAATTTGTGTTAAACTAAATAACTGAGTTAATAAACGCCCATAAATCATATAAATCAAGTAGAGAAACTAAGAAACAAATCGAATATAACGATATCAATCATGATTTTACACAAAGACAATAAACTGTTCGTTGAAAGAGATGCGTAACATGTAAGATTGGGCGAGAAAAACTGGCTTCCAAATAGACCTAAAGAGAGAGAGAGAGAGAGAGAGAGAGAGAGAGAGAGAGAGAGAGAGAGAGAGAGAGAGAGAGAGAGAGAGAGAGAGAGGGAGGGAGAGAGGGAGAGAGGGAGAGAGGGAGAGTTAGAGAGGAGATTAAGAGAATGAGAGGCAAAAAGAGGGAGACAGAAGGAGAGATAGCATGGAAGAGGAAGAATCAGGAAGACAAGAAAGAAGTAGCGACAAACAGGTAAGAGAGACAGAGGGAGTAATAAAGTACCATGGACATATCTTTTAGAATACTAATAAGAAATGATTTAACAAATGACATGAGGCAGGGAAAGAAAAGAGAGAGAGAGAGAGAGAGAGAGAGAGAGAGAGAGAGAGAGAGAGAGAGAGAGAGAGAGAGAGAGAGAGAGAGAGAGGCAAGGAGAGACAAAATGAAAGAGGAAGAACTAGAATCAGATTGCAGAAAAAAGCGAAACACAATTACAATAAAAGTCTCAGTAATATACTGATTTAGAAAAGAACCAAAAGGCATAAAAAAAAATCCGGAATTAGAGGAGAGGCGAAAAGAAGAGAGAAGAAGAGAGACAGAGAGACAGAGAGAGAGAGAGAGAGAGAGAGAGAGAGAGAGAGAGCGAAACAGAGAGAGATAGAAAGAGAGAACGTGGAATGGATATTAATTCGAAAATAAAAAGAGGTAAGGACGTACAAGAATTGAGATATTTTAAGTTTTATACAGACTTAAAGACAACAGGAGATAGATAGAGAGCGAGAGAGAGAGAGAGAGAGAGAGAGAGAGAGAGAGAGAGAGAGAGACATAGAGAGTTAGAGAGAAAGAATATTAGCGAGAGAGAGGAAGATAGATAGAGATAGAGAAAGACAGCTAGATTGAAAGAAGAGAACCGAGAAGAATAGAAAGAAATAATCTCACGATTTAATCACTCAGACAAGCGATAATAATACTATCTAGCCGATGTTCGAAAGACATACAACACAGTATAATTTATAACTATATCAGAGATGCGTAACATGAAAGGCTGCCGAGAAAAACTTGCTTCCAAATAAACCGAAAGAGGGAGAGAGAGACAAAGAGAGTTAGAGAGGAGATTAAGTGAATGAGAGAGAAAAAGAGGGAAATAGAAGGAGAGATAGCGTGGAAGAGGAAGAACCAGGAAGACAAGAAATAAGTAGTGACACACCGTTACGAGAGACAGAGGGAGTAGTAAAGTAACATGGACATATCTTTTAGAGCACTAATAAAAAATGGTGTCAAAAATTACATGAGGGAGGGAAAGAAAAAAGAGAAAGAGAAAGAGAGAGAGAGAGAGAGAGAGAGAGAGAGAGAGAGAGAGAGAGAGAGAGAGAGAGAGAGAGAGAGAGAGAGAGAGAGAGAGAGAGAGAGAGAGAGAGAGAGAGAGAGAGAGAGAGAGAGAGAGAGAAAGAGAAAGAGAGACAAAATGAAAGAGGAAGAACTAGAAACAGATTGCAGAAAAAGCTAAACGCAAACAATAAAAGACTGAGTAATATACTGATTTAGAAAAGAACCAAAAGGGATAAAAAAAAATCCGGAATTAGAGAAGAGGCGAAAAGTAGAGAGAAGGAGAGAGACAGAGAGAGAGAGATTGAGAGAGAGAGAGAGATTGAGAGAGAGAGAAAAAAAAAGAGGGAGACAGAAGGAGAGATAGTGTGGAAGAGGAAGATTCAGGAAGACAAGAAAGAAATAGCAACACACCGTAACGAGAGACAGAGGGAGTAATAAAGTAACGTGGACACATCTTTTAGAGTACTTATAAGAAATGGTTTCAAAAATGACATGAGGGAATCAAAGAAGAGAGAGATAGAGAGAGAGAGAGAGAGAGAGAGAGAGAGAGAGAGAGAGAGAGAGAGAGAGAGAGTTAGAGAGGGGATTAAGAGAATGAGAGAGAAAAAGAGGGAGCCAGAAGGAGAGATAGTGTGGAGGAGGAAGAATCAGGAAGACAAGAAAGAAATACAGACACACCGTTACGAGAGACAAAGGTAACATGAACACATCTTTTAGAATACACAAAAAGAAAAATGCTTTAAAAAAAGGCCGACCTAGATTGCTACACGTATTTAAAGTTTCTCTCTAACTATGAGTCGCTATTTCTTTCCTGTCTTTCTGGTTCTCTCTCTCTTTCTCTTTCTCTCTCTGTCTCTCTCTCTATCTCTCTCTCTCTCTCTCTCTCTCTCTCTCTCTCTCTCTCTCTCTCTCTCTCTCTCTCTCTCTCATTCTTCCTCTGTCTTCCTCCTGACTCCCCCTCTATATCTTCTTTGCCTCATTTTTTCTCATTTTTGATACATTTTTCATCCTTATGTCTATGTCAATTTCAGCATACTTCTGATTCTTTATCTCTAACTGTTTCACTATTTCTTTATTCTCTCATTCATTCTTAGTCGTACACTCTTTCTCTGTCTTTTGCTTTTTTTTGGCAATTTTTCCCCCAATTAAGATAAATATTTTTTTTCTTTTGTCTTTGTCCATGTCAAAACATTATCTTTCTCTGTAATTGTATGTCTTAACACGCAAGAGGCAGACAAGGTCAGAAAAAAAAAAAAAAAAAAAAACCATGGCGTGTTGACAAACTGAACAAACTCACTCCTAGATACAAAGGGCAACTATTTCAAGTTAATCAGTTATAGCATAGAGTTACATATCTTAAAATCTATACAACATGGAATCACGGTTGTGCGTGGTTGATCTGAAGAAATTTAAATAATTCATCTCACTACGTATCATGACACAGAATGGTGGTCAGTTGAAGCAATGAGAGTCCACACATCAACATCTTTATTAACGGGAACAAACTCAAGCAAAGGGATCAATTTAAATACTTGGCTTCTTTAATATGAAGTGATGGACGTAACTTACACTGAAAGTGCATCAAGAATAGCGCAAGATCACGCATAAATAGAATACCTTAACGCCAGGCAACCTTTTTTGGCCATGGGATGAGAAGAGAGAGACTAGAGCATCTTGTGACAACTGGAATGATTATAGGAAAAAGCAGCAGGGGAAACAGCATCAAAAGATGTTGGATGGACTAACAAAGTGGCTCAAATAAGGATGAGTGATAGAAGCGCTGAAAGCGACATGGGATAGAGATGCGTGCAAAGTCATGACCGCCTACGCTAAAGAGCACGGCACCTGATTGATTGATTGATTGATGAGTTCAAAAGAGAATTTTCCTTTCTGTTGAACTAAATTTGCATACAGGTGTCCATCTTGCCATTGGACTAAATTTACTCTTCTCTTCATTTTTTACCATGTTTGCAACAATGCTAGATCTAGAGGTTGATGGTTTCTTTCGGTTTAACTAAAACTCAATAAGTTATCATCTGGAAATACTTTTTATCCATGTGGTCTCAGGGTGTGTGCGAACAGAGTGAGAGAGAGTGTATGGCAGAGAGAGAGAGAGAGAGAGAGAGAGAGAGAGAGAGAGAGAGAGAGAGAGAGAGAGAGAGAGACAAAGAGAGAGTGAGAGAGAGACAGAGAGCAAGAGAGAGATAGAGAGATACAGAAAGACAGAGACAGAGCTAGAGGGTTAGTTTGTATTTTGTTTGATAGTTTTACTACTTCAATATAAAGATCTCTGTGATTTCAACAACTTCTTAAAAAGATTTAATTACATTTACGACACAAGTATAAGAGAAAAATGCATTTCACATGTTTTTTCTTTCAACAGTTTTTATACCCGAGTTCTCAGAAACTTTCCATTTCAACAGTTACTTCCCTGTAAACATGACGCTGCATTAGGTTTTAACATAGAGAGAGAGAGTGGGAGAAAGAGAGAGGAAGGGTGGAGAGAAAGAGAGAGAGAGAGAGAGAGAGAGAGAGAGAGAGAGAGAGAGAGAGAGAGAAAGAGGGACAGACAGAGACATAGAGTCAAAGAGGACGAACTTGAAAGAAAACAAAGAAATAGCTACACACAGTTAGAGATAAAGAATGAGTAATATACTCACTTACAGGCAGACATAAAAGGAATAAAAAATGTATAGAAAAGGAGAGATGAGACACAAAAATTATAAAAGAGTGAAAGATGGAGGGGGAGGGATGGCAAGAGACAGACAGTGAAAGAGGGTGAACCGAAAAAAGAAGAAAGAAATAGCAACACAACAGTGAAAAACTGCTTGGACAGTTGCGTGAGACGCTTGCAGTATGTAAAAATCAACTGATCAAAGCTGCTCTTATGGCATGTAACAATTAAACCGCCATAACAATACCTTTGGGACAATGATGAGGTCCACAGACAGGAAGCCAACACAATCACCAGAGAGACTAAATCAAAAGTCACTTTTTCATGATTGCCGAAGATAAGTGAGATTGGGGCAGATGCTACTTTTGTTCTGACTTTGGTTGAACAAAGGCTTAAGGTACAGCTTAAATACGACAGATTTCTTCTCAGTACATGTAGAAATAAAGCCCAGAGCACACACTAGATTTGGTTCCAGGTTGGTTTTTTGTATGTCAATACAATTCATAGTCAACATTTAGTAATATCTCCAAAAGTTCACTTCAAGGTTAAGTGAAGGCAGATTTTAAGTTAGCGTTTAGTACGTTCAAAATTATATAAAAAACGAAACAACAGCAACAACAACAACAATAATAATGATAATAATAATAATAATAATAATAATAATAATAATAATAATAATAATAATAATAATGAATAGTCACGTGTATCCTAAATGTATGAAATGGGATCTAAAAGGACGATTTCCGTACTTTTATCAATAAAAAAAATCTCTCTATCCTCCATAACTACACTGAATAACTTGCGGAGCGCGTCATGTATTATGAAGCACGCTACTATTGAACCCAAATCAACCCGAAATTGATAGCCTCTAAACGAGATACTTATAAATATCTTTGACCACTTGGTTTTAGAACAAAAAAAAAAAATCTTTCAAAAAAATATCCATTTCAGAGATATCTACGAATAACCAGAAGCTTTTTTTGTGAATTGGGAAATAAATGGATGAGTTCGATGTCAGTGACAAGATTTCCCTTTCTCTTTCTGTCTTGTTCTGCCGCAACACGCTAAAACCTCATTAGGGGCCCCAGGCTCGAGGAAACAAAAAGGCCTGGCAACATTTACAACAGCTTGAAGAGGCATTAGAAGCGTAGCACTGTGATAACCTGGTCATGTGACCAAAGAGAGAAGCAAACGGGGGCTAATAAATGCAGGAATACACTCGAGTGAGTCAGAGAAATAATAGGGACGGAAAGGATAAAGTAAAGAAGCTGGTAAATGGACTCTCCCTCTCTATCTATTTCTCTTTCGCTCTATCTCTATCTCTCTCAGTTACTCTTTCTCTCTCTCTCTCTCTCTCTCTCTCTCTTTCTCTTTCTCTCTCTGTCTCTCTATCTCTCTCACTCACTCTCTCTCTCTTTCATCTTTGCATCTTTTCTTACATTTTTTTAATATTCTGTTTATCTTTATGTCCCTTTCTAAATTAGCATATTAATGAGTGCTCCTCTATAACTGTGAGTCGCTATTTTTTACATTTCTTTCTGGTTCTTACTCTCTCATTCTCTTTCAATTGGAGAAAGGTTTGGATCACGGTTCTCAAAACATCATTACCAAACGGGTCGTTAAAACTGTTCCAACTAATATGACCAAATCTTAAGTTTTTTTCTGTTTCAGTTCTTTGATGAAACACACACAGGAGGCAAAAGCTGTTGAGTTTTGTGAAACTGTCGACTTGTTTCGTTTCACACAATTTTTTAATCTGGCAGATGAGATGTGAAATATACAGGGAGCGCAGCCCACGTAGGCTTCTATCATTGAACAGGGAGGATCTTTGATCCAAGAAAGCAGCTAAGGTCTAAAGAAAGAAAATGGAGTCCAGTGCTGTACAAAACAATAACAAGATATCGTGTGGTTAACACTTGTTGAGTTAGATTTAGGTCTCTGGTGGCCTTGACCCTCTTGAATGCAATAATCTGTCACAAAATGGCGATGTTAGCCTCGTCTTTTCTTAACTCAGACAAGACTGTGCCGAGCAGTGCAGGGCTGTAAGATGAGAGCGTCAGCTACTCTTCGAGTGAAGTGAGTGTCGAGCTTATAATTGAAGTCTTTTTAGGGTTTGGGGTCTCAAGATGGGGAAATCTTTCCCGGCTAATTAATTTTAATATTATTTTTATTGTTAATACGTATAGTAGCAGTAGTATTTTAAACAGTAGTAGTACTATTATATACATGAGACTACATATATCACCATCATTATTATTATTGTTACTTCAAGTGAGTGTCGAGCTTATAATTGAAGTCTTTTTAGGGTTTGGGGTCTCAAGATGGGGAAATCTTTCCCGGCTAATTAATTTTAATATTATTTTTATTGTTAATACGTATAGTAGCAGTAGTATTTTAAACAGTAGTAGTACTATTATATACATGAGACTACATGTATCACCATCATGTTTCGATTGTTTTTTTTTTTGTTTTTTTGTTTGTTTTGTTTTTTGAAGTATTATATAAATAATAGGGAGAAGGAGAGAGAGAGAGAGAGAGAGAGAGAGAGAGAGAGAGAGAGAGAGAGAGAGAGAGAGAGAGAGAGAGAGAGAGAGAGAGAGAGAGAGAGAGAGAGAGAGAGAGAGAGAGAGATGATGATAGGCAAACTTAGTTCCTAAAAAACCCATCAAGGGTTTCAGCTTCAGTGGAGGGTTTCAGCAGGAAGAGGGTGTATTACACACAAAAAAATAAAAGGGGGTGAAGGTTTTCAGCCACGATCCTCCGCCATATAGGCACTCTCGGTATCGCCTACTCATCCAACACCACATTGACGAAGTACCCTAGTCGCCGGTACCTCTGAGGAGGTTGTGGTTCTCACACACCCGTCCGACAAAACTTCCCTCCCAGCATCTATTCTCCAATGTATAACGAGTGTATTATGGGAGGAGCCACACCAGACCCAAGGCATACATGACGACTGGCGCGCGCCGTCATAGCGTGTGGACCTTGACCGTTTTACGGGTCTTAACACCGTTAGGGATTAGAGCCAGTTCTTGGTTCGTTACCTTGCCAAGCTTACAACCTAATAACAATTGGAGGGCTTTATATAGTGACCTATTGGGATGTCCAATTTAATGCAGTTTACTTAGTGTGCATATTGATGCATTGTACTAATTAATTCAATTAATTAACTTGGTTAGAGCTGTTAAATTTGACAAAATTGAAAAGCCATTTTGTTTACCTCAATTAAAAAAATGGTTTTGTGACATTTACTCATGATTTCTTCATAACAAAAAATTTCCCTCTTAACGTTGCTGTTACAGACAAGTCACTCAAAGTAACAATGGCCTCCACTGTGTTTACATCAGTGAACTTGTTTACATAATGAACGAACTACTGAGTACTAGTCAGGCTGTCTCCCACCTAGCCAGAATATTGGCAAAGTGAGAAAGACTGCTTCCTTTTATCTTTTCCAACTAAAATATTTCTATGTCTGTAGCTTATGTCTGCAAACGTTTTCATGAGTTGGTTTTAACACAAATATACAAAGAAAGGGTTTTCTCGCTGTTTCAACTTTATGTTGTCATTTTCAAATTCTCTTTCCAACCATTTTGTCTTTTATGAAGCCTTAGAAACACAGGTTTCTTAGTCTCAGGAGAAACTGAAAATTGACGTTCTTACTTCTTTACTAATCACATCGCCAGGCCCCTATGCTCTCTCTCTCTCTCTCTCTCTCTCTCTCTCTCTCTCTCTCTCTCTCTCTCTCTCTCTCTCTCTCTCTCTCTCTCTGTGTTTTTTTTTTTTAATAGCTACTGATGTATGTTTTGCAACCTCGTGTTGAAGATTGAAAGAGAAGAGGAAAACAAAACAAAACAACAAAACAAAAAACTAAAGCAGTTTGGAAAAAGGCATGTGTGTAGAGACGACCCTTACACATAATAATAGGTAAACTAGATATGGGACAATCAGGATAACACTCTCCCCCTCTGTCCCACTCCTGAAATCTCCATATCTACTCAACCGACAATCATTCCTCTCCGCATAGTTCCTCAATCGTCTGTTGGTTTTACTTCATCCCTCGATCTTTTCCAAATTGCTTGTCCTCTCTTTATATCAGAAGAAAATCGCCACATTTTCCTCTCTGTTATACTTCTTTTTTCTTCCATTGTCCATCATAATTCCTATTCCACTTTATGATTTCCTCCCAACTTTATCTTATATATATATATATATTTATATAAATCAAAAGCGACAACCACCTCTTGATTCCTGCTGATAAGACAAACAACTATTATAAACTCAATAAAGAACACTATGAAAACCTCATAACTAAAAATATACAGAAATAATACAAGAAATCTAACAAAACTATTCAATCGCCAGTCACAGTGAAGCACAAATGAAATGCAGAGTGACTTGAACTCAATGACAGAATTAATACTCTACAGTCAAGAGAGAAGCATATTACCCTCAAAGACAGCAAGACAAATTTTAAAAATAAACCAAGCTGCAGACCCATAAACCATTGTAAGCCTGAACTGACAGGAATCAGCGAGCAAATTGTAGAGAAAATTGTTCTCGATATCAAATCAAAAACAAGCATCAACTCGTGGAAAAATACAAAAGATGTAATAGGCTAGTTCAACAACATTGACAAAAAGAAAAGCCACAAAATGATTTGCTTTGACATATGTGATTTCTATCCATCCATATAGATTTGCCTCAAAATACTCGATGATTACAGATGAACAAGCCCACATAATCAAACACACCATGAAATTTATGTTATACAAGGATGGAAACGCATGGTGTAAAAAAAAATGCTCATGAAGCCATGGGAATTTTTTTTTCGAGAGAAAGATGAATAGGAAAAAGATAAATTTCATTATGCTTAAGCTAGTATCGACTACACATAATAATTTTACACATGTATTCATTCTAGCACAATCTCACCTACAGGTATTTAGCTTGGGTGCAAGACAAATGTCATAACCAATTTCTATAGATTTATGACATAAATGGATGGATTCTCTTCAGATAGCTAACATGTTTGAGGTTGTTTTTTTCTTTATTCATGCCTTATTGTTCATTAAAAATACACTGTATATGACATCTTCATAAAGAGTCTGTCAGATAAAAAAATTTGAATTTGAAAAAAAGAAAAAACTCAGCTCTTTAGTCTAACTATTTCAAAATCAACAGAGCTGAAAATGTAAAAAAAAATGATATCTCATCAGATCAGAGAACGCTTATATTTTCGGACAATTTTCACCCCTAAAAAGTTTAGAAAAGTTATAAGTGTTGTTAATACGAATGTTTTTCAATGAGATGACAGCAAAATGCATTCATTTTTTGTGGAGGTGGGGCAGAAGATGCATCACAGATGACAAGATTAAATACTTTTAAAATGTTCATAATTACTAAAGCAGCAAGAAAAAAAAGCTCCACAAAAACATGCAGTTTAAAATGAGACAAAAGCCTGGTTATATATATTTCAAATCAAAACACTTTTTAGGTGCACATTTAATATGTGATAGCGTCATACATAAAATTAATCCATAAATTAACAATACCATAACCCTCTTCTATACGACTGACAAAATTAAAAGAATACATAAATTCTCAGCAATATTTAAGTCAAAACCAGCCAAGAGCTCCATATCAGACAATCATCTTAATTGTCTCCCACACTGTCAAATCACTCACCCTATTTCACATTTGCATCTCACAATTCTATCTGGGCACAAAACTAGACTGACTGTCCCTTCCCACACAAAACAGATTGCAGACTTAAACATGTCCTCCTCAATACCGTATACAATAGCAAATTTGCGATAGGATGCAATGCTTTTAGCAAAGATCTCTTTAATTGATGTATGCTCAAAGGCCGCAAGTTAATATTGACCGCTCTATGTCTTATCGAGCAGGAAGTTCCATAAAAACTTTACCTTAAAATATTTCGATTTTCTTAAATTTTCTGTGACATGAAAAAAATGAGAGTACTTTACAAGAATAGGTACAAAAGATGATCCAACAGAACTAATCTTTGATCAACTAAGATTGGTTCTCAGTGCAATGTGGATGCAAAGGAATGTTAAATTAAATGCCACAGATTTTGATGGATTTAAAAAAGAAAAGAAAAAAATATTAAAAATGAGAAAGCTGCAGATTTTTTAATGGTGTAGAATCTCTAAAACATTCCTTTCCTTGATTATTTCAATTCAGGCAACTCTCATCTCATTCAAAAAAAAATGAAAAGCCATTATTTAGAGTTAAGAGTCAACAATCTAGTTGAATTTTCTGTCACAATTTTGCCCTAAGAATTGATAAAAAAAAAATTACATTCAATAAGTAAAAGCCCTAGATTTCCTTCCATATTATTGCTAAATGAACCTTCTTCTATAAGAATCAGAAAACCCTCTGCCTTTTGCTACCCAAAAATGGCTAAATGCTCTGCTCAAGTCCAGGGGTAGAGGGTGTCAGGGGAAATTGGAGTGGGGAGGATACTTTGGCAGTTGAAGCCTAGCCTCAGGTGTAATTACTTCAGATGTATGTAGCATGAAAATACGGGAGGCGATGGAAGATGAGAGACATGACAAGGACGGGAACAGGTTCACTGAGAAAAGAAGGGAAAAAAATCATGGCCATGAAACAAGGGCATAGTCCATACATATGTTGACATTTTAAATGAAGAAGCAATCATCAAACTTAAGAACTTATCACACATTTTTGTTGTTGCTTTATTTCCACAAAGGAGCTGGTCTTACCAAATAGAATGTCCTTAACTTCTCAATGCAAAAGCAATTATTAGACAAGGGATACTAAATTATAAATGAATGTACTCTCCGGTGATAATGACGAATTAAAACAGATTCCACCAGTAATAAGTCTCATAACAGTGGTACAGATCAAAACACCACGTCGTCCTGATGAATAATAATAAGGGGTGTCAACAGCGATTTCCAAACTCTATTGAATATCTCATCCCTTTTCTCTTGCATGGATTGTAAAAGCTGTTATCGCTTTACTTTTACGTAGATGTATCATTTTAAAAGGATTGTACTAAATTGAGGCCCGCTTAGAGGGATGCATAAAAAAAAAAATTAGAGGAGGAAGTAGGATTATCATAATTTTCACCTCTATAATCCCTTTTTACCAATCATGTATTCAGAGTACTATCAAGTATGCATCTTATCGTATGTCCATTTTTCAGGCCTCACTCAAATTTTATCCCAGTTTTAGAAGGGGATAAAATTAAATGCTGTGGTTTACCTTAAAAATTATCAAGATTAATGCCCCTGTTTGTCACAGATTCAGATAAAGGAGGATTCGCCGGTTTAACTTAGTAACAGTGAGCCTGCAAACATTCAAACTGACTTTACTCTAAATTACGAAACTGGAGATACAGCAAGATAGCACTCGGCTCGCACAATGGTGACCTAGCAGTTGTGAACCTCTTGACTGTCAAGAAAAATCAAATGCTTTGAATTTTTGCAATAAATAAGGGTACAAAGAAGAAGAAAGGGTTACTGCATAATTTTATCAGTTCCTGAACCTCTTTCAGGTAAAAATTTCAATGCAAGAGTTCAATTTCAAATTCTCAGTTGAGCCCCATAAAGATTTCCTGTACGAAATTTAACCTCATTCTTGCATAGAAACCTGAACCTTTACAAAGGCTGTCAAGTGAATTGCTTGCTTGGCTCTATGGTGTAAAAAAAAAAAGAGAAACACAGAATATATCTGATTTATAAAATCTCTTTCTTGTTTTCCTGGGAATCTTACTTGGAAATACCAAAGAGAAAGGAGGCATGGCTTTTGAAAGCATTAAGTCCTTTACATGGACTGAGAATCCCATCAAAAGGAGAAGTAAGGAAAAGGGAGGGGAGAGAGACAGAGAGAGAGTAGGCTGAGTGACAGAAGCACTGAAAGCGATGAGGGATACAGATGTGTTGAAAGTCATGATTGCCTATACTAAAAGAGCACGGCACCTGATTGATTGATTGATTGATTGATGAGTTCAAAAGACAACTTTCTTTTCTGTTGAACGAGATTTGGATACAGGCGTCTATCTTGCCATTTTACTTAATTTCCCTTCTCTTTATCTTTTATCATATTTGTAATGGTACTAGATCTTGAGGTTTAACTTCAATAACTCAACATCCACTTTGGAAATACTTTGTATGAAACGAAACAAACTGTGACTGTACAGTAGGCCTTACAAGACTATTCCCACAGCAGCTGTGAGCATAGTTATTGTCCAAAAACTTTGGTTCATGTGCTCTCACGGGTGTGGGAACCTGCTCAGCAATTAAAAAAATGCTTGGACAGTTGCGTGAGACGCTTCCAGTGTCTAAAAATCAACTGATCAAGGCTGCTTTTATGGCATACAACAATTAAAAAGTAATAACAATATCTGTGGAATTATGATGAGGTCCATGACAGGAAGCTGCACAACACAAAGGCCAGAGAGACTAAGTCAAAAGTCGTGTTTTCCTCATTGCTGAAGATGGGCCAGATTGGGGCACTAATAACATACAGCACCTGTAATGTTTCACATAAGCAAAATTCTCATTTAATTTAATGTTAAGAAGCACCCTGCTAAATACTTATTTACAAAATACTTGTGCTTACAAAAAAATAACAGTCCTCTGAAATACAGGCTTATCAAAACCAGTTCAATTAAAAAAAATTCTAAAGTGTTAAAATGTGACTTGTGCATGCTGAAATATACTAAATTTATTTTGACTTTTTAAATATATTCATAAACTATTGTTTAGACAAACATCTGAAGTTTTAAAGAAATAAACAGCTAAAGTGTTCAGTTATATAACTTTCTTGAGAAGCCTAAAGTGAAATATCTAGTTCAAAATGCTTATTAAATTTTCAAGGCTTCTTTTTAATTCTTCCGGCTTCCCTCCTTCGTCCTATCTTTGAATTCTTCAAATATAATTTTTCTATAAGAAAGATTTTAAATCTGAGGTTTTGGTTAAAAAATATTTGTATGCTGTGCCAAGTCTAGCAATATATAAATTAAGCATATCTTACACAAAAAGCAAGCAGCAACATAAAAAATATACAGTGTGATGTTTAAAAAAATAAGTAAACTGGCCATTTTTTTCCATCTCATTTACAAGACAGCTCAACATGTCTTCATAATGCGGGAAAAGCATATCAAGGAAAATTTGATAACAATGCCATTACTTTGAAAATGTTTGTGCTGTAAAAATTTGAAATTGATTCCACGCAACTTGGCAATCTGGTATGAATTTCATGCCTACTTATGTTTTTAAATAAAGGAAACTACAAAAATATGACTGAGCATTTGTCCCCTACATTGTTGGAAATGAATGACTCTTCCTAGACAATGTCTTAAATAATCAATGAGAGTCACTGAGAGTTTTTAAACAAGATTCTCAATGAAAATCCATTTAAAAAGTATCAGCTTAGTTAGTTTACGATATTTACGCAACTACTGCTTTCTATATTTTCTAAACAGCCAAAAACCTTGTGGATTCCAAAAAAGCTCTTTACTTTCTAATTTATCGTAAATGTATATAAAAATTGAAAGGAATGAAATTGCTTTTGGTTACTCGCCACAACATTGTCGATACTCATTCAAACAAATCTGGAGACATTGACCTGTTAAAGCCTCACACCCTGGGTCTCATAGGCCAGAAAGATGAGCAAGATAACCCTGTAGCCAAACACCACACTTGGACCCAGTGAAACAATCACAGATGAAAGTTGATATCAGAGTCTGGGATTATGAAAACAGATCGTGTTGATGGAGTCTGTCTGTTAGAAGGTATTGTGATCAGCACAGCATGGCTCATTTGAGTTTGAAACTGCAACAGACGAGGGAGTTTTCTAAATTGATAAGCAAAACTGATTGTACCAGTACAGTCAATCATCTATTCAAATGCAAGGTCAAAGATCATGCAAGGTCTAAAAAAATTAAAATATGCAAACATATCAAGAGGTATAAGATCTACATACTATACATAGACACATAAATATTTTTATAAAATAGTATACAAAAAAAGAGAGATTGTTGAAAAAGATTTAAAGGCAGACAAGATTTTCAAATCTTTATGAAAAATATTTATCTTCTTTCCTCTATCTCTTTGACATCCTTTTACTTCCTGTTATTCCCATTTTTCTTTACTATTTCTTCTCATGACAAAGTGTTGAACCTGAATAAAGATTATATTTCTATGTCTTTTCAAATCTTGACCATGAGTTTTTTTCTGAAAACTTGATTAAGCTGAGCCGTGTACTAGCACCGAGTATAGAAATACCAAACCTCTGCAAAAAAAGGGAAACTAGTACAAGTGGACTTACTGGTGAATTGTTCCACCTGGGTCCATGCAATGTGGTCTCCTTTAGGTGTGAAAGCAACATTTCGCATAGAATTCATAGCACAATAAATGGCACCCGTTATCGCTTCAAAGTCTTCAAGCATCATCCCTCTTTCCTCCAATCTGGTTTAGTTGAATTTCATCTCTCTTTCCTTCAATCTGGTTTAGTTGAAAAAATAAATAGGTGTCATTATCTAATTTAATTTTTTCCTTTAAAGTTTAGCAAAGAGTAAAATATTATGTAAAGTTTCTTTATCAGTACATTTTCCTAATTTTGTGCCAGAAACTGCTACACTATTTCTTCAGTTATAAACCATGAGCTCTAGTTAAAAGTACCTTATGAAATGTCTAATACAATATAATCATGGTTGCTTGTAATAGAGTCACTCCACAGCAGATTTGTTGTTTAGATGAGCACAGTATGGACTATTTCAATTTTATTTCCTTTAATGCTTAAAATCTTTTAATCTGAACATTGCAAGAACTTATCTTAGTGAGATTTGAGTGCAAATGACATAAACTAAAAACATCATTCTGTTATATCTTTGGAAACCTCCATACAAAAATACTGAAGTTGAAATATTTGAATTTTTTAGAGTATCATTTGTGTGTAAAATATATCTTCGTTTCTACTTTTGTGTGCAAGTTACTTCAGGTTATTGTTTTCAATTACATACTTTCAAGACAAAGCTTCTGAAGTATTTTGAGCATTAACAAACAAAGATGGTTATAGTGAACCAATAAGTAAAGTATCCTATAATGTCTTAATGACTCACAGCTAATTTATAAATAGCCTGTTCCATGAGACAAAACCATGCAAGAATAATATGCCAAAATAACATTAATGAGCCTCTGTCTCCCATTTTTCAAATGAGATGGATAAACTCATTCCTCATTGTCTTTGCTACGCAAATAAAAATATTTATCCTAATGCAGTATAACGGTTTCAATATTTTTCCTCAACTTTCAGCCTAGCATGCCAACTTGTCATGTGATCCGTCTTCTCTGTCACTTAGCATGCCTAAATCTATTTCTAAAATACTTGCAAAACTTAGGGGACTGGAAGGACCTTCAAAAATGAACATAAAGAGAGATTATCTAACAGACCTGAAGTAGACACAAAGCCTAAATCAATCTTATGAAATCCCACCTTCTCCACTCTACTTACCATGCCAACTTCTGTTATGCTTGGCTTCTACTGTAGATGATAGACTGTGGTAAAGTCACCCTCAAGGGCCTCCTCTAGCTGCTCCACAGTTCACATGTGGCGATTGTCCTTGACCCTTGTACCGATTGTGCGGGTACCGACCACACATACTTCTCTTCATAAAGTTTCTTTTTACACGCCTGGGAAGATCAAATGAGTAAGAATACAATGATACAGTGACATCATTGACAGAGTGATCTTTCAATTGGTTTCTATATTAATGATTTGATTGATTGGTATAGCTTTTTTAAAAAAGGAACATTTTTTTGCTTCGTTTTGCCTAACCAATTGATCACCTTCAGACAAGGCGTAGCAGAGGAAGAAAGACCCAAAACTCATCCATGGAAAGAAATTCCCCACAGTTCTGAAAGCAAATGCTCTACAAAATACCAGATTCAGTGTTCTGAGATAACTTCTGCAGTATATATATAATGCAGTGAGTGTGAAGGTTATGGTGGGATATTGAAAAGAGTTCAAGATACTTGTCAACCCAGCTCATTCAATTGAGTATTGTGGAGTTTAAGTTTCAGAGTGAATAATACAGCACTGAGTTTTAGCCCTCACACATAATCTTCACAACTGTCAAAATGGAAATATTATAGTGATGTCTGTGTCTCAGAAAAGAGCACACACACACACACACAAAGAAAAAAATTACAGGTTATTAATGGCCATCTGCATTATCTCCATAGTACATTATGATCGTTAACAAGGGATGCAAACCTAGATACAAACCAAAGTAGAAAAAATAGATTACAAATTATTGTGATTTAGTCCTTTAAGGTCATATAATATGAAACATATTTCCAACATATGTTTCTTCATGTATTTCGTTAGCAGTGGCTTGCCAATACTAGTAAGAGTCTGGGTGGGTAAGCCTTAACTTCCTTGTGGGTGTAAAGATAATGGGGAAAAAAGTAGAAATTTTAAAAAGAATACAGATCTGCTGCATTTATTACCTCTCTTTATGCTTTTTATCTCCCTCCCCCCCCCCCTATTATCTTACTCAATTTTTTAAATTCATTCTTAAACAATTAATTCTATTTCAAAATGAAACCTTCATCACTTAAAAAGAAAAAAAACACCAAAAATTAAATTAAAACTGCAATGTATATCAAAACAATATTCATCACATCAAAAAATTTTCCTCCAGATTGGAAATTTTCATAAACAAGGAAATAAAAAAGATATCCCCAACAGCGTGAAATATTTCATGACCAGGATTAAAATCTGTATGAAAGTGTGAGAAATTTCATTCCTTCATTCGCCCGCATGAGTTCCATATAAAAAGTTACCATCCTCAGTCCTCTATGTATTCACTCATCTCTTCTTTAGCTCTATCCTCTGTCCTCTATTGTCTCCCTCCATCCATGTCAAACAATACCTTTTCTCTATCATCCATCTTTCATTCCTCATCCTCTTTTGTGTCTTTCCCATCCTCATTTATCTATTTTTTTCTTTATCCACTACTTTTCAGTCATTTCTCTTTATTTGGATACGCTGACCAGGATCTGGCTTTTCCTGAGATGACCCTGAGCTTTTGGACTGTGGAGCTCCACAGTAATTGTCGACTTGTTTTCCACTTTCATCTCTGGATGTATGATAGGTGATCCCTATCAGTTGGGATGGATATTATCCACCATTGACAGATCCCTGTCGTGGTGGATGCTGTCATGCTTGTGGTGGTTGAGTTACATGTATGCACGTTTTCTGATTTCTCCCTCAGCATGTAGTTTGATTCTTTCACTCGATCTTCCATTTGAAAAAGATTAAAAATTGGATGGTCTTACGAGCACTTATGATCAAGACAGAAACAAAATCAAACCAGACAAACAGAGGAACAGTGTGGAGGGAAAAGGTGCTACAAATGCAATCTGCACCCTTCCAACTATAGTTCAACGGAATCTGGAAATACAAAAAGACGTATATTTGTGCTTCATTGACAGCACCGAAGCATAAAACATGTACTGATAAAAGACAGCAGCAATGCGAGTTGATGGGGAAATCAACTCATTAAAAAAAATTAAGCCTGATGTCACATAAGGATGTGTGCTTTCCCCAGACATTTTCTCTCTCTATAGTGAAATTATTATGCAAAACCTAGAAGGAAACCCAGGAATTAAAGTAGGAGGGCACAACTTAAACAACTTGAGGCACGCTGATGACACTGTATTAATGCCCGAAAATAAAGAAGACTTGCAACAATTATTAGACATAGTTGAAGAAGAAAGCAGAAAGAAAGGGTTGGAATTAAATAGCAAAAGCACAGAAGTGATGGTGGTCAGTGGAAGCAATGAGCGCCCACAGACCAACATCTTTATTAGTGTGAATAAACTCAAGCAAAGGAATAAATTCAAATTCAATATCAAGTGATGGACACAACTACACTGAAATTGCATCAAGAATAGTTCAAGCAAAAAAGAGTTTCCAGAGAATGAAATCAATACTAACAAAAATCCACACCTTGATTCACACAAGAAGAAGAGACCTGTAGTGCTAAGTTGAACCCATTCTGATGTGTGGATGCGAGGCCTGAACAATTTCAAAACAGTTAAAAAAAGAAACTAGAGGCAAGAGAAATGCGTTTCTACAAATCTCAAGAAAATGCAAAGAAATCAATCAAAACAGTGTTACGAGAAGCCGACACAACAAGATCAATCATAAATAGAATACATAAACACCAGACAACCTTTTTTACCCATGTGATGAGAAGACAGAAACTAAAACATCTTGTGACAATTGGAATGATTGACACAACAGGTAAAGATAGCCTGAAAAGATGATGGATAGACTAACAAAATGAATCAAAATATGACAAGTGATGAGGGATAGAGATGCTGGAAAGTCATGATCTCCCACTTAAAAGAGTACGGAACCTGATTGATTGTTTGATGAGTTCAGAAGAGAATCTCCCCATCTGTTGAACTAGATTCGGATCAGGCGTCGATCTTGCCATTGTACTAAATTTCCCCTTCTCTTCATTTTTTATCATGTTTGTAATGGTACTAGATTTACAGGTTGATGGCTTCTTTTGGTTTAACTATAATAACTCAAAAAGTTATCACTCACATCTGGAAATATTTTGCATGAAATAAAACAAATAGTGACTACACAGTTGGCCCTATGAGACTGTTCCCTGTGAGCATAGTTATAGTCCAAAAAACTTTGGTCCATGTGCTCTCAGCGATGTGTGAACAGAGTGAGAGAGAGAGCGAATGACAGAGAGAGAGTCAGAGACAGACAGACAGAGAAACAGAGAGTTATGTTTTTATTTGTTTGATAGTTTTACTACTTCATTATAAAGATTTCTGTGATTTCAACAACTTCATAAAAAGATTTAATACAATTCGCATCAGAAGCATAAGAGAAAAATCCATTTCGCATGATTTTTCCTGTAATAGTTTTTTAACCTGATTTGTAAGAAATTTTCCATTTCAACAGTTACTTCCCTGTAAACGTGAGTCTATATTAGATCCCTACACTTATTTAAAAGAATCATGCATTTGCTGAGTGATTAAATCTTGGCTGAAAGCGTTAAGTCCATTCATATGGACCGAGAATCCATCAGAAGGAGGGAGAGAAAGAGAGAATGAGAGAGAGAGGAGGGGGGGGGGAGAATGAAAGGGGAAAAAAAGAAATAGTGACACTCAGGGGGAGAGAGAGAGAGAGACTTTTAAATGTACTGACTGATACAGAGATAAAAATCTAAATTATAATTATAAGAACTGAAAGGGCGAAGAAAAGAAGTTCAAGAGAGAGAGCGAGAAAGAGAGAGAATGAGACAGAGAGAGAGAAAGAGAGAGAGAGAGAGAGAGAGAGAGAGAGAGAGAGAGAGAGAGAGAGAATTAAAAAGGAAAAAAAAAGAAATAGAGACACTCAGAGAGAGAGAGAGAGAGTTTTAAATGTACTGACTGATACAGAGATAAAAATATAAATTATAATTATAGGAACTGAAAGGACAGAGAAAAGAAGTTCAAGAGAGAGTGAGAGAGAGAGAGAGAGAGAGAGAGAGAGAGAGAGAGAGAGAGAGAGAAGAGGAGGAGGAAAGAAATAGGGTCAAAAAGGTACAGAGAAAGAGTCAGTAATGTAAAAAAAACATAAAGAAAAATATAAAGATTAAAAAATGTATCAAAAGTGGGGAAGGAAAGGTAACTAGGGAGGGTGAGAGGATAGAATGAGAGAGAATGGAAGTGAAAGAGCCGGATAGAGAAAAGAGAGAGAGGAAGTAGAAAGGGAAAAATTGAATAGTGCCACTCAGTTTAAGACAAATGGGTTGTAAAATACTGACATAGACACAGACATAAAGTTATAAAATCATCGAAATTGAGAAAACAGAAACAAAGAAGTTAAAGAAAAAGAAAGAGAAACATGGAGAGTGGAAGAGGAAGAACTGCAAAGAAAAGAAAGAACTAGCTAAATACAGTTAGAGAGAAACAGTGAGTAATTTACTGACATACACAGAGATATAAAGGTATAAAATAGATCATATTTCATAGGACCAAGATTTAAAAAATGAGAGAGAGGGGGAATGACAGAAATTGATACGAAACAGACATAGAAAGAGAGATAGTGACTGTCAGACAGATGAACAGAGAGAGAGATATATAGTGAAAGAGGACGAACTCGAAAGAAAACAAAGAAATAGCTACACACAGTTAGAGAGAAAGAGTAATATATGTACTTAGAGGCAGACATAAAGGTTACAAAAATGTATAGAAATAGAGAGATGAGACGAAAAAAATGTAAAGAGAGAGAGAGAGGGGGGCAAAGATCATTTGAGTTTGAGACTAAGGGAAATTTTCTAAACTGATAAGCAAAACTGATTGTTTCAGTACAGACAATCATCTATTTAAATGCAAAGTGAAAAATCATGCAAGGTTTAAAAAATTGAAAAATTCAAATATTTCAAGACATGCCAATAAGGCATAAGATCTACAAAGAGACATAAATATTTTCATAAAGCATTATATAAAAAAGAGAGATTGTTTTATTAATCCTCCTGTGCTCTATCTCTTCGAGGTCCTTTTATTTCCTGTTATTTTCCTTTTTCTTCCCTATTTTTTTCTCAGTCCAAATTGTTGAACCTAAATAAAGATTTTTTTTTTCAATTTTCACCTCAACTTATCTCATTGTTTAACTATTATCTTGACCATGTGTTTTTTCCTGAAACTTTAATTAATCTGTGTCACATGCTAGCACTGAGTATACAAATACCAAACCTCTGCAAAAAAAAAAATAACCCATTACAACTGGACTTACAGGTGAATTGTTCCACTTGAGTCCATGCGATGTGGTCTCCTTTAGCTGTGAAAGTAGCATTTCGCATATTCCCAGCAATTGTATAGAATTCATAGCGCAATAAATGGCATCCGTTATCGCTTCAAAGTCTTCAAGCTTCATCCCTCTTTCCTCCAATCTGGTTCAGTTGAAAAAAACAAATAGATGTCATTGTTGTACTTTTATTTATATCTTAATTTAGAAAAGAGAAAAATTAATGTGAAATTTCTTTCGTCAGTATATTTTCCTTTTTTGGTGCCAAAAACTGTATCACTGCGTGGCAGATTTATTGTTACGGTAAACATAGTTTGGGACTATTTCAATTCTATTTCCTTTAATGACTTAACACCTTTTTAATTTGAGCATTGTAAGAAATCATCTTTGTGAGATTAGATTAAATATTATAAATAAAATCATCACTCTGATTTGGAAACATCCCTAAAAAAAACTCTGCTGTTGAAATTTGAATTTTTCACACTTTTATCTGTGGTAAGTTATATCTTTTTTTTTTTGAAGACATCTTCTGTCTTCAGTTCCATGCTTCATTTCTACTTTTGTGTGCAAATTACTTTAGCTTATTGTATTGAATTACACACTTTCAAGATAAAGCTTCTAAAGTGTGTTGAGCATTGACAAATAAGATGGTTATACTGAACCGATAAGGGCCTCCTCTTGCTGTCCCACAGTGCATATATGGCAATTGTCCTTGACATTGTACCAGTTGTCCGAGTATCAAACAATGATGAACCACACATACTTCTCTTCATAAAGTTTCTCCTACATGCCTGGGAAGATCAAATGAGTTAGGATACAATGATGCAGTATGTCCAGAGATGCCAACTGACTACGAAAAAGAATCCTGAACTTTTTCCGCACCCCCAAAATGTCAACGAGAGAGACTAAGTGACCCAATAACATGACCTTTCTCAAAATTGTACAAAGAACCAAAGAAAATAAAGGGTAATAACAGGAATCATTGAATAAAAATAAACACAAAGAGATAAACATTATAAAATGTACAACAGAATATGCACTGTTTTGATTAAGTGTTTTAGCCATTAGTTACCAATCCTTACCACATCTAGTTGTATTTAAGTGATAAAGGTGGGAAATAAATGAAAATCTTGCCCAACCAGTTGTTGTTTTTTTTTTTAGAAAAAAAAAATATAAAAAGGGTTCTTTATTGGAATAGGAAAACACAAAGAGAGGAAAAATGATATACATAGTGACACAAACTTTATGAAAAAAAAATTCCAAATTCTTTATGTGGAGCCAGGCCCAGCCTTGGGATCAGAGAGTGGATTTACATATATGTAGTTTTAAATGGTAAATCCGACTATCAAGTTCTTCATTTCCTTTGCCTGAAGCAAGATCTAGGTATACAGACCCATTTTCACCTAATTTTATAACAATCTTCATCAATATTGCCTTTTTCTTCATTGATAGAGGTCCCTAGACGATCTAGATGGTTTTAGAGGCATGAACTTGGCCCCTTCAAAAAGTGATTAACAAAGGACATTATGAAACAGAAAGAAGCAAGTTAGGAACGAAACCAGACGGTTTCCGAAAGTATAAGGACTCTTGCATTTACGTACAGTTTGATTACAAACATAAGTTAATGGTTAAGAAGAGCATATTGCATATCAGGAACTTGGATTGATGCATGAAGGCATATTAGTTTATAAAGCCGGCCATAGACGTGTCGATAAATTGATGCCATCAATTGACTGGCAATATAGCTAACAATATCCCAAGCAATAATTGCCTTCCATCTGCCCACACACGCGTCGACAAAAGCATTCGATCCACAAGCTGAACTTGTGCCATTGTGTTAAATGG
>JAWDGP010002614.1:0-27500 GCA_033675545.1 Elysia crispata
CATCACCATTATCACCACCATCATCATCATCATTATCATCATCATCATCATCATCACTATTATCACCACCATCATCATCATCATTATCATCATCCCCATTATCACCACCACCATCATCATCATCATCATTATCATCATCACCATTTTCACCACCATCATCATCATCATTATCATCGTCACCATTATCACCACCATCACCACCATCATCATCATCACCATTATCACCACCATCATCATCATCATCATCATCACCATTATCACCACCATCAACATCATCATTATCATCATCATCATCATCATCTACCTACACGTGAAGCACCTTGCATTGTTAGTCATCTTACAAAACTAAATTCGTCATCTTACGACTTACATTCTTTCCGTTTTGATGACAGGAAGTCGTGGGGCCTCTATGCATCGCTTTATAGCTCTATGATTCTAATCATAGCATTGGTTGTGCCATCTGTGCAAGGAGCAGACGATGGAAAGAAAACTGCCCTCTTGATTGTTGATGTCCAAGAATGCTTTTTGCCAGGCGGGAGTCTGTCTGTTACTGATGGAAATGAAGTTATCCCTGTGATAAACTGGTGAGATGATGCTAAAGAATATCGAGCGCACACGATTGGCATAATAATTAAAAAAAATAAGCTTTATTGTAGTCAAATAAAAATAAATAGGTCATGATGCAAGGAATTTACCAGTTCATATTTACAAAACCCTAATTTTTCAGTCCATGCATTCAATGCACATTTTTTTCATCAGACAAAACCGATTGCCCTTTATCTACTATGCTGCAACACATTTTCGCAGAGTTTTGCTAACGAGCTCAGATGCATTCTCTTTTATTTAAAAAAATCAGCAATAACTCCATAATTATGAGGGTGTTTTTTTTTAAATTCTTCAATAACAGCAGATATTTCTTTCTTTTTTTAAATTTCTAACGTGACGGTTAGCAAGCTATGAAAAGTTATCTTCATTACATTGGTTTTTCCAGTGGTTTAATGTTTATCTCCATGACCCATGATCGTAGCTTTTAATAATAACAAATAGTTTGATGTTGTAGATCGACAACTAAGACTGAGTGGAAATCTCCCTCACAGTTCGTAGATCAGCAAAAACTCAATTCATGCGCGAGAAATCTAAACAGCATTCCGAAGAAATCTGACGAGGAATTTTTCCTGTTTTTCTTTTTTGACGATTGTCTTATTTCAGGATTCGAGAGACTTACAAAGATCAGTTTTCGCTGGTTGCCGTAACCAAGGACTGGCACTGTGATCGCCATGTCTCTTTTGCCAACTCACACAGCGGTAAAACATCTTTTGAAGATATTACTCTCAGGTATACAAATAATGGTAAGTGACAAATGATACTCCATAGGTTAGCTCATGTTCTGTTACGTTTCAAAATCAATTTTATGTCATAAAATGCTGCAGTAACAACAAAAAAATTCATATAGCAAAATCTACCGTATTTTGTTGTGTGCAACAATTAGACGATAAATTAGAAAAATTAAAATTAGTCTGACAAATTTTGTCTTGTGAGTTTCAAGGCGTTGCAACATTTTAGCTATGATAAACCTAGTTTTAAGTTTTCTTTAAACTTAATTCTCGCAGAATATCGTTTCTTTGAAACGGTCACTACGAAATTTTAATGTAAGCTTTCGACTAAGCTAGACACATGATTATTGATGCAAACAAAAGTATTTTCTAAAGGAAACGTATGACGTCATGAGAAGGGCGTGAAACAAGCTTCACCACTGCTTTGAACGAGTAAAGAGATTTAAAGCTACTGCTGTCGCCATAAACCAGGTACCCTTTGCCTGGGAGGTACGGTCACAAATCTCACCTTCCCCGAGGCTGTGAGCTGTCCAGTCGGCACGGGGAGGGAGCTCACCCAGACTCTCTGGCCTGTCCACTGCGTCCAAAATGTGAATTCAGGACCCACCTCTTCCAAGCTGGACACGACGCTGCTGAGAGAAGCTGATGATGTCATCATCAACAAAGGGATGAGTTGCCATGTGAGAGGATCTCTCTTTCTGTCTTTCGCTTTTTGTATGGGTTTCAACAACAAAACCGCTTGCTTTTTTTAAAACATGACAACCATAATTAGCATCATTTATGATTCTTAACATCCTCATTATCATCATCATCATCAGCAGCAATAACATCATTACCATCATCATCAGCAGCAACATCATCATCATGGTCGTCATCATCATCATCATCATCATCATCATCATCATCATCATCATCATCATCGGCAGCATTATTATCGTCATTATCATTTGTAACAACATCCCCATCGTCGTCACCATCATCAACATTAACATCATCATCATCCTTATCATCACCACCACCACCATCATTAGATTCAGAACGAAAAAGAAAAACAACAAAACAAAACAGTATCGCGCTTATTCGTGCCTCAAACTTTTTATCCTTATTGTCCTGCACAGAGATAGCCAAGGGAAGAAAACCAACTACGAACAAAAACAGGCTACTAGACTTCTTTCACTTCATCATCCAGACCACAACCTCGTCTTGAAATGGTTAAATGTGAACATTTACTATAAGCATGAGGTCCATCATTCGGCATTTCTAATCAGTGTCATAACAGCCAAGTTATGAATCGTATCAAGATAAAATCTGTTCCTAATGTTTTATGTTTACAGGTTGATTTTTACTCCGCGTTTTTTGACATCGGCCGATTCGGCATGACCAATCTCGATTCGACTCTTCAATCCGCTGGAATCGATACCATCATTATAACAGGCCTAGCACTCGACTACTGCGTGAAATACACGGCTCTCGATGGACGATTCCTCGGTAACTGTCAATAACAGCATGACGCCATGATATCATAATTGGCTCCCTGTAGTGGGATCTACATAATTATACAGCGCTTTTTATGGCGGTGTGGATAACTACAGTGGGTTGGAAAAAAGGAGGGGGGAAACCAGTTTTGTTATAACAGATAGTTTAAGCCATCTTTTTAAGCGTTTATGCAGACTGGTATGTCGAGAGATATTTTTCGCCAACAGGATCCGAACTTCAATACGAATTTGCTGATGAAAATATTTAACAACAAATTGCACCCGTTCGTTCAGCGAAATTTCAACTTTCTTTTTTGTTTTTGTTTTTTTTTGTATAGGGAGTTCCATCAAAGTAATTTCGGTGCCGCCATTCAAAATCCTGTACTATTTATAATTTTCAATTTTCCAAAGGCATTCTATCGGGCATTTACTTACGTTAATAAGCATTTCTATCGATCTAACTCATTTAGTAAGAAATTAAAATTTTAATCATTGTAGCTCAGGTAAGGCCATACACTCTCTAAAATCGTGAACTTATCTCCCCCCCCCCCCCCACCCGTTTTCGTCCCGACTCAAGACTATGATGTGTATGTTGTGAAAGACGCTACCAGAGGTGTGGCCAAAGGAACCAGCGATGAGGCTCTCGCACAGCTCACAGCTCAAAGTAAGTTCTCGAGTTGACTCCAAGGAAAAATACGCTAGACGCCACTAAACCTATCAGAAACATAGTGTTCTTGTATAACTGAAGATTAACGGCCATAGAGAGAAAGAAAAAAAATCGCATTAGGTGAGGTAATGTTGCGCTTCAATTTATCACTTTGATACATTGTAATTCTCAGCCATTTTCATTTGCTTGGGAAACCTAGCAAAGGGCTTCTCCTAAAGACAAAAGCAGGAAGATGCTTGTCAGATTTTGCTGTTAATTGTTGATGGGCAGTGCTTTTCCCCATTTCCATAGTCTAAAGAGACGAAAAACCAGGCATACGGAGAGAGAGAGAGAGAGAGAGAGAGAGAGAGAGAGAGAGAGAGAGAGAGAGAGAGAGAGAGAGAGAGAGAGAGAGAAGAGAGAGGGGGAGGGGGGAGAAAGAGAGAGAAAAGACAATGAGAGAGATTGAAGAAATTGAGAGAGAGAAAGGGAGAGAGAGAGGAGATAGGAGACGGACAACCAATAGAGAATTTGAGAAAGTAGATAGAGAGAAGAAAGAGAAATATAAAGATGTATCAATAGTTATTTAGAGAGAAAGAGAAAAGAAAGAAAGAGAGAGAGAGAGGGGGAGAGAGAGAGAGAGAGAGAGAGAGAGAGAGAGAGAGAGAGAGAGAGAGAGAGAGAGAGAGAGAGAGAGAGAGAGAGAGAGAGAGAGAGAGAGAGAGAGAGATTATTCAATAAAAAAAATGTTGTCCATCTAACCGAATAGATTTAAGACATCAATACTCTTGCCAGTGCGTCATGTCTTATTTTCTATCCCCACATTATTTTATGTGAACGAGAAACTGAATTAAACTGTACCATCTTGGTTTTCTTGCAGAGGTTCATGTCATCGACGCTGTAGATCTTTCTGGCGTTTTACATGGTGTGAGTAGAGCTATTAGCTATTTGGAGTAAATTTCTTATTATGTGCCTTACCATTTGCTATGCTTTAAAAAGGGCCATGAAAGAATAAAAGTTTAAGAGAAAAATCTTTGCGCAAGTGAACCAAACGTACTGGCGAACATTACTCGTGGGCTGATTCAACTAAAAGTTATGTATCTGACCAGGGCCGACTAAGTTTTGAGGCACTGAGTGGAGATGTAAGGCTAAAAAAAGACTGTTGCAAAAGGGGAAAAATGGAGGCGAATGGAGTTTCCCTGTTTTATCATTATTGAAATACGTAGGATACATATATGTATTCATCTACAGGCCTTTGTTGGTTGATAATGTTTAAGATGTCGCACAATCCCAGTAAAAAAAAAAACAAACCGCAATGCAGATTTACGACTTTGCAAATGCAATAATGATCGTGCAATTTTTTTTTTTAAATATTAATTCTTGTCTGCATGCTTGATCCTCTTCCGCTGAATTGATACAGAAAGTCTAGAGAGAAAGGAAAAATAGAATGCGAATTTTAAGGCAAGTTAAACAATGAAATAAATGTATATTTGAAGAAAATATCATTATTGTAAATGTTTTTATTTTCTCTCTCCAACATTTCTTGTCTTTCCAGGCGGCCTCACCTGTAGCGATCCTGAGTCCAGCTGTACTTCTCACCTGGGTCAGTGCCTACATGTACTTCTAATTCGGACAGCACAGGGACTGACCTGCGAGCGGTCACATTCTCTCGCCATTCTGCTGACTTTGGCTGGCGTGAAGTTGCTTCTTAAAATATTACCAAAATGTTCGCATTGAGTTAAAAAAAAAGTCATTTATAAGACTATGTAAGTCCTGAAAACCATATCCAGGAAAACATAGTCTGTCTCTTCCTCACCAAATAGGTTCAGACGTTCGAAAAAGAGGAAGATCCTGCAAGTAAACTTTAGTTTCGTTCACTACATTTTAATTAAAAAAAATTAGTTAAGTTCATCGCATTTCTTTGTATTCAAGCGATTTTTTCCCCTCACAACGAAAGAACTGTAGCAATGTTTTCACCTCCAGCTCATGCCTTGTCGAACCACCATCATGGCCCACCAAGTCTTGAGACGGGCAGGCTATGGTTGCGAGAGTAACATTACTATTCTTGCTATATTTTCCATCATTTTTATTTTTTATTATTTGTTCAACCTCTGCCATCCTGGGTTACCGGTGGTTCCCATTTATCGCCCCATGGTCCCTATTTGTGTCTATACTGTTTATAGGATTATTGAAACGGAAAAAAACACCGCTCATTCAGCCTAACTTTGCCGACTGTAAGGGATAACTTAGAAAAATACGAAACTAACACATTTATTTTCTTTGAAATAATTTATAGCTCTTTTCAGATTGATTTTGCCACCATCTTAAATTAAAAGAACCAAACCATGGAAGAGCAGAGAATTGTGTTCCTTTTCGCTATTCGTCATAACTCCTGAGAGGGTTCAATTTACTTTTTTTGAATTTTCAATTGAAATACTTCGCCATATTTACAATACCTAGGGAAGTTTCCATATTCTATTATTTCTTGTAACTTTCCAATATTGAAATAAAGACAGCACTGTCGTGTATACAGATTTCAATACCACACATGAAAGCCTCAGCAGTTGAAATATTGGGATTAATTTGCTTCTATTATAACGGCATTGCGCTGGCAAGCTAGCGTTCCCGTCACGATGGTTACAAGGAAATCTCGTCTAATTAAAAAAAGTCTAACTGGTAATTGGTGAGTCCTAGTTTTTTCTCTCTGTCATTTTTTCCCCCTGGTTGTTACACCTTCCTGCCTTTTCCAACGTGCAAAATCTGGGATCGCAAATTATTGTGCCCTGAGACTGTAAAACATACAATCCAATAATCAAGACATTTCCTCTATTTAGCTTCCATATGAAATAGTGAAAGATGAATTTTACTCTTGAGAAATTTATATAAAAAAAAAAGTCACTTTTAAATCTTTTTTTCTTGTCTCGCAGGGTAAGAATACAACTTAAATTTTGTTACATCTACAATCCTACGGAACGGAAACTTCTATCAGAATTCTGTTCCTAATTATCATAAAATTGCCGCATAATTATGAGGTCAGTCTTATAATTTTCGGTAGGTTTCTTGGTGTGTGATCATGTTTCTTGATATGTTATCATGTTTTTTGATGTGCGATCATGTTTCTTAATATGTTATCATGTTTCTTGATGTACGATCATGTTTCTTGATCTTGGATCTTTAGCAAAGTTACAATCGATTGTGAATCTGTAGCAATGCCAGTATTGCCATAAACAAAATGTCTAATAAAAATATTGATTTCTTTTGTGTACCACAAATAATTTGTTATCAAAGGTAGCTGTCACGTAATATTATTTTTTCAGTATTTTAATATCTCTCTTATACATTTATACATACATACACACACACACACACACACACACACACACACACATATATATATATATATATAAAAATCAGCAGTTTACCGGTAATAGAGATACCACTTCTTAGAAGAAAAGAACGACTTAAAACTGAAACCCCTAAAGAAGGTTATAACAGAACATAATATACTCTGGCATTAATAAAAAAAAAAGGCTTGTAAATTCCTCGATACATTGTACCATGTATATATATATATATATAAACAGAAAAAAAGGAAAGACAGAACAAAAACAAAACAACCCCCCCAAAAAAAAAACAACAAAAAACAAAAACAAAACAAACAAACAAACAAAAAAACAAACAAAAAACAAACTAAAAACCAACAAAAAAAAAAAACCAACAAAGAACAAAACAAAACCAAAACCAAAACAACAAACAGCAACAACAACAAACAAACCAAGACGTTGCTTACGGCCCCGTCCTATGTTTAAGGCGTCCAGCTGTATAGATCTTCACTTCTATGTTGTCAGTTTTATAGGTGAGCTGTGGTCAAACGACCCGTGTAGATCTAGATCTAGAAAAGTCTCTTTTTTTTTTTTTTGTAAATCATTGGTGAAGATAAAGCTGTGTTACATCTGTTGGTTTATATCTACATTAGATTTCATCTAAAGTCATTTTTTGAATAGTTTTAGCTCCATATAGCAAACCTGAGGCTTAAACACATATTTTGGGAGACCAAAACTATATTCTCCATGTGAGAAATTTCCTACGAAACTTGTTCACCATCAATGAGGAAACAGTTTTTCTGTCCCGTTTTTATTTACTTTAACTGCACGTTTACGAGAATGACGATGCCTATTTCATTTTTTTTTTGTTTCATCTAAAAAGTATTTTTTTCTTGGAATTGAAATCTTCATTACCTTAGTCTTTTTGACTATACAAATAAGTTTGCTTTTTTAAAATTTGTTCAATAACACTGTGTTATAACTGAAATTTGCGGGTAATTTATTTGCTCTAAGACAATTATAAATGTCTTTGAACACATAAAAGTGCAAATTTATTTGTATGGTCATTATTCTGTATACTTCTCTAATACTGTTCTACAAAGATGTGTTTTGTCTTTTTGATTTTTGTTAATTAAAAAAAATGAAAAATTTGGTATAGACTAACGGATTCAGAGTGTGCTTATTTTTAAAAGTAAAGTCTTGCATGAGACAATTCTGATGAGTGATAATTTCTTTCCTGAAAATCTAGCCTGAGGGTATCGAATCCAATAAATGTTTGGCTGTTTGTAAATGCTTCAATTAATTTGATGCTTCACTCTGTTATTATACATGTAATTGAACCAAAACCCCAGAGATTAGAAAACCTAAGGATGCAATAATTGAAAGGCTTGTCGAGGTGAGGCCTGAATTGTCGTAAAAGCCCATTTTCATATAACATTGCCGTACGTTTTATTCACAGAATTATCTTTGCGACTTTGTTTCTAATAGCGAAGGTTTATGCTAATTCCGAAGCTCCTCTGGCCACTCCTGGTCTATGAAATCTGTTCAACTAGAGTTGAGGCAATAGAAGCTAAGATCAATAAGTTTACTAGGAGGTGGTTAGGGGTACCTCCGGGTCTCACAGATGTGGCAATGTACTGCCGTAAAGCAAAGTTGAGACTCCCACTAAAATCCATCTTGGAAGAGTATACATGTGGCAAAGCCAGGCTGCTCTCGATGTTAGAAGACTCCGAGGACCCAATTGTGAAGACAGTGCAACCGACCATAAAGACGGGTAGGAAATGGAAAGTTGTCGAAGCCGTAGACGAAGCTAAGAAGTGCCTTAAGATTAAAGAAGTGATTGGGCAAACTCAAATTGACCGCAAAGGGCTAGGATCATCTAGAGCAAAGTGGTGGTCAAAAGCAGAAGGAAAACCGAAAAGAGAAAAGAGACATGGTCATTAATGAGATACGGCTCAATGAAGATTCCAGAAGGGTTCAGAAAGCAGTCCAGCAACCTCAACAGGAACAATGGACTCCCTTTTATCTAGCTCCCCTACTAAAAGATAACAAAACAAAAGTTGCTTTTTGCACTATAATTACTAATGCAATATAACCATGGTTAAGGCAATGGTCTTAGCAGCAAAAGTAATGACAATCTTAATAGTAATTCGTGCAAGGGCAGCAGCAGCAGCAGCAGCCCTACAGCCATTCTATCATCGCCTCATAGGAAGCAACAGCACTAATAAAAAATGTTATTCTCTTAACAATGCTAGATTCTACATCTTTGAAATTGTACCTAAAGCCCCAGACTCATGTGGTTGTTGTAGTGGTCGTATCTGTAAAGCCCAAACTCATGTGGTTGTTGTAGTGGTCGTATCTGTAAAGCCCAAACTCATGTGGTTGTTGTAGTGGTCTGATCTGTAAAGCCCGGACTCATGTGGTTGTTGTAGTGGTCTGATCTGTAAAGCCCGGACTCACGTGGTTGTTGTAGTGGTCTGATCTGTAAAGCCCGGGCTCATGTGGTTGTTGTAGTGGTCTGATCTGTAAAGCCCAAACTCATGTAGTTGTTGTAGTGGTCTGATCTGTAAAGCCCAAACTCATGTGGTTTTTTGTAGTGGTCTGATCTGTAAAGCCCGAGCTCATGTGGTTGTTGTAGTGGTCTGATCTGTAAAGCCCAAACTCATGTGGTTTTTGTAGTGGTCTGACCTGTAAAGCCCGGGCTCATGTGGTTTTTGTAGTGGTCTGATCTGTAAAGCCCAAACTCATGTGATTGTTGTAGTGGTCTGATCTGTAAAGCCCAAACTCATGTGGTTTTTGCAGTGGTCTGATCTGTAAAGCCCGGGCTCATGTGGTTGTTGTAGTGGTCTGATCTATAAAGCCCAAACTCATGTGGTTGTTGTACTGGTCTGATCTGTAAAGCCTAAACTTATGTGGTTCTTGTAGTGGTCTGATTTGTAAAGCCCAAACTCATGTGGTTTTTGTAGTTGTCTGCTCTGTAAAGCCCATCGTGTTCTCCAAGGCTGACAAGCGCTGACTCTGCAGGGCCATCCTCTCCTCCATGAGGTCTGCTCTCTTCTCAAGGTCACGGATATGATGAATCATCACCTCCACCGACGGCACTAGCAAAGCATGAAATCGAAGTGATTAGACTTACGAACAACACATTCATGGATCAGTATGAATTTGTTATGTAAGTAAAGTAACTCGGCTATATTAGAACGCCCATACACTCTAAAAACTCAACTAGACCCGACAGTTGTTCTCTATTCTACCCAAGTTCTTGAGTTACTTTGCGCAGAGAGCGTGAATCAGGAGTAGTTCGATTTTGTGCAGATAGTAAAAACAGCCTTAACTAAAACACTGAAAATGTGTCAAGGCATTAATTCTCCTTGGACTGCTTTTACTCAGTTTTTGCTGGACTATTCCACTGTCTAAAAAACCTAAAAAATTTTCCCAAATGCATGCCTTTATCAGCAAAAATTAATGATTTCTTCAAAGCATTATTCTCAAAGTTCAAATTATATGTTTTTTGAAACCATTATTTCCACATCTTATTTACTTCGATGACAAGATCTCTCAACTGGTAGGTAGTATAGTATCTGAAACGAGTTACCCTGCACGTCATTAGTGCTAACTTTTCTCTTACCTCGGC
Source organism: Elysia crispata (assembly GCA_033675545.1). Taxonomy (NCBI): domain Eukaryota; kingdom Metazoa; phylum Mollusca; class Gastropoda; family Plakobranchidae; genus Elysia; species Elysia crispata. The sequence goes on from JAWDGP010002614.1 coordinate 10,413, forward strand.
TGCTGACGGTGAACGTTGACATTAAGGTCAGAGGTCGAGCAAAAGAATCAATAGCGTTAATCTCGCAGGTATAGTTCCCAGATACGGCTTGGGTCGGATGGTCCCAGACCAGCTTCAGGTGATTGGTGGACAGCTGGGGAATGATAAAGGGGAAAAAATTATTATCACTTATCAGATTCATCACATTTAAACTGTAAGGTTCATCTAATCGGAATTAAATAAAATCCCACAAAGGTAATGGCAATGGTGCCAACATAAGGACGGACAAGCGTAAATGATTCAAATTCTGTTCATTTATCTTCAAATACACAAATACAAATACAAACACACGATTTCTGGTTTGATCTTGCGATAGACTCAGACTCTCGAGATGAGCTGGATCCAAAAGATCGTGATGAAAATGTGACGTTCAGACTAAGATATCTTGGACGGTAATCAAGACTAACCCGTGACGGATGTTTACATCCAAGGTTGTGAGGAGAGCTCACCACAGAAACACTGAGGAGACTAAGAGCTTACAGTTACACTCTCAGTTCAGACTTAGATCTCGACACAGTCGGCTGACATTTTAATAATTCAATAAAACTAGAAGACCCAAAGGTTTATCTATTGTCTTTCATCGAGTGGAAAAGTGGTACAAGAGCTCGTTTTAGTTTAATCAGTCCTAGAGGTTTTCATTATATCACCCCAATATCAAGTAATCTATTGGTTTTAATACCCATGAAGCTCTGATGATGTAAACATTAACCTGTTACGACCTTAAAATATCAACTATTGATACAAGTATGATGGGTTCATCAACACAACATGCGGATGATACATTTTACTTTCTCTCTATCGTGGCACTGAAATGGTGACGTAGCAGCATAGAGGTTAGCTCGATTTAGACCAATATCCAGGATCTTGTCTTGAAATAAGGACATCTTTAAAAAACTGAATTAATCGATATTGATCCATACTGCTCAGACTGTTGACATAATCCTAATCAGACAGGTAGGCCACTGATGCTGCTGTGGATGGGAAACGCGGAGTTGCTCCGGCTAGATTACCAGCAGCCCTTTCTTTCATCACGAATACCTGTCACATCATGTCGGCAGGGTGGAGGACTGCTGCACTGAGGTAAGTAAAACTGTTCTAAAGTAATAACGATAGTTCCAATGGTCAGCGAGATAAATGAAAAGACTAAGAACGGATCCACACACAAAAAAAAACAACAAAACAACAACATAAAACAAACGAAACAACAACATCTCTGATTCATGAACCAGGTGATTTTAAGAGTTTCTTTTAAACGTGTCTGATTGTTGGAGAAATCGTGATTTTCTTCTTTGTCTCAATCTTTGCTTACATCCACCGTGCCGAAGGCCATGAGCGAGCCCCTGTCTGAGACGGCTTTGGCCGGATCGAAAGAGGTCACAGAAGCCACGAGGACATCTTGTCTCAACATCACCATGGACACAATGTGGCTCACTGAGTACCTGAGGTGCAGAGTGCAAAACAAATGTGTTGAAAAAACAACCAAAAACTAAATGAAAAAATAGGGGATCAGAACAGCAACCAAAGAGAAACAAAAATAACAGCAATCAACAGCAAGACCATTACATTATAGAAAAGAAAAAGTTGAAAAGAATCGCTAAGAACTTTATTTCACACGTCCTTTCTAATCGATTGAAAAAACCTTTCATCTTAGAATGTTGGATACAAACATTATTATCACTTCATGATATAACTTCTCTGGTAGTTATCTTTAAAGCTTTGTTTTAAGTGGCTCGTAATTAAAATAATATGAAATTAAAATATATGAAAATCTGAAACTTTTTCGCTCGCAGCCTTGCCAGCATTTCAAATGATGCGTAGTAGCAAATTGTGAAGGAGGAAATCGCTGCTTGAAATTATTTTCTCATAAAGTAAATCATTAAAATGTCTATAGATCGAAATTTTTCTAGAAGAAAGAAAGAGAGAGAGAGAGAGAGAGAGAGAGAGAGAGAGAGAGAGAGAGAGAGAGAGAAACAGAGAGAGACAGAGAGAGACAGAGAGAGAAACAGATAGAGACAGAGAGAGACAGAGACAGAGAGAGACAGAGAGACAGAGACAGAGACAGAGAGACAGAGAGAGAGAGACAGAGACAGAGACAGAGACAGAGAGAGACAGAGAGACAGAGACAGAGAGACACAGAGAGAGACAGAGAGAGAGAGAGAGAGAGAGAGAGAGAGAGAGAGAGAGAGAGAGAGAGAGAGAGAGAGAGAGAGAGAGAGAGAGAGAGAGAGACAGAGAGACAGAGAGAGAGACAGAGAGAGAGAGAGAGAAAGAGAGAGAGACACAGAGAGAGAGAGAGATAGAGAGAGAGAGAGAGAGAGAGAGAGAGAGAGAGAGAGAGAGAGAGAGAGAGAGAGAGAGAGAGAGAGACAGAGAGAGAGAGAGAGAGAGAGAGAGAGACAGAGAGAGAGAGACAGAGAGAGAGAGAGAGAGAGAGAGAGAGAGAGAGAGAGAGAGAGAGAGAGAGAGAGAGACACAGAGACAGAGAGAGAGAGAGAGAGAGAGAGAGAGAGAGAGACAGAGAGAGAGAGAGAGAGAGAGAGAGAGAGAGAGAGAGAGAGAGAGACACAGAGAGAGAGAGAGAGAGAGAGAGAGAGAGAGAGAGAGAGAGAGAGAGAGAGAGAGAGAGAGAGAGAGAGAGAGAGAGAGAGAGATTGTACATGGGTAGATAGTAGTGCTGGGGTCTAATCAATATTTTACTACCCGTCGCCTATCGAGTCCCGTGACTCTATGTGCCGCGTGCACGGTACCTTCCGATCCGTGAAGCGGTAAGCCCCGATCCGTGAAGCGGTAAGCTCCGATCCGTGAAGCGGTAAGCCCCGATTCGTGAAGCGGTAAGCCGCGATCTGTGGACGACAAGTCCCGATCCGTGGGCAACAAGTCCCGATCCGTGAAGCGATAAGCCCCGATCCGTGAAGCGGTAAGCCCCGATCCGTGGACGACAAGTCCCGATCCGAGGTCCTAAAGTTAAATCTAGGGACCCGGCACTGAATGAGGCAGACGACTCTTGAGTCACATCGAGTAGCAACTGAAAGCGCACCTCCATAACACTCCCCGGCACTCTTGTAAAGCACATACACAGACATATCCACATGCCGCGTGTCCACAGTCTACAGTTACTGTATCACACGCAACCTTTGACCGGTGCAGTGTGCGTTTATTTACAATATAGGCCCCAAACAAACCTTGCATTAATTGTGGTCTAGGACTGTGAGGAGTGTCAATTTTCTTCTGATGATCTTGTTTATTATCACTCCATTACTGAATCATATCCCTTCCCACTCCATCTCCCTTCTACCTCCCACTCTCCCCTCTGCCCCGTAAATTACCCTTGTGCCAGAGAGTAGTGCTGAGTGATGTCTGGCGGGAAGGTCTATTTCAAATATAAAGACAACACCTACTTGTCTGCACGCCGCGCACGATGTTATTATTATTCACTGAATCAGTCCGACGGTACACATATGTCGAAAAGAAGCTAGCACGAATCCCACGGCACGGAACGGCACAGTACCGCGTACCGTGCATCTACCCGACGTGCCGCCAGTGTAGCTGCGTGCCGCGGGCAGGGTATCGAAAGGTTGATGAATAGAAAGGGTTAAAACAGAAAGATTGTTTTTATCATATATATATGAGAGAGAGAGAGAGAGAGAGAGAGAGAGAGAGAGAGAGAGAGAGAGAGAGAGAGAGAGAGAGAGAGAGAGAGAGACAGACAGACAGACAGACAGACAGACAGACAGTCAGACAGACACAGACCGACAAAGACAAAGAGAGAGAGTGAGAGAGAGGAGAGAGAGCGACTGAAAGAGAAAAAACTGCACCATGTTATTAACAGTGAAATAAAATCAGCCTTCTATTGCTTTTTTTGAAACTATTTTCTCGGGACATCACCTCTGCCCGAGCAGCCTGCAGTCCATCTCCAAGGTTTCTGTGAGGTTCACGTCGATGGTAGCAGGTTGCACACTTAGCCTGGCGAATGGAGGAGGTTCCGTCGAACCTGGGGGGAGGAAACATCACCGCCGTTCCGTTACAGACAACAAAAGTCTAAATTTCTGCAAGCTTTTGTTCTTAATAGCCACAAGAAAATTTAGATTAATTCAGAGACAAAAACGATTGAGAAATTTCAACAAAAAGCACCCGTTCTTTATATCTTTTCCCCAGTGTACTAGAAGTTCTTCAAAGATGGCAAATGTGCCTAGTGCGTCTTCGATTGAAACTATGAGAGCCGAGGAGGGTAAAGCAAGATTTCTTAGAAAACAAAGAGTCTTTAAAAGCTCTGGTTTTTTTTCACTTTCGTAAAACATAATAATCCAGGGAATAACTAGACGTTAAATCAGCCCACCCCTGAAAGAGCGAAAACTGTCGCCCTGCTGAAGATATCGCTTTTTTAAATATGGAGCTCTTTCTATCGTGCAGTGGCTTTGTATTAATGAATTTCGAAATGAGTCTATGGCAATACGCAGGGCAATAACGGTGGGTAGAGTCAACCTTCTTTAGACAAGGATGCTGACTAGTTTACGACGTAACTTGGAAGATAGCACTTCAGAGACTTTTTTGTGCTACCTCTGCCATTCTTTCCTATATATTTTTGCAATGGGAGTCCACGACATTCTAGATGTTGACTCACTACAGAGGGACAAAGACCTCCTTTGTCCCCGCGTTTACTTGTCACAGATAGAACACCCGTTTACCCTGTCAAGACTTTTCGACTTTATTGGTAAGGAAGAAAATAAAGTATTTTATTTTTGTATTGAAAGCATAAGAATCGGAAATGATTTTTAGGGTGTCTAAATTTTTTTTTTTTCAAATCTTCAATGCAAAATTTTTAAGAAGCATGCAGAATGGGTTTGTTATTCTACCTTTTTCCTGTTTTTGTTTAATAATTTCACAAAAGAAACGATTTACTTTCGCAAATAATACAAACAACTAAATATTATGCCAATTCAATTTCTTACTTTCGCAATCGATGAAAGCATTAGGATCGGTGAATATCAACTTTGGTAGTAACAGATTATTCTGGGAAAACTTCATTAGAAAACTTCACAAAACATTATACAGCTTTAAATATCGCTGTAAAACCGAGACATAGATTTGGAAAGATAGAGGGAGGCCGGAAGATAGATAAATAAACAGTCTGAGATGATGGAGAGGGAGAGATTTCTCACACACACACACACATACAGTCTAGATCTTGACGTTTAAAAACCTTTCGAGTTCTGACTTAACAATAACAGATTTTTTACCCACTTGAACATGATCCCTAGCTCCCTCTTTTCTACAAAAGTAAATTTACTCACAGATCGAGTATAAAACTGAAACACTCTGATTATTGTCGGATATAACCTTCTCTATCATGGTGTACTACCGGCTTGAATATGGAGATAAACTGCAAAACAGTCCAAACTTTTCAACGCAGTTTAGTGGAGTCTAATGTATTTATGAGGACTGATTGCTCGACTGGGGTCAGACTTTCGATATCAACATTGCTTTTAGGGGGAAAAAAGTCAAACATTAAAAAAGACGATAGAATTAAAAAAAATCGAAGCAGACCGATTAAAGTAATTAAAGATATTTGAACCTTATTCAATCTTTTCACAGTCGAAATTGATTCGGTGAAAATAAAATAAGGATCAACTGATTCCCACAATCTATATACCTGTAGCAGTTATTTAAGATCCTCAAGTTGTATTCCATTCTTCAAAACTAAACATCAAAGTTCAACAACAAACAGCATAGACTGGAACTTTTTCAGCTCCACATGTTTTGATTTTAATTGGTAAAGAGAATTTATCCTAGACCAATTCCAGCGTATTAAAATAAATCCCATCCACCTGGGCAAGGAGAACCTCCAATCGGACGATCAAAACTAATTAATAATGATAAGGATGACACTCTGAAGATAGAGATACTATTTAAAATCTTTGACTGTTTTAATAGTGTTCTGGTGACGTTTAAAATAAGCTGTAGAAGTAAAAACATTAGCAGGAACACCGATGACAGTTGTAGCGCAAACAGCGACTTACCAGCATGTACATACAGCACCAGTCCCAGATATAGCAAAGCGAACACCGTCAGGTTGTAGACTGAAGTCCCCATGGTGACACCAAATCTGGACGCGCCTGGATTTCTGCATATGTGTCACGAAATAAAAATGTTAGGTAACGTTACTATTAATTTTAAAAATACAACTGCAACCAAAGTATATAAAATTATCAAAACTTTTCTTTCTGTTAGACCGTTTTGAAATTAAAAAAAAAAAATCAAAAGGTCTTATACATAAAGATCTTTTCTTTCTCTAATACTGAAGACAAAATGGCTCGAAGAATCTTGTGAATACGTTTCATACGTTATGAATACTTTCTAACTGGATCCCAAAACCATTTCATCATCATCAACAAAATCAACATCTTCATCCATTCGCCAGGTCGTCATCATTTCCAGAAGGATTCATGTTTCGAGCATTATCGTCGTCCAATAAACTGCAGGCTCGCTGTCATTATCATCATCGTTATCACAGACTGTGAACACAATTCTTCTTCTTCATCATCTTCATCGTTTGAATAATTATCTTCTTTATTATTATTATTATTATTATTATTATTATTATTATTATTATTATTATTATTATTATTATCATTATCATATTATCATCATCATCATCATCATCATGATCATCATCATCATCATCATCATCATCATCATCATCATCATCATTATTATTATTATTATTATTGTTGTTGTTGTTGTTGTTGTTGTTGTTGTTGTTGTTGTTGTTATTGTTGTTGTTGTTGTTGTTGTTGTTGTTGTTAATGTTGTTAATGTTGTTGGTGGTGGTGGTGATTGTGGTGTCTTTTTGTCAGTATTATTATTGAAGCAACGTGCAGGAACAAACTTGCCTTTAAATAAGAAAAAGTCGTCATAAACTCGATAAATTAAATTACAGTGTCTCCCCTCCCCTCACACACACCCTATATATATATATATATATATATATATGTGTGTGTGTTTGTGGTTGTATTTATATATATCATAATTATATATATATATATGTGTATTATGTATATATTTATAATCTCTTTCTCTCTTCCTTTGTAAGGCTAATTCAATATATTATTATATGAAGACTGCATAAAAGTTGTTTATAAGATATTGAAGCAAACATACCGGTATGATATAGAAGCCTAGAGTGTGACTCCAAATAAAGAATTCTTACATAGATTGACCTTTTATACTCGGGCCTTATCTAATGTAAAGAGTGTGACCTTTAACCTCCCAAGATCCGTGTCTCTAAATAAACAAAGGCACACTGCTTTTTATGTGATCCTCATATGAAATTATCTGTCTGTCTCTTTCTTTTAAAAAGTAGGAGAATGAAGCAATTTAACCAGTTATTGCTGATAATAAAGTGAAAGAGTAAATAATTAAAAAATATAAAATGTACATACAAGATTTGTATTTATTTGTGTGTGTGTGTGTTGTATACATGTATATATATATATATATATATATATATATATATATATATATATATATATATATATATATATATATATATATATGTATACAACATTCAAATCGCCGAACACACACACATATATATGTGCGTGTGTTCGGCGATTGGAATGGATGACACGAGTCTGACGCAAAAACATTTCGTACGATCATTTTGAATCCAATAACTGAGGAACTATATTGTGTTCTTCCTCAATATTCAAAAGGCATGCATGAGGCAATTAATTGACTAGGGGTGATTTGTGTGCTTCGATTATAAACTTTCTTAAACGAATCCTCCTATACTAGAACAAAAAATTTTCTGATAGCAAAATCCAATTGCGACATGACTCATCACATCTGGTATTTTGAGACGAATGTAGGATCTACTCGCCTGAATTTCAAAAGCCCTGAAACTAAGGGTTGAAGGAATCGTGATGTGGTAAACCCAACAGCGGCTTTCAAAATAGAAATCCCCACGAAGAGTTAGAATGGCTTAACTTAAAATAGCCTGATAAATCAAGGATTTGACCCTAATTAACGGTAACCGTTGAACACAGCCAAAGTATGTATGAGAAGAAAATATTACAACACGAGACGTCGCTCGGGCTCTGGTCATCTGTTTGAGCGCGAGGTCAATGAAATGACAGCTTCATGCAAAGGAGCAACAATTCTCAAGCTTTTAAAGGGTTCAAAACGGATATTGGGACAGAAACATTGAGATCGCCTCCCCCCCCCCCCCCACACACACACACACTCACCACAAAAAACAGCGTAAACCCTTGGGGCTGAACTAATGGTAATATCCAATATTGACAATAACAGTGATATGGGCTTGACTAGTTCAAGATTTCAAGACATCACCTGCGTCCCCCATCCCCACTCTCTCTCTCTCTCTCTCTCTCTCTCTCTCTCTCTCTCTCTCTCTCTCTCTCTCTCTCTTTCTGTCTGATCCTTTTTTCCCCTTCTTGCAACAGCACTTTCTCTACCTAGAATTTAACGGATTTTCATGGAGATTGCAACTTCCTCTATCTTCACTTCCTTGTACGTGCAAGCGGAGTAAACCACATGATAAGATAAATTTTAGGGGTGGAAATTCAAACAATTTTAGCCACAAAGCTACGAAGTTAAGTCGTCCACGACCTCTAAATTTACCTAAGGTTTAAGCTGGAGCTGACCGTAAATGGAAGCTATAAGTATTAGACTAGTGTGTAAATACGGTTATCAAATAGATATCAATTTAATGATATCTCTGGGCTTAAGAGACTGACGAGACATGCAGGGTATCTCCTCCACTCGACTAGGAGATTTTATACACCACTGGTACGCAGAAAGAGGAGGCTGCAACATTAATCATTACTTACCTGAAACTCTACTTACCAAATTAACGATTTTTTTTATTTTGTGCTAGTAAAAAATGTATTGTGAAATACTCAAAAGAAATTAACTTCCCCAATAAAATTCTTTCGTTATTTCAAAATAATAGAGATATACTGTTATTTAGGCACGACAAGAATAGTGCATTCAGACAACATGAAAGTGTTGTGACAGATGCAAATCCGCAGCTATTTTATAGTTGAAGCTACAAAAAAACCTGTTCGTGCTTGCGTTGTACCTCTATCCAACCTCTATTGAATATTTCATTTTGCGGGCTTTCAAAGTTTCAGGTAAATGAAAATCCTTTCACTAGATTAGGTCCGAGAGACAAGGCTAGAAAAGAAAAGTCCTCAAGTGGCAGGCCAATAGAATACGTGAGGAGAGACGAGCCAGTAAAATAGCCTCAAACCGAAGCAAAAAGAAATAATCCTACAGCGACCTTGACTCAACAGATTCTGAACCTATGGGATAAGAGAAACATCCGTAAGCAGTCTCCCTCGCAAGATAACAGAAAGAGACTTAAAAATATCTAAAGCAATTTAGTATAGAAAAATAGAAATGCGAGAAAATGAAAAAAAAAAAAAAACAAAAACAAAAACAAAAATAAAAAAAAACTAAAGTGGAATTAAATGAGTAATGTTTAAAGACCCCCCCCCCCAAAAAAAAAAAAAAAAAAATATGAATAAAAATAATGAGCCTTAGAAATAAACCGTTAAATAACAGTCTTTGTGTGGGGTTATCTTCCTCTCTTTCTCATTGAGTGTTATTAGTTTTGCCTCTTTGTCATATGGCAATAGCAGTGTATATGCTTAATCAAAAACTCACCTGAAACAAAAAAAAAAAAACACCAAAAAAACAAAAAACAAAACAAAAACGCCAAAACAAAAGACATTGTAAAGAAGATGAAGAAAAGAAAACAAAAGTACAGAAATGAAACAAAACGCTTAAGGGTTTGTTGATATATTATTTTATGGCTGCACTTGTTTTCTTTCCATCATCTTTACAATATTATATACATACATATATATATATATATATATATATATATATATATATATATATGTGTGTGTGTGTGTGTGTTCAGGAACAAAAACAAAACAAAACATAAAACATACAAACATAATGGGCTAAATGAGGTATAATTATATTCTGTCAAGTTTCAAGTTACATCGAAATTGCACCTCTGCACCCTCCCTTGGACGTGCATTTTAATAATAACAAAAAACAAAACAAAACAAAACAAAAACAACCAAAAAAAAAAAGGATTTTAAATTTTTTTTCAGAGAGTCGTTCAATGGTGTTTTGTTCGAAAAATCAAGCACTGAAAGATCCGAGATCAATCATTTGACTCGCATCATGCCTGCCTATCTTTTTTGTTCACATTGTAGTTTAATTCTTTAAACTCCCACAGTTTGATCATTTGTTTCTTAACACAAGCAAAATTATAGCAGAACGTTGAAGAAGCCATGAATTTTTAAATTGATACATTTGTAGTGAGTGAGTTTAGGAAGTTTTTCGCCATTTCCATCCCTTTTTGTGCTTAGCTGTTTAGTTGATTGTCACATTTGTTGTTTTGTTGTGATGACTTCTTCTGTTTTAATTTAATTTAATTCCATTGAACTGTATTAACACCCAGCCTGGAGTACACGAATATTAGTGAAAGGTAAACTGTAATAAATGAATGCCATTAGCAAAAAATAACTTGCATACATAGCATCAAAAGTTTATAGGCATCAAAGTAAAGAAAAGCCAGCAGAAATGAATCTAAAAAATCTTCATGTCACATAAAAAAATATACACAAAAACTACCTTAAGGCACCCATGACGGAAACAAGCTATTGAGATGTTCAATGAATTTACTAAAGTATTTTATTGAAATTTCTTTTAAACTCAGTTTATTTTCAGAAATATTCCTCTTAATTATATTCGGATGGTAGTGAAACTTTCAGTTTCAGCCAGTAGCGCAGCTGTCATTGAAGGAGCAGACCGTTCTGGTAGCATGGAAGACTCGAAGGGAAAGATCTTTTCCGAAAGATGTTACACCCGTGCTAAAGAGGCATTGTAAATTCTTAACTGCCCGTCGACTGCTCTAGCTAGGACATAGGTTGAAACTTCGCTCTTATTCATTTTTAGTAGATAATCACTGTTTACCTACCCGGAACACTTTATAGAGGTAGAACTGACGAAATCGAGGTGGCTCAAATTAAGACTTAGATTTGGAGCTCTGGGTAAATCATCTGTACACAGTAAATAATCACTGTTTACCTACCCGGAACACTTTATAGAGGTAGAACTGACGAAATCGAGGTGGCTCAAATTAAGACTTAGATTTGGAGCTCTGGGTAAATCATCTGTACACAGTAAATAATCACTGTTTACCTACCCGGAACACTTTATAGAGGTAGAACTGACGAAATCGAGGTGGCTCAAATTAAGACTTAGATTTGGAGCTCTGGGTAAATCATCTGTACACAGTAAATAATCACTGTTTACCTACCCGGAACACTTTATAGAGGTAGAACTGACGAAATCGAGGTGGCTCAAATTAAGACTTAGATTTGGAGCTCTGGGTAAATCATCTGTACACAGTGATTTGAAAGTCACGTCGGCTACTCGAGTATTGTTGATTCTAAGAGTGGGAAATTAAATCTACGTAATATAGACACAAGCGTCAAGGCCTATGTGGTAGAGCGGTTGGTGGTATTTATAACGCCTATCTCTCCCCCCCCCCAAAACCACACACGTAAAATTAAAAAAAAAGTATTAAATTCAACAAAACACACAATCAGGCATACACTTTTCTTTTCCATAAGCCAATTTCGGGTCAAAGTTGAAGGAAAATTTTGTGCACAGTCAAGGAAACTGTAACTTATTTTCTTTTTTGGGCATTAAGAAGCACCACTTTAGATGAAGACAATTCGCAGTTCAGTCCCGTTGGCCATTGCTATTAGAAGCTCACGGTGCGTGCGGACATAGACGCTTGTTAACTCTTTTTTTTATAAATCTACCATAACAATTTAATTGTGAATGGGTGTATACCCTTAGTATATTTTTCAGTTGATATTATAAAGAAAAAGTAAATAAAACCACATATTCTTTTCCACTGGAACTATATAGATGGCTCATAGAGAAAATGCGTGGCCTCTTTCTAAAAATATTTTTCACGTCTTCTTTTTGTGATAGATAAATATTCGATACATATCAGCACAGATATGTAAGGCACCTAACACAATTTAAAAAAGTAAAGTACAAAAAATATGCTAATATTCAAAATGACTTGTCAGTTGTTTTTACATTGTTCGAGTTTTTTTTTTTTTTAATCTCTATCAGTTTTATGTTATTTTCTTTCAATTTGCTTGATTCGTCTCATGTCTTAAATATAAAGTCCAGATTAGGTGTCGATAATTGCGATATAATGATCCAGTGTTTGTCACTTCCTGGATAAATATTTGTTAAAATAAGGCAGTCGACGTCTTTGTCCGTATTTCTTTGTATTTCTTTACCTGCCCTTAATAATTCAATCTTCCCTTTTTTTTTTTCAATTTTTGCATATAGCTAACTCACGCTCTTTTAAGATTTCTTTTTTCGGTACAAATAGACAAAAATAAAATATGCGACACATGCAACGCTTCAGTAATAACATTTTTTTGCATATATATCCTTGAAAGTCAATCGCAATAAAATAATCTTTTTAAACGCGGTGTACAATTAGTCTTCACGCGAAAAGATATATAATAAAGATCACGTTTTTGAAAGTTAGGCGATAAATCGTTGTTGAGTTTCATTGCTCATTTTTTTCAGGCTATTTTCAACATTTTGCATAAGATGGCGCTATTTACATTTCTGAAAAGCAAACTATTTTCAATTAAATGAAAGTGTTTTAATTCCACATTAAAATATGAAATAAAAATAAATGTAGTGTTCAACAGTGCAGCATCTAACTCGGTTAGATGTCCGTAACTTGTTAGAACATTACCAATATTCACCTCACCTGTGAAAAAGGGAGTGATATCAATTTCTCTTTTTGTAAAAACAAATAACTTTAACAATATGATATCGGTTTACATACAACTTGCAATTCATGGGTTGAGCTGAATAGTTAGGACAACTTTTTCAGTTCTCTCTCTCTCTCTTTCTCTCTCTCTCTCTCTCTCTCTCTCTCTCTCTCTCTCTCTCTCTCACCCTCAGTTTCTCTCTGGTAGTTAAATCAGTTTCTTTTCCCGTTTTCTGTATATGAAAAGTCTGAATAGAGCTCAGCTCACATTGACTGGAAAGTAATTAATTAACCTATAGCCTATATTCATATTGGATATCTAGCCAGACATTGCACTAGATCAGTAATTATGTCCTACACTAGATACTCGATAATGCGCAGCACGCCTGAATGTAAGACAAGGGCTATAGAAAGTTGAACACACTATCATATGCATTGTTTACAAATGTTTTGTGCAAAAATGAGCAACAAACATAAGAGCTGCTTATTCCTTATCCAAAGCGATCATGTAAATAACAATAATGAAAAAGGAAGCCGATATTGTGTTTTCAAAATCTGATACAAGGGAAAGATGAGAGCAATAATCTTTGAAAGTCAATTGAAAGCCTTGAAAAAAATACAATTCTCTGTTTCGGATACAATTCAGATTTTGTTTATCCTCTGATGGGGCCCTGTTGATTACCTCCAATTTTCTGAGAGTCTTTGTTTTCCCACATGATCAATTCAGTGATCGCCTTCATTTCTCTACATAAAAAGGCAGCGTTTTGGGGTTTCAGCAGGAAGTTATCTGCACTCTACGATTGCATATTTTTCAGGGCCATCAAAACCAGGTAAAGGTAATTTGTAAGTATTAAATCCTTACGTATAGTTTAAAAGTTAACGTTTCGTTCGGAGAATATAAATTCAAAGAGTTTTTATAATTAATCTCATTCCATGTTCAGATAAATGTTTTTAGATTAACATTAGAAATCAAGTTACTTGATAGCACTGTAAAATTCTCTTTCCACGTATTTTCACCCACCCATAGATAACATTGATTGTATTTCAATACGTCAGATGCCTATGGCTAAATCTAGCATTTCCCAAATGCAAAGCGTCGGCTGGAGCAGGGCTGTCATTGTACACAGCCGTTCGAGGATTGAAATCTTTCCTGTAACATAATACGAGTAGCATGAGCAGTGATTGAATTGAACTTTCACTCGTCGGTTTATTTTGTGTGAAACACCTACAAATGTGTCTTACCATTTTTATATCGAAACTCAGATACACACATAATTATATGCATATCATAGCGCAGAGTAAACATACCTTTTTTTTAGATTATAGACTAACCAGTGAGTGCAGGGAGAAATAAATCTGCTGCGATATCCGAAGAAGACTTTTAAGCGGCCTACACACGCGCAAACTTTTCCTCAATGGTATTGACGTCAAACATTTTGACAGTTTGACGGTTGCCCACACACACTCTCAAATTTATTGTGCAATATTCAGTCTGAGTCTGAACGGCAATGGACGGAGCAATAGCGCTGGCCCTGATTTTTTTTTCAGTTCTTTTCGAAAGTTAGTCCTTAATGCGTTTAGCTTCTTCTTCAGCTCGTCTTTTGTGCCTTCCTTGTAGTATTCACGGTATTTGATTAGAAGAGTCTCTTATGCACTGTCTTTCTTTTGCCTGTCACTATACTCTTTGCTTTTTAATTTGCCAAAGCGCAGGCAAACTCCTATAAACATCTATCAGCTCTAGGAGAAATTTCTTTTCTTCTTTACACGGCGCCATGTTAGATCTTTCTTCTGAAAATCAAAAGTTTGACACAAGATATTGATGACACACGCTCAATAGTTTGCGCAAAATATTAAAAAAAAATCAGATCCATCAATATATATTGACGTCCATACTTTTGAGGCCATCAATACTGCCTACACACGATCAAATAAGCGTAAAAAAGTCTGACGTCAATACTATTGATGAAAAAGTTTGAGCGTGTGTAGGCCGCTTTAGTCGCTGCCAATATCACGTGACATTTATTTAACTTTGCTTCGAGCCATCGCCATCCAATCCCGGGAGAATTAGAACAGTTACTCCAATGGTTCTCAACCTCGTTAGAGGTACCGAACCCCACCAGTTTCATATGGGGATTCACCGAAACCCTCTTTAGTGCAAAATAAAATATGATTTTTTTAAAATTCAAGCGACACAGATATGTTTTTTTTACTGGCTCTGCCGAACCTCTGAGATCGACCCACCGAACCCCAAGAGTTCGATCGAACCCAGGTTAAGAACCACTGAATTAGCCCATGCCGTCGTCCATATCAGAAACAGGAAATAATTATTATCAGCAAACTAGCTATGGTCAGCACAGGAGAGTATTTGTTGTTGTTGTTGTTGTTGTTGTTGTTGTGTTTGTTTTTGGGTACGTGTGGTGGAAAAGGGGGGTGGGGGAGGAAGAGTGAGGGTTCATGCATGACGAAAGCAGAAAGGCTTTACTGACCAGTTTCTTACAAATACATCTTTTTTTTTCCTTTTCTCTCTCTCTCTCTCTCTCTCTCTCTCTCTCTCTCTCTCTCTCTCTCTTTTTTTTTTCCTCCCCCCCCCTCTCTCTCTCTCTAACACAATTTCACCAATAGTATTCAGTAATACTCCTTTTGACTAAAAACAGCAAAATATCAACACAGTCGTTCTTGATAGGAAATTCTTTCCGAGATATTACTTGGGATCGCTAGATATGAAAATGTGGGAGAAATGACTGTAGTGAAAAAACCCGAGAGAAGCAAAGCTTAAATGAAAGAAAAGGTATATTAATCAGAATACAAGGAGCAACGCAAGGTGCATGAAACCCATAGCGGGTAAAAAAATTATTTCCTATATTCTCTTAAAATCAGGCGCTATAATAATCAGTGTTATGTCGCACCAAGAGTAGGAACCTACTATAAAAACTGTAATGTAGAACTGGCACAGTTATCTTACACAACACCATGCGATGTGAACTTTCTCCAGCAGCAGATTCAACCTGTTCCTTTTGTAGCAAGATATCAAATGTGTTTTCCTCTCACTAAACCGGACAAACTCGTCCAACGTCTTGTACAGAGAATATCCGGGTTTGCTGTGCAGCGAAGCAGAGGAGAAAGACTGGTGTGAGCGATTATCATGCCATGGTATAAAGTTTAACATTGATAGAAGAAACGCAAGTTGTGATCAGCTCCGTCTAACATTCTTGCTTATTTTTCCTCTTTACCCCAGTGTACCTTGTTTTGTTAAAATAGTACTGCCTCACTGTGTCTCTAGACCGTTTTGCTGCTTTAGGTCTACATCAAGTTTTAAAAAGTAAGATTTTCAGCGAGAAACTGAACACTCCAGTATCACGTCCGTTTGTTCAATCTACTCAGCTCTTTTCACTCCAAACCTGAGACGAACTGTCGGAGACATGCGTGAATTCCCCCTTGATTTGCAATGGAAACAGAGATTTGGAAATAAGAAAAGAAAAGATGAAATGAGGTCAATCTTAATCTGTCCCATTGCGAGAAATTTAACTTGAGCGTGGCTTTACAAATTAGGACATAGACTCACACTCGCTTGTAATTAATCTGAACAAAGCAAAACCCAAGACCTTGCGTACTGAAAGTATAAAAACAGTTAAACAACTTATGCGATAGTAATATCATATGTATCAAGTTTCTAACAATCAGAATACTGCCCCACATGTACGCTTTCAAAGATGTTTTAAGATTTTCCTTAATTCTTAACCATCCATTTACTATCATCACGGATGGTTTACAACCCAAGCCGCCAGAGAGCTGATGGTACAACATTATTTATTTTAATAAAGTTTAATTGTTGCTATGGGTTGCATCATCCGGTTTGCGGTTAGAAAAACCAAATATCTTATAACACTTTTTATGCTAGTTTCACTGTTTAAAGCAGAATTTTATATAGAGCTCTTGATGTTGGCTCTCAAATTTAAACATTTTTTCTATTGTTCACGAACTCAAACTTCGCCTTTCAGTATTTTTTTCGCTCCCGACAGAAAACGCGAAGAGCACCATGACTCTACTGGTTCTAGTACTCACCTTGCTTCTTCACGTCACACTTCAAGGTTGGTTCGAATGGAATGTTTACAGTTATCAGAATTGACTGGAATGGAAAGATAGATAGACATTACATTTGTACGTGAATACATGATCGTATTTTTATTAGACAA
>JAWDGP010002614.1:32500-55000 GCA_033675545.1 Elysia crispata
AAGAATAACTTTGGAGCAAGGAATACAGTAAAAGAGGACAAAAGTAAAAAAAACAACTTCCAAATCCTATTTGTTGTGACCTATTGATTTTGTGGTACATTTTTTTTTTTTTGGCCACACTGGGGCGGGTTTGTTTTTGTTTGTTATTGTAATTAAGGCGTAACTCTTATTTCGTGAAAGATCCTTAGCATTTATAAATATAACTACAGTCCGAAAACAACGTGGTTAAATTTTTTTACTAAAACCATTTTGAAGTGACTTAGTATTGTATAAGTGAACTTAATTCCTCAAACTGAGACCATGGCATCCCCCTTCTCCTGCACCACATACTTTTCTTCTTCTCCTTGTTGTTTTTGTTGTTGTTGTTGTTGTTCTTCTTCTTCTTTTTATTGTTGTTGTTGTTGTTATTGTTGTTGTTGTTGTTGTTGTTGTTGTTGTTGTTGTTGTTGTTGTTGTTGTTCTTCTTCTTCTTCTTCTTCTTCTTCTTCTTCTTCTTCTTCTTCTTCTTCTTCTTCTGTACTAAAGGTCTCCCTCCTCCTCACCCCCCCCCCTTTTTACACACACTTTTATTCCTCAGGAAACAAACCTGTTCTATGACAACGCAGATGTAGACCCAGCTCTGAAGAAATTCGATGCTTGGCTGTTGAGTACTCGAGCATATGAAAACATTAAATTTGATGCTGCCATCTTATGGACCGGGTACGTGTCCTTCTACAGATTGTTTTGTGTGCTTTGAACAGTTTTCTGTTTGTCTCATTGCGGGTCTGTAATCGGCCATGCAGTCCATTATCTTAAGGTGCAATGTTTTTCTGATTGCGGGTCTGTAATCGGCCATGCAGTCCATTATCTTAAGGTGCAGTGTTTGTCTGATTGAGGGTCTGTAATCGGCCATGCAGTCCATTATCTTAAGGTGCAGTGTTTGTCTGATTGAGGGTCTGTAATCGGCCATGCAGGCCATTATCTTAAGGTGCAGTGTTTGTCTGATTGAGGGTCTGTAATCGGCCATGCAGTCCATTATCTTAAGGTGCAGTGTTTGTCTGATTGAGGGTCTGTAATCGGCCATGCAGTCCATTATCTTAAGGTGCAGTGTTTGTCTGATTGAGGGTCTGTAATCGGCCATGCAGTCCATTATCTTAAGGTGCAATGTTTTTCTGATTGAGGGTCTGTAATCGGTCATGCAGTCCATTATCTTAAGGTGCAGTGTTTGTCTGATTGAGGGTCTGTAATCGGTCATGCAGTCCATTATCTTAAGGTGCAGTGTTTGTCTGATTGAGGGTCTGTAATCGGCCATGCAGTCCATTATCTTAAGGTGCAATGTTTTTCTGATTGAGGGTCTGTAATCGGCCATACAGTCCATTATCTTAAGGTGCAGTGTTTGTCTGATTGAGGGTCTGTAATCGGCCATGCAGTCCATTATCTTAAGGTGCAGTGTTTGTCTGATTGAGGGTCTGTAATGGGCCATGCAGGCCATTATCTTAAGGTGCAGTGTTTGTCTGATTGCGGGTCTGTAATCGGTCATGCAGTCCATTATCTTAAGGTGCAGTGTTTGTCTGATTGAGGGTCTGTAATCGGCCATGCAGGCCATTATCTTAAGGTGCAGTGTTTGTCTGATTTAGGGTCTGTAATCGGCCATGCAGTCCATTATCTTAAGGTGCAGTGTTTGTCTGATTGAGGGTCTGTAATCGGCCATGCAGTCCATTATCTTAAGGTGCAGTGTTTGTCTGATTGAGGGTCTGTAATCGGCCATGCAGGCCATTATCTTAAGGTGCAGTGTTTGTCTGATTGAGGGTCTGTAATCGGCCATGCAGGCCATTATCTTAAGGTGCAGTGTTTGTCTGATTGAGGGTCTGTAATCGGCCATGCAGGCCATTATCTTAAGGTGCAGTGTTTGTCTGATTGAGGGTCTGTAATCGGCCATGCAGGCCATTATCTTAAGGTGCAGTGTTTGTCTGATTGAGGGTCTGTAATCGGCCATGCAGGCCATTATCTTAAGGTGCAGTGTTTGTCTGATTGAGGGTCTGTAATCGGTCATGTAGTCCATTATCTTAAGGTGCAGTGTTTGTCTGATTGAGGGTCTGTAATCGGCCATGCAGTCCATTATCTTAAGGTGCAGTGTTTGTCTGATTGAGGTTTTGTAATCGGTCATGCAGTCCATTATCTTAAGGTGCAGTGTTTGTCTGATTGAGGGCCTGTAATCGGTCATGCAGTCCATTATCTTAAGGAGCAGTGTTTGTCTGATTGAGGGTCTGTAATCGGCCGTGCAGTCCATTATCATAAGGTGCAGTGTTTGTCTGATTGAGAGTCTGTAATGGGCCATGCAGTCCATTATCTTAAGGTGCCGATAACGCAGCCACTTATAACACTGTGCCGAAATCCAACAGGTGATTTAACTTTTCGAATAAAGTTTTTAACTTGTTAAATTAAGTTACACTATCTTAGGTTTAAATTACCTAAACGCCCTAACAACGGCCTGGATAGGAAGTGCAACAGATATCCCCTCTCTCTCTCTGTCTCACTCTCTCTTACTCTTTCTATCTCTCTCTCTCTCCCTCACCCTCTCTCTTACTCTTTCTATCTCTCTCTCTCTCTCTCTCTCTCTCTACCTTATTCTTTTTCTGCCTTTCTGATTTGTTTCTTTCTCTCTGTGTCATTCTCTCACTCACTCTCTCTACCTTACTCTTTTTCTGGCTCTATTTGATTTTATATCTAGTCTCAATTATGTCTATCTGAATGTCACGTATGCACGAATTTAACCCCCCCCATCCCGCACTCTTTCTTTTCCCTTCTTCATTTCTTTTTCCTCTTTCGCATTGTACCCTCCTCGGCTAAATAAACAAGTCATCTCTCTACTTCAGAAACGTCTTTCAATCTTTGAATTTGAAACATGCCGAATGTCATTTAATTCATGATCTATGGGGGAAAATATCTATACATACTTCCAAAAGGATGAAATTAACCAACCCTCGAAAAAAAAAAGTTAAAACCAGAGAAAAGTTGACGATGCATACTAACTTGCTCTAATCCTTATTATTACACTATAATTAACTGTGATGCATTTGCTTCAACCTTTTGTTTTCATATGCAGGTACGAGCTGGTATCTGGAAAAGACAAAGGTGTAGCAGGTAAGAGAATTTTATTCTGAGTATTTTTCTGGATCACATTCAGTTTGGATGATAATAATTTGGTATGGTTGTAACTGAAGATGATAGTAATTATGGATTTTAGTAAATCTGGATGATAGTAATTCAATTCTGAGTTATAGTAAGTGGATAATTGCACGTTATCTTTTGTATCCTATGGAAGGCCTCAGGAACAGGTGTTGGGCGGTATCAAGGAGCCCATTGGTCTCTCATCTGCCACACCACACACAGTCATTGTCGCTACATTGAAATGATCAATAGTTGCGGCTGCTTGAGCCACAATTCTGGATGAAATAATTGTTGTATCGAGAACTCAAATCTCCATGGTAACTTTTAATGTTTTGTAGCCTCTGATTCTCTTAGGTTTCTAATTTTTAAATAGTACCCAAATGAAAGAGATTTTTTTCTTGAATCTAAGGTGACTGAGTTAGCGAAGCAAGTCACAAACACGTTCGAAAGTAAAGTACAATACTGTAACAGATTTGGTGATGGGGGTGATCTGTTAGGCTCTGTTTGTCTAGGGGTTTCAAAATATTTACAGCCAATCAAACGACTAGTCCATAGAACATAAAACCGAAGTCCGCAAGTAAAGATTGCAAACTGTTTAATCCAACACAAGAGCTAGACTATACAATATCTGTAGGTTGACTCAATAATCACTCACTGTAGGTAGACTTAAAACAATCACTCACTGTAAACTTGATGTTGACTCACTGTAGACTCGATGATGTTGACTTCTAAATATAATTTGGATTCTTATTTATACAAAATCTCGTCGAATCATCCAGAAAAGGAATTACATAAATCATAAGAGAACATTCTCGGTGCACGTCATTAGCAATTAGCAACCAATCAAAACAAAGGTAAACAAGGGGTGACCAGATCATTACTATGCTGGAACTAAGTCGGAGATTCGAGAAGAATCTTGACCATACAAGTGCGGGCTGTGTTCAATAAACAAAACTAAGTTCTTAGGCTTGAAATACAAACGTTATGCAACCAAATAAGATAATGTACATAGATCTAGCCGATCCGCTACCCAAAAGTTACGCACCAAAAAAGGGTGAGGAAATGAATAGATCAACTTATAGTACAATGCGTTACACATACTAAAGACTAAATATTGGATTATGAGTCTAATACTTATAGATCTAGATCTACCCAAATATCTTATTAAGGCATAGACTACAATGCCTTGCACTGTTTTCAATGTATTACACTTGATCCGTTGTTAGATTCGATTGAAATCCAATCACTTTACTTATTGCCGTTATCATCACAAAAGTAAATCCGATCGAAAAAGGTCTATAAAGAGGGATATGATGGTCGAATGATTTTTAAGGACGCATCCTAAAACAGTTGTATTAGATGCAACACGAAAACGTCTAGCAAATTTTTTTAATGTCTTCACCCTGACTCAATAAGTAAAATGAATTGTGTTCGTAACGTCTGGATTTTCCCACTCTGGTTGACAGTGTGCCTACTAAACAATCGCTCCTTTTTATATTTTTTTTCCGAGCTAACCAAATGACCGATTAGAAATTATTGTGAGCTCTGACACGGTATTACATCCAAAATAGACACTCCCCATCCTCAGCCGAACCTGCTTTGCCGCAGATGAGCCGAAACCTTGCAAGCCCAAGATCTGTATCTTAATTATTAACTGTCTAGGGACAAGGATAGATCTGAGTACAATACTTAGCTGTAACTTATATTTTGAGAGCCAGATACATTATTCTCTCGACCTACAAGTCTTTTATTACTCCGTCGAAATAAAGCGGTGATCTCATGTCAAACAGACATTAATGTTGAGCTAAGAGCAGAATAAGCCACAGGGAGAAAGTAAAAAAAAAGCTCCGAATCGCTTCCAATATACACACACCCACCCACACACCCCCCACACACACCCCCACCCACACCCACACCCACCCACACACACAGAGATCGGTGGAAAGACATTCTCTCCTGAAAGCGGGTAGATCACTGCTGCATGTCGCTCCGATATCCATATCTCAAATTTTTCAACTCTCACGTTTTTCTATTTTCATTGTCAAGAGTTACGTTTTATAAGTAAGTATAACTGCACACCAGTTACAGACACGCTCTTCCCTCTTTGGGATTGGGCTGCATGTTAAAACCTTCCAGGCGGATAAAATTCCTCATGGTCGTTTGAAAATCGCCATCCGTATCCAGTCTCTAAGGTGATCTTGGGGCGAGTGTGCGAGACAAACGGCCACTTTATACCATGAAAAAACACTTCAGGTATTTCCACCATACAACTCTGATTTCAGCTTTTTTTTGCACCTCAGTAGCTGAGAAGTTGGAGAAACTCTTTTTGTGTCTTTTCTCTATCAAACAGTTTACCAAACCAACCAAAACCCTGATAGTGGGCTACTACATTATCTAACTCAAGCCGAATATGGGCATTCATTTTCTTTCTTTTATAATATCTCGTTATATAAGCTTGTGCTTCAACTTCGGAGTAAGTCAACTTAAGATGGGGTGTGCATTGTAAAAAAGTGTATTTTAATAACTTCAATTTCCATTCTGGTTTCAAGCGTGGACTATTAAGATTTTATATGATTTACTTCAAAAACTTTCCAAGCTGAGCCCCGTCACGGGTTAAGCGTCATTATGATTAGTGCTTATAAATATTTGTTCTTCACCACATCAATAAAAACGGCATAATTAAGTACACAATATCAATAATTCACAGTCCTGTCCGAACGTGACAAATGACTAAAATGAGTCGTAGAATAGGTGTACAAGAGGTGTTAACTGCCGCATAATTTTAAAAAAAAATAATCATATGCTGCATTAGGAACTGTGTGAGACTTCACGTAACGTCCGACAAATTGCTATGATTCCATTTCAGGCTATGCCCACGTCGCGAGTATTTGCAAGAATGCCAACTCTAGCGGTATCGTTGAGTATGACATGACCTACTGGACAAGCATAACCACAGCTCACGAACTGGCTCACATGTACGTTATGAGATATATATATATATATATATATATATATATATATATATATATAGGACATGAGATTAGTTTAACATTAGATTGTAAATTATTTCAGATCTAGGTTTGATCAAGGAAACAATAACACCAGTCTGAAGTACGAGACCAATTATTTCCAATAGTTGATAAAGATTCTCGAAGTCCAACAAGAAAGGTCGAGCAATCTTCAGCAACCTATTGGCGGAATTAAATTGGTACATGCACTAACATCAATTCTATGATTTGACTAAGGACGACCACGAGACATCTTTATTTCTTTTGCGCTTCACCATTTTCATTTTTTGGGATATGCTATACTCCTATGAACGAGCAAATAATCCCTGCTAAATCTAAATCTAAATCTAAATCTAAATCTAAGTCTAAATCTAAATCTAAATCGCTATCGCTTGAGGACTCCATAGTTGTCATCTGGTATCCAATCACCATTTGACTTTCGATCGCATGATGATATTTTTGATAGCTTACAACAAATCACTTCTTGCAAACCTACCAATGAAATCGAAAGCTTCGATGCTGACCACAAATCGCTAGCTACACGAATTGCTGCTTGTGACACCAGAGCATTTTGTGGAGTGTGTTGCTTGCTGTATATCGCTTCGTGTAAACACACCTATATTTTTTTCGATTGCTACGCTCTTATTTGTTAAGAAATAAAATTATAATATGATTTGTCCCCTGCTGCCATTTACTCTATGCTCCCCCCCATCCTTTTTCCATGCTCCCCGCTCTGGACTCATTCTGCACTGAATGCAGCCTGGGAGCTGGTCACGACTCGGACATCACAGGCTATATCATGATACCCAAAGGTTCCGCCAAGGAGGACAACAGGTGGAAATTTTCACTCTGTACAAAGGAGGCTTTCGACGCCTCTATGAGCAAATTAAGGTAATCTACCTCCTGCTTTCGCTTTCCTGCTAAAGTTTCTGATGCCTCAACACACATCTTTCTTTTACTTAGCTCCTCATCGTTCAAACATTAGTCTTGTTTTGCTTTTCCGCCTCAGACTAACGGTGGTTCCTTTCCGATGTAACAGTTTAATATGGCAGAGATCCTGCCTGGACTGCGCCTGCAGGGTATCTCAAATCTTACATGATGCATCGAGTCTGATCATTTTTCTCACATCTTTACCTTCCTCACTCGCAAATAAAGATCTAACACAAGCATAGACACCTGCCTCGTGAAAGTTAAAGATGGTGCTATACAGCTACAGAAGGCTCACTGTCACGTGAAAATTGAAGATAATACAAGAAAGTTACAGACAGATCACTGTCACGGGAAAGTTAAGATGATAAAATACAGTAAGATGATATAATAAAGTTACAGAGAGATAACTGTCAAGTGAAATTTAAGATGATAAAATACAGTAAGATGATACAATAAAGTTACAGAGAGATAACTGTCCAGTGAAATTTAAGATGATAAAATACAGTAAGATGATACAATAAAGCGACTGGGAGATCACTGTCAAGTGAAATTTAAGATGATAAAATACAGTAAGATGATACAATAAAGTTACAGAGAGATAACTGTCCAGTGAAATTTAAGATGATAAAATACAGTAAGATGATACAATAAAGCGACTGAGAGATAACTGTCCAGTGAAATTTAAGATGATAAAATACAGTAAGATGATACAATGAAGTTACAGAGAGATCACTGTCAAGTGAAATTTAAGATAATAAAATACAGTAAGATAATACAAAAAAGCGACAGAGAGCTTAGCAGTTACCGAGACATCGCTGTCACGTGAAAGTTATAGATGATCGATACAATAAAGTTACATTGTGCTCTCTGTCATGTAAAAGTTAAAGATTATACAACAAAGTTACAGTTGTCACGAGGAAGTTAAAGATGGTACAGTACGGCGAAAGAGAGCTGAAAGTTAAACATGATTTAATAAATTTAAAACGGGCTCTTTTTCTTATTGCCAGCTCCAACTGCTTGCTGAGCTCAAGCGCGCTCTCCTCGGCGCCGAAAGCGGAAATCACCGCTGCACTTGCTAACCCTGACACGATCTGTCGCCGGTCCCAGCTGAGCCAGGACTCCTTCATGTGTAGGGTAAGGACTCGGTATAGAATGGTGGACAAACATGATTGTCCGTTCAAATGAACAGGTGGGAAACACAACTACATTGAAGGAATGCAATTGTCATAAAAATAACAGACTATTATCCTCCAGCGCCATACCACTGCACGGAAGAAAAGCAAACTTCACTACAAAGAACAGGTGGGGAAGATTACTGCAATAAAGAAAAACAAGTTTTGCAACAATAACAGACATATCCCCTCCAGAACTACACAACTACATGTAGCAAGATTTACAACAATAACAGACACATATATCTCCTCTAGAGCCACACATAGTGCAGTTTTCAAATATACAGAACACTGAGACATTGGAACTCTTCTGACGATGTCCTGAAGACATTCTTTAAATGCAGGAGAGATCTCAAGCAAAAAAGTAAACTAAATGTGTATCCAACTTTTAAACAGCCCTGTTTTCAGTTTATCTCTCCACCGAAACCACAATATGGTGCTGATGACCCATCAAAGATGAATGCAGTGCTCGACATGATGTGGTGAAAAAGTACTCTCCTATAAAAATTAAAAACATGCAACTGCTCAGAAAACATTAAAGAGAAAAAAAATTGAGGCCTCAGGCTTTAAAAAATGTATTGGGTTACCTTGGGTTCCTAAATCTTAAAACTATTCTAGATCTAGTCACAATCTATATGGATAAAGTAAGACAAATTAAGAAGGGCGAGTTGATAAAATAGCTTAACTATATATATAATATATATATATATATATATATATATATATATATATATATATATATATATATATATATATATATTCTAAACCTCAAGCAGAGAAATAATTATGATGACCATGCCTCCATAGTGTTTTAATAGTGCCTTTTTCTTCCCTGACTCGCTCCAGAGCCCTAATTTCTACGGCGGCTCCCTGCCTCAAGGCGATGCTGTCTGCAAGCAAATTTTTTGCGAACAAATTGGAACCTCCTTCTGCGTCGGCGCCTTCTCCTCTGATGGCCTCATTTGTGGTACAAACAAGGTAGGCCACATTTGTAGTACAAACTAGGAAGGCCACATTTGTGCTACAAACAAGGTAAGCCACATTTGTGGTACAAACGAGGTAGACCTCATTTATAGAACTGGACACTTAAAATGACGGAGGAGACGCTGTGTGCTCTGGTGTTGTTGGTAGTGACAACGATGACGGTGGGAGGAGACGCTGTGTGCTCTGGTGTTGTTGGTGGTGACAACGATGACGGTGGGAGGAGACGCTGTGTGCTCTGGTGTTGTTGGTGGTGACAACGATGACGGTGGGAGGAGACGCTGTGTACTCTGGTGTTGTTGGTGGTGACAACGATGACGGCTGGAGGAGACGCTATGTACTCTGGTGTTGTTGGTGGTGACAACGATGACGGTGGGAGGAGACGCTGTGTGCTCTGGTGTTGTTGGTGGTGACAACGATGACGGTGGGAGGAGACGCTGTGTACTCTGGTGTTGTTGGTGGTGACAACGATGACGGCTGGAGGAGACGCTGTGTACTCTGGTGTTGTTGGTGGTGACTACGATGACGGTGGGAGGAGACGCTGTGTGCTCTGGTGTTGTTGGTGGTGAAGGCGATGACAGCAGGAGGAGACGCTGTGTACTCTGGTGTTGTTGGTGGTGACAACGATGATGGTGGGAGGAGACGCTGTGTACTCTGGTGTTGTTGGTGGTGAAGGCGATGACAGCAGGAGGAGACGCTGTGTACTCTGGTGTTGTTGGTGGTGACAACGATGATGGTGGGAGGAGACGCTGTGTACTCTGGTGTTGTTGGTGGTGACAACGAGGACGGCAGGAGGAGACGCTGTGTACTCTGGTGTTGTTGGTGATGACTACGATGGTGATGGTGATTGGATTGGTGGTAAAGGATGGAATAGTAACAATGTTAATGGCATTATTGTTAGTAATTATGAAGATAATAGATACTATGAGTGTGATGATTGTGATGGTAGTGGTGGTGAAAGTGGCAGTGGTCGTACCCTTTGCTTTCAATGTGGGGGTGATTGCCTGTGTTAGCTGCAGTCATGGTAATGATTGCTACCAGTATGATTGTGGTAATGGAGGATAATTATTTTAGTGGCCGTGAGGAACGGGTTGAGCTGGTAATGTTTTGATGGTGACAGCGGCGAGGATTTTGTTCGTGGTAAGATAATAAGTTTTAGCGATGATTCGTTGCAGTGTTAGTATTGACATCTTATATCTGACAGCAACTGTCAGTACTGAAATAGTGTCCTTTGATATCGATGATAAAGAAGGTAGTCTGAAAACATTTCTCTCCCTTTTCTTTTTCTTATTATCGTCAATATAAATATATGAATTTATAATATCATAATTATTAAATTTATATCAATTTTAAAAGTTTTCAATAATGATAATAATAGTTGTAGCAGTAGCAGCAGCAACAGCAGCAGCAGCAGCAGCAGTTGTAGTAGTAGTAGTAGTAGTAGTAGTAGTAGTAGTAGTAGTAGTAGTAGTAGTAGTAGTAGTAGTAGTAGTAGTAGTAGTAGTAGTAGTAGTAGTAGTAGTAGTAGTAGTAGTAGTAATAATAATAATAATAATAATAATAATAATAATAATAATAATAATAATAATAATAATAATAATAATAATAATAATAAAGAAAATAATTATAATAAGGATAAAGATGATGAAGAATAATAATAATTGTATTTACAGTCTGTGATAACGATGATGACAATGATAGTGAGCCTGCAGTTTTTTGGACGACGATAATGGTCAAAACAAAAATCTTTATGGCAATGATGACGACCAGGGGAATGGATGAAGATGTTGATTATGATGATGATGATAATTACGATGACGATGATGATGATGATAGTGCTTACTGCAGTAATGAAACTGTCTGGACAAAGAAAAAATAGAAAATTTCCATACAATATTCATTTAATTTATCGGCATTAATTTTCATCCACAGAGATGCGATCAAGGCAAATGTGTGGATCACCCTGACAGCTTGAGCGCACAAGTGAAAGGTAAACAAAATTAATAAGAAATTTTAAAATCATCAAACACCTTAAGCTACTGAGTGCATTGTAAAAAATACACGTGAAAAGCAATTCAATCATCTTTATAGATTTGGTAGGAAGCAAAAGAAAGCAGGAGCACGTAACGCTTCTCCTCTCCTTAAAGTCGCCATAAATATAAGACGTCGATTATCTGTTTAAAATATCGGAACAGCGCTGCGCCTAGATAGTTCTCAAATCTTATTCCTGGGCCCCTTTACTTCCTTATCATTAAGGTCCCTTCGTTCCATTGAGGGAAAAAACTTCTGAATGTAAAAAAAAAAAAAATCTAAAATCTAAAACTCTTGCAGAAGAGCTTTCAGTTTCGCTGCACCGAAAATCTGGCACAGCCCACTTCACAAAATTCAGAATAAACTTTTGAAAATATTAAATCTCATTTGTTCCACCATTAATTTTAGCTAATCAGTTGATGCTCTTGTATGCATGTACGCTTTTTGCAATTGTATGTCATTTAATTATATAAATTTTTTCCATCATGTAGAGCGCTTTCGAAATCATCTTTGTTATTGTTATTATTATTATTATTATTATTATTATTATTATTATTATTATTATTATTATTATTATTATTATTATTATTATTATTATTTCTATTACTATATTACTACTTAAGCTTAGGTCTTGTATTACGAAATAAAGGGAAGCTCAGTTAGGAGTGACGTCTATTTTCCCTAGACTAAGCCATAAATGGGTTACATTGGGATAGAAACTGAAGAGACGGAGCGACTTGCCAACAT
The DNA here is from genome assembly GCA_033675545.1 of Elysia crispata. NCBI lineage: Eukaryota > Metazoa > Mollusca > Gastropoda > Plakobranchidae > Elysia > Elysia crispata. The sequence goes on from JAWDGP010002614.1 coordinate 44,520, forward strand.
CTCAAGTTATGTTTTACTTGAATCAATGCCCTATTCACTTAAACTTGAACAAGATGGTAAAAGGATAGATATTTTATCTTGATGAAGGTAATATTTATAAAATAAAATGTTTATGAATGTGAAGTATATTTTGATTTAAAAAGTCTACAATCATCCTATCCAGACCTAATACGATTATTTTAACATTATACTTTTCTACCTGTTTGTTTTATTATAGCAAATAATTATTAAGTTTCTGCAATTTCAATATTCATGAGTAAAAATGTTTTCGCTGCTTTTGGTCCCTTGAAATACCAAAGGAATTACTCTGATTCTTGTTCTTGAGCTCACTTGTTTATACAGCGTCTACAGTACATAGATCTGAGACCAAATTTTTCAAATAATAACTAGTTAGAGCGTTTGACCCGATATCCGCAGAGAACTTGTTCGCGTGTTCCATTACCAATCTGTCAGTGGGTGAGTTCAGGGCTACGTCATTTCAGTTCCGCCTTGCCCGACGGAGGCTAAGTGTGATGTGCGGAAAGAAACAAACGAAATCTGCCAGTAAAATTAAAATCTGAACTTCATTATTCAAAATTCATCTCCCTCTCTCAGACAACGTCATTATTGACGTGCAATCAATCCTTGTATGCGTTAATGTATATTTGTTAACAATTTTATTCATTTATTATGACTTATTCAGCATTTGAACTCACAATCTTTCTCGATACGTTTTTCCTAATGACGTATCCTCCACCACGACTGTGCTTGCCATCCATCCCTCAACCAGACAGCTGTATCTGGGGTGACCAACCAATCATCAAGTATAACACGAAGTCTGGCCGTTACGAGGGAGACTGTCCAGGGTTTATGGCCAGGCAGGGAAAAACGGCTTGCGAGACTGCGTCTGTGGCAAGATCCTGTTGTAAGACCTGTGAAGATCTCAAGACTGGTGTACCAGGTAGGCAGCTCTGCAAAAAATGCTTTCTGGAGCAATAGTGGCTGTGCCAAAAGGCGCAGATATAACGGGTTAACAAAATGCTAAAGATTATTATTATTATTATTATTATTATTATTATTATTATTATTATTATTATTATTATTATTATTATTATTATTATTATTATTATTATTATTATTATTTTGTTGTTGTTGTTGTTGTTGTTGTTGTTGTTGTTGTTGTTGTTGTTGTTGTTGTTATTTGTAACACTTATCCTTAATGAAAGTAGATCAGAGTGGGCAATCGCCTTCACCATTAACCAGGAACAAATCTCGGATGATATTGTAGGCCTATAAGGCTTTGATTCTCTGGCTGATAAACGTAGGTTAGCGGGTACACCGTTTATGTCGGCTATAGATCTAACATAGATATCGGAAGTTTATGAAGATCTGAATCTAGTACCGCATAAAAAATATAATCTTATACCTAAAGGCTGGACCAAGTTTATATGTAGAACAGTGACTTCCCTCGCTCTAACTCAAACTCTTTCATTTTCCGTTTTTTTTTTATAACATAGACTCAAAATCTAGATTTTATGTTAAAAATCTACAATTCTTTTGGCCCATAGGTAAATTTACATTTAAATTTCTGGCTATGAAGTTAAAGAATGGGACTGGCTCGACAAGAGACTAAAATTTCTATGAATGCGTTTACTCTGGCACCACAGAAACTATTCAATTACATGATATGAATAGCGTTAATTGTGGTGTGCGTTCACTACGGAAAGACAAAAAAGTGCATTGCTCGTTACGGATAGGGCCTAAATTATAATGATTGCTGTTGACAATGTACTTTGTACCACAAATTAAGGAAAAACGGATTAACCTGTGCTTTGTACCGATTGGAATGCAGTTATAGTGGGGAAGATATACTTGAAAAACAATAAGATATGCTCTAGATCTATAGAAAAAAATATCTAAAATATATTGAACACAGGAGAAGTAAACAGTATGGATCTATTTGGTTCTAGATTTAACTCTTAGTTGAAAAGTTAGGGAGGCACAGAGTCCTCGGTATCTTCTGGTTTTTGAAAGAAGGCAGTGCTTAAATAGTTCCGATTTTTTAAGTTAGTTATTTTAAGGTGCTTAATTTGGACCAACAGTTCCACAACTGATGATGCTTTTTTAAATTTGAAAAAAAAAAAAGAAATTGTTTGCTTTTTGACAAAGTTGTCAAACATGCTGCTACACTTTTATCACTAGAAAACTTGGAATACTTGTGGTTATTGTATCTTGAATCTTTTCATCTAAACTACAAGTATTTTTCTGGAAAACATATACAACTTCTTTTTTGTGCCTGGGACCAAAGAATTACATACCTCAAATAACACACATCTCAGTCATAGTTCAGCATCAGAGTCTTTTATCACAAAATGATCAGGTATATACAGGTAAAACCAAGTCTAGAATACTTTTGTGTCAAAATTTTGAGAAAGATCATGAATCGCTTTTATTTGTCTAATAATTTCTGAAACAATACCGTCTATTCCTTCCAGGCTGTCCATATGGCGATAAGTATAGCAAATGCGATTCCTACACACAGTCACAGATTTGCGACAATAATCGACATCTTTGCTGCCAGTTTTGCCAGTAAGAACTGATATAAGAAGTAATGTTGGAATGATTGAATGAAAGAATAGGAGGAAACATATAAACATATAAATACAGTTAAAAAATTACTAGTCCTTGCTCTCGAATCTAATAAATTGGACTAAATTTCCTACGGTTAAAAGATAAAGCTATTGACACCCAAGAAAAAATCGACTTAAGCGCGCCTACCATAATTTAATGTAGTCCTAACTTACGAAAACACCTTTTCCTAATCTTAAATGAGTTTCAGACAATAAAAGTTAATGATCCGCGTTCCAAAGCACAAGTTGAACACTGTTATTATAAATAATTTACAATTAATTTAGCCACTGTATTATGCTGATTTTTTAAATTTTTTATTTGCGTGTCAAACCCCGAATGACTTGTAAAAGTTTGGAACCGAAATTTATATTTTATTTTAAAAGAGAGAGTTAGATAAAGAGTAGAGAGAAAAAGAGTGATAGCAGACAGAAATATATATATATATATATATATATATATATATATATATATATATATACACAGAGAGAGAGAGAGAGAGAGAGAGAGAGAGAGAGAGAGAGAGAGAGAGAGAGAGAGATAGAGAGAGATGAGAGACAGATAGAAGGAGAGAGACAGCGAGGGAAAGAGAGAGAGAGAGAGAGAGAGAGAGAGAGAGAGAGAGAGAGAGAGAGAGAGAGAGAGAGAGAGAGAGAGAGAGGGAAAGAGGGAGAGATGAGAGACAGAAAGCGAGAGAGAGCGATATAGAGAGAGCGAGAGAGACAGCGAGAAAAAGAGAGAGAGAGAGAAAGAGAGAGAGAGAGAGAGAGAGAGAGAGAGAGAGAGAGAGAGAGAGAGAGAGAGAGAGAGAGAGAGAGAGAGAGAGAGAGAGAGAGAGAGAGAGAGAGAGAGAGAGGGAGAGATGAGAGACAGAAAGCGAGAGAGAGAGCGATATAGAGAGAGCGAGAAAAAGAGAGAGAGAGAGAAAGAGAGGGGTGGGGCGGGGGGCGGAGAGAATGTGTGCATGGCAATGAAAATGCCCAACGCGTGGGCTACTTTATTCTTAATTTTTTTCTGTTTTCTTTTCTCTAACCGTTATGATGCGTGTATCTTCTTTGCGCCAGCGGATATCCAACCAGACGGAACGCGGACTCTGAAGTTTCAAGTATCGATTTGAGCGCTGACCTTCCGTCTGGAGATTTGGAGGTCACTGATGAACTCAAGCCGAAACCTGACGCCGACTCAAATACCAACAACGGCGGTCCGACTGAACAGACATGAGGCGGGGGCCACACGAAGAGCTCTAACGAATCGATACCAGCTTGCGACAAAACGGACAACATTAATGATTGTAATCTCATCGTCACCAATAAAAATTATTACAAAATCTGCGTACACTGGTGAGACTCCTCGATATTATTCTGACAAGCAAGAAGATTTTGATCTCTTAGGTGTAAAAGTCAATTTGATTTTGATGGTTTTGGTTTTTAATTTTTAAGCTGTATTTATCTGTTCTTAATGTACATTTAGTTGTTCATGAGTTAAAAGACCTTTCGAACCCTTCTGCTTTTCAGCTGCTGAAGTTATGGTTAAAATATCTTACCATGTCTGAGACATTCTCGGGACCATGCAAACACTGCGAAGGCTATTAACATACGTGTAGAATAACTGAAATCAGCGCCACTTGGAGCGCTAAGAGTGGACAACATCAATAGAAGCCGCAGCGCGTGCATGCAGAGTTACTCAGTAGTGCGGCTTTGGCCGTGACCGACGGAAATGAAACACTCACAAAGAAGTTGAATGTTTGGAGTTTTTAGTCGCAACAAAAGTTAAGCTACTACATTATAATTTCTCCAAAGTTTCAAGGTTGTTTTGAAGGGTTCTCAAGTGGAAACCAGTTAGTCTTCTATAGGAAGAAAAATGTTTGAAAAAATTTAGATCGAGCAACAAGGGAGTTTCAAAGTTTGACAAGCCCTAACAGTAAAATAAACGAAGATTTCACATGGTAAGACAACGTGTAAGACTTATCCGACTGATCGTTGAAAGATTTTGACTATTCTAACAGAGCAAGGATTTGCCCTTGAAATGAAAGTGAATACTCATGTTTCAAAAGTCCTGTCCAGAAACCAACAGTCCAGAAATATCTGGAAGGGCTAAGGGACAGCAGATTACTCAGTTACAGTACTGTCAACACCAAACCTACTGGTCACCGCCGGCAAAAATTAATTCTTACCGATTACCTGGGCCTCTGATCTCTCAGCTATATGTACCGTATTAAGCTTTGACAAATGAACACTCCTAGGGTCAAAGGCCACATGGTTATAAGTTCAAGGGCGCTACATACATTATCTGTTTACGGGTACAATAGAGGCCTAGAAAAATCTTCGGAGGAAGAAACAATAAAAACCATTCTTTTATTTCAAATATGTCCACTTTTTATTGTAGTAGAGGCATTAGCAATTCACAGCACTGGGTCTCCCAAGTTAACCTCACAGTATAGAAAAACTTCCAATTATCTCATTTACTCATACTCAAAGTCGAGAATCTTAAAGGTCAAAGTAGGTTTCATAAGCAAGAGCTTTTAGAATGCTTCTTTTTGACCGACTTTAGTTATGGTGCCTGAATATAAAGAATACAAGAATCTTGGAGGAAATTATTTTTTTCTCTTAGCGTGCGAAAATCAGTCCTACTGTAAGCACTTTCTCACGAACTTACCAATGCAGTTTTGCACTTTTAAACTGGTCGGCATCGCAACTTTTTTAAAGTTTGGACAAAGGTAGTATGTTTGTCCTTACTTTACCTACCCAGCGTTCACACCACAAAAACCAAAAAAAAAAAAATCGCTCATCCAAGCGATCACGCCCGACCGATAGAGTGCACCAAAATACATATATTTCCCTTTTTTTTGACGTTCACACCGCACCTCCGAGTAAAGGTGAGTAAACTTTTTCTCAGCCGACTGATATTTCAGCTTTGGCGCCGCGCTAAAATTTCACCTAGTCTCGGCAGTGAGCAAGGTTATAAACTTAGACAATTCATTGAGACAGGCTTGCGCAACACGCTCAAGTTGACTTGGAGACGTTATGTCGTAAAAAATAAAAAAAAAGACTATCTGTGGGATCATTCTCCCCCGGCGAGTGATATATCTTGGTGTGAAGCAAGCGTTCGGCTTGCGGATCTTTTGGTGTGAACGCAGGGTTAGGCCTAGTAGAATCTGCCGCCTGGCGAATTTTTCATTTTTAGTTAGGTCGTAAGCAATGTTACGATGCTCATATTTTTACTGAAACTTCGCTATAATTTGATTTGGTTATGGACGTTACTGGACATACAACATGGAAGCTTTAAAACTAGTTCATCATTGGACAAACACCGTGTTTTTGTACAAGATTAGGCTTGAGCAAACTCTGCCATGCTAACATGATACGTTAGCCGACATGTTTCTTGGAAACATTGTCATCATCTTTAAAGGCCACATAGTTCAAGTAGGCTACGTTCTAGATCTAAGGTAAAACAAGGATAAAAATTGATCTAGATCTATGTTTTTTCCATAAGAAAGTGTCTAGGCTTTACACAGAGGTGCCATTATCTAGAATTCAAAAGATACAACCTATTCTAGTTCTATATCTACTTTATCTGATACCAACATGACCCCAGGAAATAAACGAATTCCCGTATCCCCAGAATCACACTTCTTCAAGACGGGCATACTTAAAATTTCCAAGAAACACAATGAATTTAAAAAACCATGTTTTTAATTTTATAGGTGTGGGATCAATAGCTGAAAAAAGATTCCGTTCTGTATAAGGGTCTGTGTCAGGGTTAGCCTAGGGTTTAGGCTAAACTCTTGACAACTAACAATAGAAGTGTTTTTAAGAGCCAGGCGAAAAATGAGGACAATCTAAGCGCGCAATTCTAGACCACCTATGCAAGTCAAATTTGGCATAAAATTGTCAGTTGTCCTAATAATTTCCCACTAACATAGTGTTATCAGGAAATTAAATGCAAAAAAAAGTTATTGTTTTTAAAGAAAAAGGTGAATGTGCGAACTACATCCTGCAAGCACGGCAAGGCAGAACTGCAGGAATGAAACTGAGCGTAGGCCTACAGTGTACTGAGTGTGGCAGGCGCCTGTTCCGAAACTGTCTGGACTAGATCTACATCTGAAAGAGTAAGTACTGGGCCAAAAATCTAAAAGTTGCTTGAGCATAGATTCTAGATCTAGATCCTAGGGTATTACGTCAGTTGACGTCCCAACTCACTTGAAGCTTTAAAATTGTAATTTTCTTAATGAATTTGATATGCTGATCACGAATATGACGGTTTTATTCGCCGCAAATAAATACTTCTCAAGATATAAGCAGTTTTGTGTTGCTCTAAAATCCCATTAAACTGCAAGTTTTGAACTCGTCGAGAAACATTCATTTGTGAAGCCTAACGTGAGGTGGGCCGATATCTGCAGTCTTAGCTTCTTCATTTGGAACATGAAATTTCAAAACTTATTCCGTATTTTCCACCGGTTCCAGCAGCTGTGAAGCTGAGCGAGTCGGCGTCCATGTCAGCTGTTATTGTGGTTCGGGCGGCAGGCGCCGCAGGAATCTATAATAGAAAATGGTTCAACAGCCGGGTTACCAAATTCTGTAACCGTATTTCAAAATATTGCTTCAACCTTATGACCTTATAAAGTCTAGGATATCGCACAGTTTTTATGTAGTTCGCATCAGTTTATGCGATATTTGAGAATGTGATAATGTGTAATTGCTTCTATTGTCATAAAACAATGCAAATGCTCAACTTTGTAACCAACGCTTCAATTAATATCAATATGGATTACTTTGAACGAATCCATTCGGTTGTTGTTTTTTTCCCCACTTCATCGTGTCATAATAAAAGTATTTTTTTTGCTTAAGCAATTTTGATTAATATCAAATCTTATGAAGGCATGATTAATGCACAACTTTTTTAGACCACAACCACACTTCCAGCATTAGTTTTGAGCCCCTGTTTTTTTCTATATCGGACAGTTTTAATTACAAGTGAAGATCCTCTTCACCATGGAGAAAAACCCTTGCTCTTAAACCATGATATAATGTTATTTTAAAAGAGAAGAGTGTTTTGACTCATCGTGTTGATATAATGTTATTTTAAAAGAGAAAGAGTGTTTTTTCTTATCGTGTTGATATAATGTTATTTTAAAAGAGATGAAGTGTTTTGTCTTATCGTGTTGATATAGAGACGGCTCACCCTTAAAATAGTCACTTCAGAGTCCAACACACTACAGTCCCAACACGGGGACAATAACCGCTGTGTTTCTACAGTAACATTGAACTATCGTACACCAGAAAGGTGTTGATCCTACAGGGCACATCTGATCACAACTTGTGTGTTCAGCAAATCTACGGGCTTTTGTTCAAAGGGAAACCCCAGTAAGAAAAAAAATGGTGCGGACGACGGCCTTTGATTATATAAACACAACAGAGAGTGTACGAAAACTGGCTGACATAGTGAGTTCTTGCATCAATTTATATTGCACTCTTGCCTCAGAAAAGAATTAAAATATATTCTAATAATAAGACCTGGGTGACACGGGAAATCAAAAAAGCAATAAAGAAGAAACTAGCTAGCAGCACCGAAAGAACTTAACTCTATAAACGATGCTTATGAAAATAAAAGTGAAATTTTTAATAGGAAAATAAGAGAGTATGAGCTTGATGGGCGGTTGTATGAAGAAAGGAAGCACACGTTTGGAGGAGAACACGATGTTTGCGAAGGATCTAGACAGGTGGTACAGCTGATTTGATCGTGATGATTTACAAAGTGACGAGATAAGCAGTTCATCTCTAATCGAAAGAAATGAAGATAGAGAGGGTGAGTGACAGAATTCAACGTGAAATGAACGAGTTATTTTGTAATTAAAAAAAAAAAAAACAGGCAAGAAAAGCCCAAGGTTTTGACGCTGTTCAGTCCAGTGTGTCAAAGTGTTGTGTAAATAAGTTGGGTAAGATCTCACGTGATGCTGTCGACCTGTCGCTGAGAGAATGTGAGTTTCCAACAGTGTAGAGAGCGTCCAGTATTAAAGCTGTCTCCAACAAACAGAATATAACATTATCGGAGTGAGTGACGACCAGTAATGCATACACTGCGTGTTATGAAAATGTTTAAAAAATCTGTGATGATTAATCTTCATGATCAAGTTGCTGGATTTGTAGACCCTCAGCAGATTGTATACCATGATAAAAGACACGCAGGTGCTGCAACCACTCACCTAGATATGTTCGGAACAAGAATCTGATTTCTCGAGCGCTTTCAACACAATTCAGTCTCAATTCTGTGCGAAGCGAAAAATTGATAAATATGAATGTTTGTCCATCTCTCAACATGTTAATCACTGATTGCTTTTCTGCTAGAACTCCGTTTGTTAGACTGAATCCTTCAGTATTATCGGATGCAATAATTAGTAAAATTGAAGCCCCACAGAGTTTTGCCTTTTAACCTTTTCTTTTTTCTCCCTGTACACATCAGACTGATAAGGAACAAAAATAAAGATTACACAATAGATCAATATGCTGACACTGTTGTAAAGGGATGTGATCTGAATGATGGTAGCACTATCTACACCCAAGAAGTCAAATCTTATGTCGACTGGTGTGATAGCTTTTGGTCCTCCTGTTAGGAAAACTGCAAAAATAGTTATTGATTTTCGAAACAATGTTACACAAACCAACATAATTGTAATGAAAGAGAAAGAAGTAGAAAGAGTAGACTTCTTCAAATACATCTGGTGTAGAGCTAGACAATAAAATGACTTGGAGATAAAACACAGAGACTATCGTGAAATAAAAAAAAACCCTCTGTACTGTTTGACTTTGAGAAAACTGCGCTCCTTCACTATCAATTAAAACATTTCTAACACTCTGTATTTTGGGTTGGTGTGCTGGAGTCGTTATCTTTCAAAACAAAATAGAGAGCGTTTTGATTTAGTGATTAAAGCAGCGAATAGGTGGTAGGTATCAATCAAGAAAACATAAGTTCACAATACGAAAGACACGTTCTGAAAATAAAAAAAATGAAATCTGTTGTCGAAGATGAGACACATTCTAAACCAGCTACATCGCACTCAATAGAGGGAAAGTAGTGGTTGATTTAGATGGTCACAGGCAAGGAATAATAAAACATTATAAACTCCTTTTCTACTAAATTTATCACCGCATCTAATAGAGAGATCAAAAGGATTAGAGATATATCCTGGCATTGTGGCCAGTTAGCGTCTAATCTTTCTTGCAGACCTCATTTTAGTCTTTCAAGAATGAATGACTTGATGAAACTCACTGTGAAATTCTCAAATGTAATCATCTAAGTGTATATCTTTACTACTATTAACTTTTGATCAGGCTTATGATAGATATTCAGCACTTACAATTTAACATCAAACAGTATTATGCGTGATAATAATTTTTATGTATTTTATTACTTTTACATTTATGTTGTGTGCATGTCATTTTAATTTTCCTTCGTAGGATTAATAAAGAATTTATCATGTTACCTTGACTTACCTTATCTTATCTTATCTTCCACACAATGGATCGGTCCACCTTATCTTATCTTATCTTCCACACAATGGATTTGTCCACAAATCGCCAAACTAATCTAGAATGTAGACAAACGAAAACCTAACAAGAATGATCTTTCTACTTATGAGCGGTAATTAGATTTGCAAGGGAATATTCCTCCTGCTCTTCACAAAGCAAGTTTGAGGGAAAATACTTTCCCCTATCACATTAAAGTTCGTTCACTTTTACCGAAAGTCCTTCTTATAAGATTTCTCGGGAAACTTAGGGGATGTTAAACCTGCTAAAGAACTCTTGCTAGTAGTTCTCGCCAGTTCTTGGGCTTGAGGTGTATTGCTACACCATGGAAAAGTAAGCGAAAGTGTGAAG
>JAWDGP010002614.1:60000-160000 GCA_033675545.1 Elysia crispata
TCCCAGACTCCTGTTCGTACAAGCTAACATTTAAATTCAAATGGTCGCTTGAGATACGTTTGGTTTAAAGATAAGCTTTATTTATCATGAAGGCATGATAAAGATACCGGGTAGTTGCTTAGCTGTTTTGCGGATAGTTTAGTAACAGGCATTATCTATCGGCCGCGCTCAATGTCTGTTATCCTCAGGATAGTTCAGCAACCACCGGGTGTCTCTTTCATGATTTAACGATAAATACAGGCTATCTTTAAACCGAACCTCTTTCAAGTGACTAGTTGAATTTAAATGTTAGCTTGTGCAAACAAGAGCAGCATATTACACAAGTTAAAGAGCAGCATATCACACAAGTTAAAGAGCAGCATATTACACAAGTTAAAGAGCAGCATATCACACAAGTTAAAGAGCAGCATATCACACAATTTAAAGAGCAGCATATCACACAAGTTAAAGAGCAGCATATTACACAAGTTAAAGAGCAGCATATTACACAAGTTAAAGAGCAGCATATTACACAAGTTAAAGAGCAGCATATCACACAATTTAAAGAGCAGCATATTACACAAGTTAAAGAGCAGCATATTACACAAGTTAAAGAGCAGCATATTACACAAGTTAAAGAGCAGCATATTACACAAGTTAAAGAGCAGCATATTACACAAGTTAAAGAGCGGCATATTACACAAGTTAAAGAGCACCATATTACACAAGTTAAAGAGCAGCATATCACACAAGTTAAAGAGCAGCATATTACACAAGTTAAAGAGCAGCATATTACACAAGTTAAAGAGCAGCATATTACACAAGTTAAAGAGCAGCATATTACACAAGTTAAAGAGCAGCATATTACACAAGTTAAAGAGCAGCATATTACACAAGTTAAAGAGCAGCATATTACACAAGTTAAAGAGCAGCATATTACACAAGTTAAAGAGCAGCATATTACACAAGTTAAAGAGCAGCATATTACACAAGTTAAAGAGCAGCATATTACACAAGTTAAAGAGCGGCATATTACACAAGTTAAAGAGCAGCATATTACACAAGTTAAAGAGCAGCATATTACACAAGTTAAAGAGCAGCATATTACACAAGTTAAAGAGCAGCATATTACACAAGTTAAAGAGCAGCATATCGCACAATTTAAAGAGCAGCATATCACACAAGTTAAAGAACAGCATATCACACCAGTTAAAGAGCAGGATATCACACAAGTTAAAGAGAGCATATCACACAAGTTAAAGAGCAGCATATCACACAAGTTAAAGAGCAGCATATCACACAAGTTTAAGTAACACGCATTATCTATCGACCGAGCTCAACTTGTGTTATATGCTGCATTAAATAAAACGTTTGCTTTCAATAATGTTTTCACTTTCATCCATCCCGCTATGATCTTCCAGACCTCTAGCAATTGCCAACAAAAAGTTCATGCTTGAAAGGATAAATTTATTAATGAATTTGAAATAATAAAAAGAAACATCAAAACAACTAGATCTATCTATTCTAATAGCATTGTCAGGGTAAATTATTTTTACATAATTATGCAATGTGCTTTTTGTCAGCTTGAGATTATACGCAAGCGAGATTTAAAAAAAATTGTTTATTAGGCTTACTTGAAAAATTTGGATCATGGAGGATTTTATGCAGAACGTGACCATACGGTTTAGATCTAATGAATTTGCAAAGGACGGGAAAATGTAATTATGTAAATAAATAAGTGAATGTATGTCTGTAGGTGTGCATGATTGTAAAATGTAAAAAAAAATAAAAAATAAAAAAGGCAACAACCTAATCTAGTTCTAGATCAGTTTCTTGATTCGCTTCTTGACATGACGTGTTACAACCTCATGACATCAATTTTGTGCCGACTAGTGCTGGCGAGAAAAAGTGGTACGCACACAGGTTTTGTAGGTACGCATTTCTGACGTTGCACAAAAACGCCTTAGTCTTGTGTTGACCCTCTCTTTTAGACTATCTCTATATTGGGAAAATCCAAAAGATCTTTGAAATTAGCCTATTGAATAAACAAAACTTGCTGAATCCAATTAATGAGTTTGGATTATTTGGTTGTGTTGATTTTGTGTTCTGGATGTGTATAGATGAGCTTCGCCGGTGATCAAAGTCCTTAATCAAAGCACTTACTTTTCTTGTTCTTTCAAAAAGTCTTGATTTAAAAAAGAAAGGCTGGACTTGTGAAAATTTGAAATTATCATGCTATCGGCTAACGATACAAATCTCCGGTCTAAGTCCAGACATCAACAATGTCAGTGATAACTTAACAGTTGGAAAAAAATTCAAACTTTTGGATTTTCCTAATATACAGTTTGTCTTTTAATTATTTAATTAGTGATTGAACTATTTAAAGGAAAAAAAAAATCACATTTATATTAAATACATAAAAAAACTAGGTATATATTGCAGACTTCACTGCATCAGTATGGCTTGACAATAAGTTATAGCTTATCAAAGAAAAGGTTATAAACACATTATAAGTAAATATATAAGTTAACACCAGAACATTTTGGCAAGCTTAACCACACCTATATATGATACAACAATAAAAAGCTGATGAGTTAGACTGATTTATATGATCTCTCAAAAAATTGGGTAAGAAACATTCAAAATCCACAAGTTGACGGTCCGAGACTGATATACATCACACACAAAGCAAAAAACAGATAACGTCCAATCAAAATCCATAACCAATGGCTAAAGATTGACATACATAATCAAACGTCTAATCGAAATCAAGCAGAATCAACAAGCTGACGGTTTGAGGCATGTTAAGACTAAGATAACTCATACCAATTCATGATTTTCATAGTCTTTTTTAAACTTCAAGAAAAGCTCTTTGGGACTCGTGCCTACTATCTATTTTCTAGAAATACTGATCTAAACTTGTTGAAAAAAAAAACTTGAAGTTAAGGGCTAAACACAACCTGACAAAGTAAATTTTGTTCTGCAAAGTGTGTTTGGGTGAAAGAAGAGAAGTCCCTCAAAATGTTCTACAGGTTTAAGCAATGGTACCCGAGATATTTTCCGACTTGAGTCATGTTTTAAAAGCAAAAATTGAGGAGTCATTCCAAAATATGAGTCTTGAAAACCCATTGTCTTCGATTTGGCCATCTGAGAGGACAATCGTAGCATTATTGTATGACTGAATGTGCCAGTATTGTGACTGCGACAACAACGGTGGGCTGTTCGAGAGCAAGCACGGCTGGCAATAATTCTCGCTGCTGCACATATACCTTATCTCAATAGTATGAGTTTTTCAGGCAGAGGCACTAGAAGTCCTTTGTTTTTTGTTTTAGTTTTTTTTTTTACTCACACGTTATGAAGAAAAAAAATATACTACAGTGCGTTCCTGAGTTTAGTGCCAGGAGACGACACAATACTAATAACGTGTTAGGTCAAGGTCTTGGGCACCCGATTCTTTTTTCTATCTCTCCCACTGATATGTAGGGCGTGCAACGTTGGAGCCTTGCCCAGGGTGCATCTTTGACCCATTTTGGCGCATATAAAATTAACTAGCTTTGATTGAGCATGCATGTGACCTCTGTAGTCAGGACCCCAGCTGCTCACGGGTAAAATTTGCCGCACGTCCTCGACACTCTCAGTGACAGGACGTATTTTCCTGCAATTATTGAAGTTCTTATAAAGATCTACACAGCGTGGTAACCAATGTCTCACTGGCGTGTTCCTTTAGTAGAAACTAATTGAGTTTGCAGGGTAAAACTGATGTTTATTATCTTCATAATTATATCTTTTCTTATACAAAAAAGATGTTTCGAAACTGGACTAAATAATTTTTCCTTAAGTTTAATTTCAACATAAACTGTAAAACAAATTCCTTAGTTTAATAATTATATTAATGGATTTTCTTTATGTCTCTATATAACAGTCGAATTCTTTTAGTTTTCATTACGATTATTATTCCAATCTTTTTTTTTTCCGTCGATCTCCTTTAATATTCGTTATAATTCGGGCTAGGTTAGACTTACAATTTTACGGTTATTTCCCTTTGATATTAAAGTGACTGTCAAGCAGTGATCCACCTAGCAGACTGTGTATTGAGCCTGTTATTTTAGCTACTGTGTTCGCTGCGATGCGCATGTACAAGTTAAGCTTAGTCCAGAGACTGAGTCTACCCTTCAAGAGGATAGTGCATTTTGCTGCCTGTATCATAAATATATCAATGCTTTTTCCTGCTCACATTTCAGATAAATGGTATGTACGCATCATTGGAAGAAAAAGGTTTCAACATCAGAATCTTGAAAAAGAAAGTGGATATTCTTGTACGTATAATGGCTCAATGAGCCCAGCAATAGTTCCAAGCCTAATGACTAGTCTTGTGGATTTCATTCAGAAAGGCTTAATGACGAACTTTGTTATGATTTAATGTAATCTCTCTCTCTCTCTCTCTCTCTCTCTCTCTCTCTCTCTCTCTCTCTCTCTCTCTCTCTCTCTCTCTCTCTCTCTCTCTCTCTCTCTCTCTCTCTCTCTCTCTCATTGGCCGAATAACCTGTGTAGTAACTTTCAGCTTTAAAACATTGTTCCTTATCCAGTTGTTTTACGATAATCCACCTGTGAGTGTAGATGACTTTTAAATACACGTATATTACGAACTTAGGTTTGCATTCTATCTGCATTAAAATTATCCACCAATAGTTTATTTATGCAAGTATTACCGACTGTTGGAATTGATTTTCGTTTGACCTTTCTTTTTCGATAAAGAAAGAAGAATGTACTCCATAGTTGATTATACCATTCAGCTCTTATATTTATCAAGACATATTAGAATTTTTGTTGTGTTTTGTTTTGTGGCGGACTGATATTGAAAGTTAATTGTTTATATAGACAGTCAAGAATGGACTAGCGTGTGGATTGAAAACATTAACTTTAGAAAGATCAGGAACAGTTTCCAGAGCAACCTAAACAGTTCCAAATATGTTCGCTGGGCAGGCAGTTAAATCCAAATCTATGTTTTGGCATAAGCATGAGGATAATTTAAATTAAACTAAATATTTATACCAAGCCTAAGTAATCTTTTGCAAACAAAATTTGACCTAAAAAGTAGATTTGGATTGATTATATATTCTGCAAAATAGATTGAGGTGTTCTAAGAGGGTGGGACACCAGATTATTAGATTATTAAGCAAGCCATGGTTCTTGTTGAATGAGATAATTTAGACAAGATACAAAATGGTCAGCAAAATCGAAATTTTACCATCACTCTAACCTAGACTAGTACAAAATGTTTTTTTTTTTAATTTTTTAAATTTATTTTGTAATAAAAAACGCGAGTGTAAACTGCCCCATATAGAGCCAGAGCTCTTCTTGTCCCTTTTTGCTTGCCTTTCAACGAGTTTGAGGTCGCTTTCTATCTTATTTCTGTTGTGTCTGTGTGGGAGACCTCTGGGAGAACAGGTGACCTTAATAACTACAGGCCAAGTCACACAAGTGAACAAACTTTTGTGCGTCAAGAGTTATAGTAATCTATTTCTTTCAAGTTTTAAGGATAGTTAGGACAGAACTGTGCTCAGAAGCATTAATAGTTCAGCCTACAGGCCTACACAACGAAAAAAATCTGATCGTCGTAACTCTGCCAAATGGTTAAGTAATACAGCTCACTCTTACTGTTACTGCAATGGTTTGTTTATTTCGGCCACTCGGCCTTTCCCTCGGTTATCATGGCTTACATGCTGACACGATAGAAATTGTTGTACCGGTATACATTATCTTTTTTAAAAAACTTTGGCTGTTGGCATATTATGGATTTTAAATTACTTAAAGTGTAAAAAACTGTTAACTTTTGTTAACTGTTAACTGTTAACTTTTGTCCATTAGGACGTAAACCTTTTCTATGACAACACCGATGTGGACCCAGGCCTGAAAGCCTTCGACGCGTGGCTGTTGAGCACAGGAGCGTACGCCAGCATCAACTACGACGCTGCCATCTTGTGGACCGGGTATGGAAATCTGCCTGGAGCTCGCGGCAAACAATAATATAGATTCAATTATTCTTTTTAAAATTTAATGAACTGGATACATGTATCTCTTAGCTCTGTCCCGCCGCGCGCTTTCTCGTTCTCTCTCCTTCTCCATCCCTCTATACCCTGCCTTATTTTTTTCTTGACATCTTTTAATTTTTGTTTCCTCGTAGAACATTTCACTCTCCCCCCCTGAAATTTGATTTTTTTTCTAGCTTTTTTAACAATGATTATGTTTTGTTTTGTTTTTTTTAACTTTACGCTTTCCACATTACTAAACAATTCAAAAGAGAAAGAATTTTTTTAATTGAAAAAACAAACAAACCACGTAACATAAAAAATGAAAGTTTTCCCTGGTGTGAGAATTTCTCTCGTGTGGTCAGCTGCAGCACGGTGCTTGTAACTCCAAACTTTCTCTGTTCCCATGATTCAGGTTTGAGCTGGTCTCCGGTTATGATGCAGGTGTTGCAGGTAAGAGTTCTCTTAAAAAATATTCTATGTCTGGGTCTCGCAAGATTCGAAACAGCGAGAAAGAGAGAGGAACGAGAGGAGGCAGTCTTAGAGGCACTCCGTTGATGGAAGGAACAACCAGTGTTGTATTTTGATATAATGTTCATTTAAATTTTACACAGGTAATTTTGTTATTGTTAAATATTAAGGTGTCAAGTTAACTGACTTATCGTGGGACGCGCACGGATTTTAAACGATGCTTCAACTCTGGAGTATCAAAGTTACCCGAAAGGAAAAGGAGATATTTCTGAAGTTGTGGGAATTAGAATTCTTGTTCAACACACACCCTTCATTCCGAGCAGATCTGCAACAGGTACAGCTCACGGAATGTAGATCTAGCCAAGCAAAATGTCGTAATGTCAGTGCTAATTTCTCACTGAAGAGATTTAGAATATTCTTATTGTAAAAATAAAATCATTTTGTACACAGTACACTCATTTCTCGAGCCAATGATATTCATAAATATGTTATGTTCAAACCACGTTTACAGTCAAGACAGATCTACAAGCTTGTATGAAATTTCTCTGAGATTTCCAAGTATAGCAGTTCCACTCGTGTGTCTTCCCCCAGGCTACGCCCACGTTGGGGAGATCTGCAAGACAGTCAACTCTAGCGGCATTGCTGAGTACGACCTGACCTACTCCACAAGCATCACTACAGCTCATGAGCTGGCTCACATGTAAGTTGAGTTTTTTTCCCTTCACTTTCACTCTAGCCTTTTGCCTTGTCGAGGCGTCAGTAAGTACATTAAGTGTAAAAAATTATAGAATTATAATTATCATTTACGGTACCTATTTCGCATTGTTAGTGCAGCTTTTTTCTGATTAGTGGGCTGTTGGGCTGAAATAAAACTGCTTTCTGAATACTACTCAGTTCTAACTATGACAATAATTTTAATATAGATCGCTATAACTTTTCATATGCAAAGATTTGTTTCTCTGGGTGACTTGACCTGTATTTAGGGGATCCCCCCTCCCCTAAAATTCGTTCCGCCCATTCCTCTCTAAGTTGACCCTCTTTAAGCGCTATTTTCCTGCTGTTATGCATTAACAAAATAGCTGGATAGGGAATAAAATGTGGTTCGGTGTTAGTTATAAACAATCTGAGGACAAAATGGGTCACGCCTCACCACATTTGTCTGCCGCAAATGTTGCGTCAAGTCGTGGGTTTTCCTCACTAAGCCATAGAGCCCATTCAGACCAAGATTGACTTCATTAGCTCATCACCTTGGTGTATTCCAAGAGTCTTTATAACTTGTTTCATGTGAAATTAGTCTAGCTTTTTTTTTTTAATTATGCAAATGTGACATAATTGAACAGCAAGAAAGACCTATTTAGCTAAAAATATCAATATTGTTGAATATCCCCGTCCCCTCCCATTCCACTTGTAAGCATGGGTGCCGGCCATGACTCTGACATCACAGGTTACATCATGGTACCCAAAAGCTCTGCAGTGGAGGAAAATAGATGGAAATTCTCGCTCTGCACAAAGGAGGCTTTCGATGCTGCAGTGGGCAAACTAAGGTAGGATTCAGTGTTGCAGACTCATCCCTTCTTCTCCGCCCTTCCCCTTTTTAACTTTTCATTATCGATCTGTTTGTCTTTCACTGCACTTCACTTCATGTTTCCTCTTACTGTTCCTAGCCTTTTCTTTCCTTTCCTACCAGTTTTCCATACTCTTACTTTTGAGATAATTACAGAATAAAAAGCTAAAAAAATCTCATTTTTAAATCTACCCTTGCAATATGAGAACAAAACCTGCTTTGTTTGCCAGTCACCAATAACAATACTTTGGTTCTAATTTGACTGTTACATCTGCATCGTGTATGCTAAGAATGAAAACTAACATTTTGCCAAAGCCGTATCATAAGAGCTCATTTTGTCTTCTTTTAAATTAGCTCCAACTGCTTACTGAGCTCCAGCGCAGAATCCACGGCGCAGGCAGCAGGAATCACAGATGCCCTTGGTAACCCTGACACAGTGTGTCGACGGTCAGAGCAAGATCAGAACTCTTACATGTGTAAGGTACGATCACAGCACATTATTACTACATCTAAGATTATGGCGACAGATTTAAGGAGAGGATAAAACTAAGAGATTGACGGAAAAAGAGAGGAAGAGAAGAGGAAAAGGATGGACAGAGGGGGATAAGAAATACTGAGGGGCAGGAAGCGTTCCTCATTTCAGCATGACCTTGAAGCTTTTGGGTCCGGTATGTTATTTACGTTACAGGCCGCTCTAATATATAAAACAGACATCAGAGGTTGATGCCCTCTTTTTCAAAGGATGATGATTTGGGTCTAGCGCTAATTTCAGGGGCAGCTCACTGCTAAGTTTTCGCTCATGCATAATTCCTTTGAAAAATGGAACTCAAAGAAAAAGGTAGCAAAACTGTATATATTAGCTCCTACTGTCTCCTGATCCCACATCTGAAAACACCGTTTAGTTGGTTAAGGAAGGATGATAACTTCCCTTCGACGAGCTATTTTAAGTGTTAAAGAATAAATTTTAAAAAGTCTTTGGTTTGAATATTTTGTTCTTCTATATGAAACTATTCAATTCCCAAACTTGTTGCTGTGGATTGCGTCAAAGTTAATTTCGTAAATTTCTTCAGTGGTAAAAATTAAATTTGATAGGTTTCTCGAAAATCATCTGAAATCAATGGCAGCTGAGAACTAAACGCACACAGATACGACCATGAACCGTTAAATTGCTTGTGATATCGAACTATACGAGTAAGCATACTTTAATATGCGGCGTTTATACAAGAATAAAGTTAAAGAAAATCATGGAGGCGGAGTTGCAGAATCCAATTGGACCTAGAAGTGAGAAACCTCACAACTATAAAAGACGCTTTTTAACTTTCTATTTTTCTCGGCGATATACAGCTAGACACAGAGCATGCCATCACCACATCCGGGTAACCATGTAATGGTTGTCTACAGCATCTGAGAGGAATGGGTTTGTTTTCATAGATAAGCTCATACCGCTGTTGCTAAGACAGTCGACTGTAATGAATCACTAGAAACATTTGAAGTCCTTTATCACAAGGATGGCGAGAAGTAACAAATAGTCAAATACCTCGGTGATGAGTCAAAGCAATGCTAGAAAGATACGATCACAATGCATGGCTTCCTATTAGAGCAGTGACATAAAGCTGAATCCACACTTGCTTTAAAATCAAATGTGAAGAAAAAAATATGCATAATTGATTTCACGACACATGTTTTCAATGAAAACTACCCACACCGATTGTCTCTCTCCTGTTACATCTGCCTGGCTATTCTTCAGAGTCCTGCGTTCTACGACGGCGTTACTCCTCAAGGCGACACTGTCTGCAAGCGTATCTGGTGCAAAGAGACAGGTACCTCTTACTGCAACAGCGCCTTTTCTTCTGATGGTCTGATCTGCGGGACAAACAAGGTAGACCACTCAAGGGTTGAATAATGCTTTATTTAACGGTGAAGACGCTGGAAGCAACAGATGGTGGTTTTGGCGACGAAGACTGTTGTGGCCGTGATAACATTTGTGGCGTTCATGGTAATGATTGCGGTGATTATAGTTGTGGTGATGGTGGTGGCGTTCATGGTAATGATTGCGGTGATTGTAGTTGTGGTGATGATGGTGGCGTTCATGGTAATGATTGTGGTGAATAAAGTTGTGGTGGTGGTAGTGGTGGTGGCAGTCATGGTAATGATTGTGGTGAATATACTTGTGGAAATGGTGTTGGCAGTAATGGTAAGATTGCGGTGATTATAGTGGTGGTGGTAGTAGTGGTGTTGGCACTAATGGTGATGATTGCGGTGATTATAGTTGTGGTGATTGTGGTTGTGGCAGTACTGGTAATCTTTGCGGTGACAGTTTGTTGGTTATGATTATGGTTTATGGTAATAAGAATTTATATGAGAATGAATACATGGAGAAGATTTTCATGGCATTGTAATAATGTTACTGTTGATGGTGGTCATTACGGTCATTATATTGATCAGATAAGTTTTAGATCGGATACTGCTAAAGATGTTGAAGATGTTTGTGAGGATTTTAGAAAAAATAACATGAATGAGGAAGATGATGAGATGATGATGATGATGATAATAATGATGGTGTGGTGGTGGTCGTGGTAGTGATGAAATTTATAATAATAATGATAATAAAAACAAAATAGTAACAATAACACACAAACAACAACAGCAGCAGCAACAACAGCAATAATAACAACAAGAACAAGAAGAAGGAGAAGAAGAAGAAGAAGAAGAAGAAGAAGAAGAAGAAGAAGAAGAAGAAGAAGAAGAAGAAGAAGAAGAAGAAGAAGAAGAAGAAGAAGAAGAAGAAGATGATGATGATGATGACAACTTTGAAGATGATAGAAATCCGGCTAAAGCATGTAACTGACCATAAAGGAATTAAGGACCATTTTATTGTCAAGGGTTAACGCAGCGTTCACTCATACAACTTCATATCATCATAGCCTTGCTCACCCTGGCTCAGAGAATAGGCCGCTAACAAATCCTTGCCATCTTTCCCTATCCCAGGCCAGATTCTTCCCTGCCGTCAAGGTCCTTTCTTTTCTGATCATTTCGTCTTCCCCGACTCTCCCCCAAGTTCCATGCGGTCTTCCCCGACTCTCCCCCAAGTTCCATGCGGTCTTCCCCGACTCTCCCCCAAGTTCCATGCGGTTTTCCCCGACTCTCCCCCAAGTTCCATGCGGTCTTCCTCGACTCTCCCCCAAGTTCCATGCGGTCTTCCCCGACTCTCCCCCAAGTTCCATGCGGTCTTCCCCGACTCTCCCCCAAGTTCCATGCGGTCTTCCCCGACTCTCCCCCAAGTACCATGCGGTCTTCCCCGTAACTTTTTACCCTGTGGATTCCAATCCAGTGCCGGTTTTGTGATGCTTTTGTTTGACTTCCTGAGAGTATGACCAATCCGTTTCGAACGTCTTCTTCCAATTTCATCGACGACCAGCAGCGGCTCTGTTCTCCTCCAAACCTTCTCATTTTTCTGACCTTATCTGCCCATCTTATCCTGAGGAGCTTGCGTAGATACTAAATGAATACCTGAGTTCACTTCACACATTTAGATGACGCCTTCAGTGACTCACAGCTATACAGCAAACAGACTTGACATTTGAGTAAAAGTCTCTCAGCTTTGTTTCGGACAGAGATATCCTTTGTTCTGCACAACTTATTCGGTGTATGCTGTCTGGGCAATTCCAATCCTTGCTTTCATTTCAGCTGCAGTTCCTCTCTCCTTGTCGATGATGCTCCCCAGATAGCAGAATGACTCAACATAATCAAGATCATGATCTTCCATGTTTACCTGTCCTTTCTGAGCTGCACTTCCTCTAAGAACCTTTTTAAAATTGTCAATCTTATAGATTTTCATAGTGTGTCGAAACTTGATGTTTTCGCTTGCATGTATTCCTCTAGCTGTACCCATGGAGTGTATCAAATCATGATATCTATGCTTTAAACACTGGTATATGGAGAGTAACTGTTATTTCTTGTTGATTTGAATTACGTATTCACTAATCACTCGGACGGCATGTATTTTTCTTAGGACCTAGATGGAATAACCAAGTGAGATAAGGATCGTTTTCTGTTCACTCACGATTTACTGCCCTCGAAGTGCTCAGGGAAGTAATTTTTACCATTACCAGTTATTCAATCAGGGCTTGCCGGCAATTCAGCCGCGGTGACCAGCAACTCCAAGCAGAAGAACTTTGTCGGGGAATCAGAACTAGTTAGCTCCCCTTATTCCGCGTATCTCAGAAACGCCGTCTGTAACGTTACATGACTGTTCGCCAACAACACAGCTTGCGATGTTTTCCAAAAAGTCCAATTTATAGGCTACACATTCTAAAAGAACACAGCCTAGTCAGTCACACAGCAGCAGAGAAACTCATATATATATATATATATTTCTGACCCCAGCGAAAATCATTCAGTGCACTAATGACGAATTGAAGAATTGATAAGATAATAAAAACTTTATTTATCCCTCTGGGGGATATTCAGAATTGAAGAGGAATAGATAAAGTTTATCGTATATTATTCTCTGCTGCCGTATGACTAGACCGTGTTCTTTCAAAAAATGAATATAAATTAAGCTATGGTTTTAAAAAGTCGTGAACATTTAGAGGCACTATAACTGGGCGTAATGAAAGTATATAAACTGCAGTTATACATGACATAACAATCAACACTCAAATTCAACAAGATCATGAGTTAATCACAACCGCGGTCACACACAACCTGACGCTAATAATGTGCTATGGATGATAATGATAAGTATAAGGACGATCAGAGGGTGAAACAAACAGATGACTTAGAGATGGTAATTATGATAGGGTGGACAAATTAGATCTCTTGAAACTTTAGAAGAATAATGAATAACTCACGCAACCTCTCATGTTACTTTTCCCCCTAATCCACTTTTCTATTTACTAAAGCGATGTAACGACGGGAAGTGCGAAGATAACCCGGACAGTGAGAGCGCTCTAGTGACAGGTGAGTTCGCAGGCCGACCACGGACCAACAGGCAAAACCGGTTTCTGTCCAGAGTCCACGTAACGTCTTTCTAGTGAAAAGGCTCTATGTGGGTTAAACCACTGATGTAGAATCTAAATCTAGATATATTTCATGGTCGTCATCAGTTCTATTTATGAAACGTCATTGTCGATATGAGCTTCAAATAGAAGCTTTTTTTTTGGCCAAAAGCCGATCTAGGTTTATAACTGCAAGTGTATATGAATTGGGATGTTACTTTTTAGAATAAGGCACACTCACTCTCCTAGTGATTCTCCCGCAGACCTGGATACGCTATACTTGAGTGTAATATTTGAGAGGTTTTAATGTTCAGGTACATATCTATTCTACCTGACATCAAAAAAAGGATTTTCATTTTTATTATACAGTTATAGACTATGGCAGTTATCA
Source organism: Elysia crispata (assembly GCA_033675545.1). Taxonomy (NCBI): domain Eukaryota; kingdom Metazoa; phylum Mollusca; class Gastropoda; family Plakobranchidae; genus Elysia; species Elysia crispata. The sequence continues at coordinate 73,435 of JAWDGP010002614.1, forward strand.
AAAGTACTAAACCAATATTTAGGACTAACTTTTGAAAAGATTTTGTATACAAATAATTTGCATCATATTAGATGTTATAACCTTTAAAAATTTCCTTGAATCAGATCGGTTATTTCTTTGATTTTCTCTTCAATTCTCGTTACACATAAATCTAAATCTTGATTAAAACGCTTTACGTTCTAATCTTGATCGAAGTGTAAATAAAACTGGAACTCTAAGTAGAGCCATCCATGAATAGCTTAAGGCTTGGCAATGACAATGTGTCGATGTGTTTGGAGCGATCAAAATTACTGTGTGTGTGTGCCCCTCTCCTTTTACTCCTTATAAAAATAATCATTTATAACGATTGTTAAACAATCTGGGTATCTTTCGATTCATTACTAATCACCGTTGAAAATAATTAGTACTTGCCGGATGGTTACTGATCGAAACCCTTGAGGCTTGATCTAATCTTTTCTTTTCCTACCACCGAGACAGCAACGATTACACGTTATTATATACTTAGCACCAGCAGAGCATTGCAAGGAGAAATTGATGAAAATTACCTTCTTTCACATCTAAAACTCTCTCGCACGGCACCAAAGATTATCGGTTCTACCATCTTAGCCTAGATTATGCTGCGTCGAAATCTCGAATTTGGATTCAGTTCTATACTGATACTCCTTGACCGGCACACTAATTAGTAATTGTTGTTGTCTTAAGGTTTCATTTTAGTGCAAATTATGAAAGCAGTTCATCAATACACTTGCGGATCATCTGTATTTCTCGATATATTTTTTTCATTTATTTGTTTATTACTTTGTTCTTCATTTCCTTACTGTTCGGTTTCCAATCGTCACATATCTATCCTCTCGCATTTTTCGCACTGTAATTTGTTAATCCATCATCCTATAATCTATATTGAACAACATACCCATTTTGGTAATATTTAACAACATAAATGGATAATTATCTACTGAAGCCCTCTAACGTCCATCCCACTACCAGACGAATGTATCTGGGGTGACCAGGCAAGCGTCAGTTTTTCCACAAGCTCTGGTCACTACGAGGGGGACTGTCCAGGATTAATAGACTTTCTTGGGAAATCGGCTTGCGGCTCCGCGACTGTGGAAACAACATGCTGCAAGACCTGTGAAGACCTCCACACTGGCATAGAAGGTAGGCTGGGCTCAAAGTGCACTTTCTTAGTGGCGAGGCTGTGGTGTCTAAGAGAGCAAGGTGCTAGGTGGTGGCTGATTGGTTCTGATGGTGTCTAAGAGGACAAGGTGCTAGATGGTGCCTGATTGGTTCTGATGGTTTCTAAGAGGGCAAGGTGCTATGTGGTGGCTGATTGGTTCTGATGGTGTCTAAGAGGGCAAGGTGCTATGTGGTGGCTGATTGGTTCTGATGGTGTCTAAGAGGGCAAGGTGCTATGTGGTGGCTGATTGGTTCTGATGGTGTCTAAGAGGGCAAGGTGCTATGTGGTGGCTGATTGGTTCTGATGGTGTCTAAGAGGGCAAGGTGCTATGTGGTGGCTGATTGGTTCTGATGGTGTCTAAACGTGCAAAGAGAGTAGAATCCCCTTTTTGGAGCTAGCCCAAAGCCTCTCCCCTCCCCTTTTGGGGAGAGCAGGGACGAGGAAAGTCTGCGACAGAGTGAAGACCTCTCCATTCCCCCGACTTTTCCTGTGAAGAGGTGATTTCTTTACTCTTGTTTAAATCAGTGTCTGGCCAAGATGGACGAAGAAATATTTCAGTGGATGGTTTTATATTGGTTGAGCAAAAGAAGAGTGAACAGTCGACGTTACTGGGTTCATAAAATAAACCAACGTCGTTCTAAGTATGTTGAATATCATCATTTAATGAAGCAAGTTCTTTCAGAAGAGGAGAAATGTCTGTCATACATAAGAATGACACCTTCTACGTTTCAACTTCTCCTACAAAAGGTTGGACCTATAGAAAGATCTGGCCTAGACATAGCTCTTTTGTTTTAGGTCTGCTAGAAAACACACTGCGTGTGTCACAGTGTGCGCTTTGGTGCCTCAAGGTGCGAGAAATTTTAGTGCTGCGCTAAAATTCAGTCACCAGCCTCTGATGGGGTCTGAAGGGGACTGGCGTCAACAAGGGGAGGTGAGAGGCTGGTGACTCAACTCTGTCGCTCGCAACGCTTTTCATGTAACTTAAACTTGGCACTCCCCAAATTGGGGTCGGACCGGTAAAAGGTGCGGTAATGGTGACTCTACTCTAAGAGGGCAAGGTGCTATGTGGTGGCTGATTGGTTCTGATGGTGTCTAAGAGGGCAAGGTGTTATGTGGTGGCTGATTGGTTCTGATGGTGTCTAAGAGGGCAAGGTGCTATGTGGTGGCTGATTGGTTCTGATGGTGTCTAAGAGGGCAAGGTGCTATGTGGTGGCTGATTGGTTCTGATGGTGTCTAAGAGGGCAAGGTGCTATGTGGTGGCTGATTGGTTCTGATGGTGTCTAAGAGGGCAAGGTGCTATGTGGTGGCTGATTGGTTCTGATGGTGTCTAAGAGGGCAAGGTGCTATGTGGTGGCTGATTGGTTCTGATGGTGTCTAAGAGGGCAAGGTGCTATGTGGTGGCTGATTGGTTCTGATGGTGTCTAAGAGGGCAAGGTGCTATGTGGTGGCTAATTGGTTCTGATGGTGTCTAAGAGGGCAAGGTGCTAGGTGGTGGCTGATTGGTTCTGATGGTGTCTAAGAGGGCAAGGTGCTAGGTGGTGGCTGATTGGTTCTGATGGTGTCTAAGAGGGCAAGGTGCTATGTGGTGGCTGATTGGTTCTGATGGTGTCTAAGAGGGCAAGGTGCTATGTGGTGGCTGATTGGTTCTGATGGTGTCTAAGAGGGCAAGGCGCTGGGTGGTGGCTGATTGGTTCTGATGGTGTCTAAGAGGGCAAGGCGCTGGGTGGTGGCTGATTGGTTCTGATGGTGTCTAAGAGGGCAAGGTGCTATGTGGTGGCTGATTGGTTCTGATGGTGTCTAAGAGGGCAAGGCGCTAGGTGGTGGCTGATTGGTTCTGATGGTGTCTAAGATGGCAAGGTGCTAGGTGGTGGCTGATTGGTTCTGATGGTGTCTAAGAGGGCAAGGTGCTAGGTGGTGGCTGATTGGTTCTGATGGTGTCTAAGAGGGCAAGGTGCTATGTGGTGGCTGATTGGTTCTGATGGTGTCTAAGAGGGCAAGGTGCTAGGTGGTGGCTGATTGGTTCTGATGGTGTCTAAGAGGGCAAGGTTCTAGGTGGTGGCTGATTGGTTCTGATGGTGTCTAAGAGGGCAAGGTGCTATGTGGTGGCTGATTGGTTCTGATGGTGTCTAAGAGGGCAAGGTGCTATGTGGTGGCTGATTGGTTCTGATGGTGTCTAAGAGGGCAAGGCGCTGGGTGGTGGCTGATTGGTTCTGATGGTGTCAAAGAGGGCAAGGCGCTGGGTGGTGGCTGATTGGTTCTGATGGTGTCTAAGAGGGCAAGGTGCTATGTGGTGGCTGATTGGTTCTGATGGTGTCTAAGAGGGCAAGGCGCTAGGTGGTGGCTGATTGGTTCTGATGGTGTCTAAGATGGCAAGGTGCTAGGTGGTGCCTGATTGGTTCTGATGGTGTCTAAGAGGGCAAGGTGCTAGGTGGTGCCTGATTGGTTCTGATGGTGTCTAAGAGGGCAAGGTGCTATGTGGTGCCTGATTGGTTCTGATGCTGTCTAAGAGGGCAAGGTGCTGGGTGGTGGCTGATTGGTTCTGATGGTGTCTAAGAGGGCACGGCGCTAGGTGGTGGCTGATTGGTTTTGATGGTGTCTAAGAGGGCAAGGTGTTGGGTGGTGGCTGGGATTCTGAAGGTGATTTCTGTACCACTTGAAGCTCGAAGAAGCTGTAGTACTGCAGCTCGCGATGGTCGGGAATGTGTCGCGAGTGTGTACTCCGACACGCTCTGAAAGGCGCCAATGGCAGCCTAGATCGCTCCCCAACAGAAGCAGTGGCTATGATGGAGAAGATGGTGGTAGTAATTCTGTGATGGAGCTGTAACGATGTTAATGATCTCATTAAGGGTTTCAGTTCAGACTACAGTAAGGAGTGATGATCTGAGATAGCACTACGAGTGGCAGTTGCTGTTGATAAAAATAGTAGCAATTTATTTATGATCACTATGGTCTATTTAGGGATAATGTTTTTTTTTTTTTTTTTTCGGTTGTTTGTTCGTTTATGTGACTGAAGTGGTTGTAGTGTATCGTAAATAGATATGAATATAATCGTCCCTGTGATCTTGCAGCGCCTGATATGAAAGATTATCAACAGACGTAGTTAGAACTCAAGGAATGGTTGCAGATACTTTTGACATTAACATAAAGAATATATCAATTTCAAGCGACCGTCACTTCTTTCCTCGACATACTTTTTTTTTTATATTTTTTTTTATTGAAAAAGTCCCCACCCCTTTGATAATGCTCTAATTCCTAATTTCAATTATATTAAATTAAATAATAACAAGCATGACTCAAAGGAAACAGGAAGGGAAGACTACTAAATTGAAGAAAAGAAAACTTTACAACAATGAGCAGGTGGGGAAGACAAGCGCATTAACTTTTCCAAGCTCAAGACCCTTTTCAAACATAAAATTCCATCAAATTGTAACCACATTTATGGCATCAGAAAGTGATTGATAAAAATGTATATACATCATGAAAAAGTTTCTAGGCATTATAGACAAGTATAATTGATTTCATTCTAAATTAAAAGGGTATAATCAACGAGAACCTGCAGATGCCGAGACCAAAGTTTGTCCTCTCTTGTATTAAAACCTTGAACGATAGAACCGTGGTTGAGACATACTTGTTGACCATCTGCTGGTCTTGTCACTCATGGTTCGTCCAGTTTGAAAATCCGCGAAACATAGAACGTTAACGTAAAGAAATTTTCGGTCCGATCCTCGAAGATGCTTCGGCAAAAAACCGTCCGCCTAAAGCGGATGCTTGGCCAGGTGTGGTCCGGCCGCACCGTCGGCGGTGAAGAGCTCGGTGCTGTCGGGACCTCAGCTACTGGTGATTTGGCTGCAAACAGATCGGCTCATATGGGTCTTTACTGTCACCTCTGGCTGCTACAACTATTAACTTAGGTCTACTTAGTGCACACATTTCTCGCACACGCGCTGGCTTTCGCTATTTGCCTTTGTTTTAAACAGTGCCCTCTCTGTCTTCAAGACTTAGATCTAGAACCCAGCTCTCTTTTCCCAGTTGTAAGTGTAGGCTACATTTACACATCAGTGATGTTGAACTGCACGAACATAAAATTCGGTAACATATATTTATTTTAAGAGAATTTTCAATTAGACTTAGATTTAGTGTTTGATTTTTTATTTTTTTATTATATTTTATTCAGCGACCAGTGGCGTGATTGGGATGACGTAGCTTGGCTTAACTTGTATGATTTTAATCCAAACAGAATCCAGTGCCATCTATCAACCCACTGGGCAGCATAGTTGACTACGGATCTCAAGCTATCAATCTGATATTCCCAAAGGCTGTTTTTAAATCGGTTTTTGAGTCCCATACCGTACGTAGATAAGCATAGGGTCTCATCCTTTCAGTTCCGGCATGCTCGACGGAAGCTTAAGTTTCATAATACAAAATGAACTGAAACTACAGTGTTAAGGATAGCTTGTTTCAAACAACAAATATAGTTACGAATCAATAGACCGACAGACTGATTGTGTCCTAGCCAGTCTGCTTCTAACCTAAAGGGCGATAGAGTTGTCCGTTCCGACAGTAGTTACTGTCCTTGCTTACCTTACGTCCCCGTCAAGCATGTTTTGCAACAAATGTATTTACATGTCGTCCCGTGCGTCCACCAGACAAACCTACAGTCCGGAGCTGTGAAAGACGCAATAGTTTAATACCGCCCGGGCCCTGGTGTTGGTAGCAATGCTACCTATTTGAGTTGTTAAATATATCTTGCAGCTTTGTAGCCTCTGCCAGTCCGTGCATGATGTGACTCTGATGTTGTGTTGGACGCGAACTGTGTACAATTTTACTGGAGACATTTCGGATAGCTAAATTATCCAACAGTTGTATGGACATTTTTATCAGCCGTCTGTAGCAAAAAACAAAAAACAAAAAAAAAACAGAAAAAAAAATCGAAGAGATTTCTTAGAGAAACCTTCTGAAGACTTGCTACGGTCGTCATGGCAACAGGTGAACTTCATCGAAGAAGTGCTGCTTGGAGATTCTACTCAAGATCACTCCCGATCGCCTCCTTAAAAAACTAACTACCCAACAGTCTGATCTCTTAAGTTGAAACATGGCTATTCTGACCATTAGCCCTAAAGTATTACTCTGCTCTTTGGACGAAACAAAGATTTAGGTTTGCTTCAGTTCGAGTGCAGGTCGTAAAGGTCCATGTTTTCTCCCGCCGCTCAGCCCTACGCCAAGAGGAGATTCCGGAAGCGATTGCCAAACGCGGAGGCCGAAGTGTAGAGGGACTTCGGAACACCCCCACACCCACGGAAACAAATAGAACATTAGCAGGAAGAACCAATAGTGTAGTCAAATCTTTTCATGCATGTTAGAGCTCTGCAGAAGTGTCGTCACTGGAGCTAAAAGCAAGGATGAAGAAATGTCCCTCAGCTTTGCTATCTTCAAGTAATGAAGTTTTATTTCGCTGCAAAAAAGGGAGCAATATGATTATCTAAGAATGTGGGAGAAAGAATTTTTCAAAAGGAGGAGGGGGAAGGTGGAGGGGTAGGACTAAGAAGAATATCCAAACTTTAATTATTGTAGTGTTTTGGTTATGGCAGCCATAGAAGTAATCATTATTAAAGCCCCTAATGTAATTGCTATAGTAATTCGGTGGATTCTCTTCCTTGTGACGTGGCAAACTATGGTCGAGCAGGTGTTGACACCATTGTTTAACAATAAAACCAAACAGAAAGTCACCATCTTTTCTTTACTTATCATAAAAAAAAATTGTTTCATTACCACTGTGATGAAAAAACGACATAACATCGTTTACACTACATATATAAAAAATAATTTTTTCTGAGAGTCATAAAATGTAGTGTTCCGAAATTGACTAAAGGCGTTTCTATCACAAGTGTAAAATAGATAAATAGACAAACCAAATTCAGCAATTCCTTATAAATGTATTTAAAATCCATTACTTTTCAAGACAATGCACATTAATTACCGCTGTATAAATCAGTAACCTTAAGCTTTGGCTGATTGTTTCATTGTCTAGGCCAAGGAAAGCTTACCTTTAGGCTTTGAAGCATACTTAATGGCCCAAGAACAAATTTTAAACAAGCTTCAGTTAAGAAATTCCCTAATTTAACTTACCTTGAAATATGATTGAAAATTCAAAAGTTTCTCAAGTTTTTCTGCCACTGAGAGGGAAAATTTGTTCACATTTAAGCAAATTATTATCAACGTAGAAAAGACATAATTCGGTTTTGATGCTAGGAAGACCTGTATCAACACTATAAGATTGAAAATATTATACATGTAAATATTGTATTTAACTTTGGGAAATATCTTTCCTTAACGAAGTTCGTTGTTTTACTCTGAAGAGATTCTGCCGAAATTTATATCAACGTTGTATGTCATGCACTTGGTTTCGGAGAACCAAAAGGAAAATGAGTCCTATTTACTTACCGGAGTTAAATACAGGTAAGAAAAAAAATTGAAAATCTTTTTCTTAAAAATGAGTCTTTTTTTTCTGCAGAATAGGAGAATGAAGCAATATAAATCACCGTTGATGCTTCGTGGAGAGTAAGAGTTTGTAAAATGTTTAGCTACATAGGCTCTGTATGTTTTGTTAAGAAAGTGAAATGAAAGTCTTATTTTCCAGGTTGTGAATATGGTGACACCTTCGACAACTGCAATGCTTACACACAGAGGCAGATTTGTGATAACTATCGAGATATTTGTTGCGAGTTTTGCCAGTAAGTCCAGTATTATATATAGTAAGAGAAAGTGTCTGAATGATTCTTTGAAGAGAGTGAAAGAGAAACTTCAAATAAGCTTCATTAGTTTTACTTATATCAATTATGAGTCAAAATGCTCCCCAAATGATACAACATGTTGCAGAAAGTCGCTGTAGGCGCGTCCATTTAAAGTTCTTTAGTTTGAATGCCCCAGCTATCTCGGTAAGCTTACAAACTGTTGGTTATTTTTCGTAAATTAGCTTGGTGGCTATAGATTTCTGCTCAGGCGAAGGGCCTGTATCCTATCGGTAGTTTCAAGCGCGTTTACCGCTTGTGACTTGCTCACTCTCGCGATTTTCACATCACGCTATCCAATTTACCGGTAGATTTCAGATTCGAATGACTGAGCGTCACTGTTTCCCCGATAAAGGAAATCGACTAATTATTGTGTATTTTCCCAGTCTATTCTTAGATCCTTTTAGGCGGACCTTCCATAGACGGTACACGGCACACCTCACGGGTGCCAAAGAAAATTGAACACAATGATTTATAGTAGCGCATTCCACAGACGGCATGACCCAGCCATGACTAAACAGTACGCGCTGTGATTTGTTCATGGCTTGTTTTTTGTGCCGTGTGGAAAGTATTGAACTTGTGAGAGACCGACCGCTCCTTTGGGACTCCAAAAACTGTGATTTCATGCTATGGCCTATGGAGGGAGAGGTTTAGCCCGTGGCACGGCACGTGTTGACAAGTCATGTGCCACGTGCCGTGTGCCGTCTATGGAGGCTCCGCCTTAAACGCTTATTAGAAAGTTGTGAATGTTCGTACTAAGTGCATGAAAGTGTACTGCCTCGAGGGTATTTTTTTTTTTCATTTTTCATTTTTCGTATCTTTCATACTCGGAACACATTGTCGTTGGTCCATTAATATTGTGATTTAATTTTTACTTTTTCTTCTTGACTTTTGTTGGCGATCTTACATGTTTCTGATCGGGGATCACCTCCCCATTTTTTGGCCCCACTGGGTGCTTTCACATTACTAAGATGTTTTCTTGAGAGATTACGGTCTGTTCATTTATTTTGAATAGACACCCCGCTAGAATTCAAATCTATACACAGTACGATGCTAACAGGGAGCTACGCGAACCAACGGTCTCTGAAATTGAAACATAATTGGATGTAGATCTAGGCCAATTTTCTATGAAATTATTATACGGGGCCGAAAAATTTCACACCTATTTTGGGAAATAGGAGGTCTAATGGAAATTCGATTAGACTAGCCTCAGAATATCAAAACTATTTTGATTCCATTTTAATATATAATAATAGTACAATCTATGAAACACTTCAAATTTGACCAAAATTTCAGTGAAAAGGCGAAAATTCTATGGAAAAAGAAAAAAACAATAAATGAATTGCACATTAAAAATGCGGGGTTTATACAAAAGAAATTTACTGTAGAAAGAGGAACTGTCTCTTCTTCTCACGCTAATGGATAATGAGGTAGTCGCTCCCACTATTAGACAAAACAAAACAATTAAAGGCGTTATGGTTTTAATTCAACTCATGAGCTAATAATCAGGCAAACGCCACAATAAAGGGATTCAAAGAACTTCAGAGAGGTACTGGTTGAAAAAAAATTCGAATGGTTCGTTTTTCTGACCAGCAATTAAACTACCAAAAGTATGAAGCAATGTTAATAGGTCAAGCGGATATTTAATAGTCCACAGCTACAAATCATGCTTTGTGCAAACGTTAAAATTTCCAGTTAGATCGGTAAAAGAATTAAAAAGTAAGAAAAGAACTAACTCTCCGATCCAAGAGTTATCGGTATTATTAAAACATTAATTTTGGATAAAAAATGTCCATTCATCTTCAAAGCATGGGTATATTCTGATTATAATGTTATTAATATTATGGTAAAGTTTAACCACACTTTTCTTCCTGTTTATATCGACAAGAGATAAAATATCAACCACAAAGTTTAAAAACAACAACAACAAAACTACAGACCAGCAAGTGTTATGCTTGAGGAGATCTAAAAATAGCACACACAAAGCGGAGCAATCATAAAGCTATGTTTATTATAACTGTGCAAAAATTTTGATGACAGGGGAAAAATGATCGTTGAGCCTTTGTATGAGAGCTATTTCTGAAAGATTTGTGTATAATGTAGTGAAATTTGACACTGGAAGTTCGAACAAGGCAGTTAGAAGAAAACTACCCGTCTGTACGGTATTTGGAAAGCAGCCCGCCAGCCCCTAGTGCCTATCATGTTATTAATTTTTTTTTTAAGAATATTTGTTACAGTTTTTATAATAAAAACGTTGTTTTAAGATTTAGGAACGAACTGTCAGTTCGAGCTACACTTTTTTTTTTTTTTTTTACCGATACCTGATATACAGGCCTAACATTATTTTCTGAGCTTGAAAAAAACAACTCACGGATAACTAGATTGGGACCTAAAACTAAATACAGACTTAAAGTTAATAAAGTCTTTTGAGTTGATAATTATACCTCCCAATAATTATGTCTAGATTCTCCTGTTAGTATAATTCGATGGCTAGAGTAAGAACATTGATTTTTTTCTTACTGCCTGCGTTGTTAGAAGCAGCATCCATGCCCTTTCTTAGAACTCTTCGTCAATGATCGACAATGGTTTAGAGACATAAATCTAGCGCTAGATCCACATTGTAGAACAATTTGAATTAGATTATTTGATTCAGGTATTTCTTTTCTTTTTACGCAATGTTATCAGCTGGTTTAAATATAATATATTTAAAAGTTACCAGCACATACAATTATCCTTTCTTCGCGGCAGTGGTTATCGAAAGAAACGCAGCGCAGACTCGGACGGTAAAAGTAGCAAGCTGACCCTTGACCTTCCTCCTGGGGGTGTGAAGGTCACGGATGACCTTCAGCGGAAACCTGACAGCGCCCCCAACATCAACACCAACGGTGGTCCCCGTGAGGCGGTGTAGCTGTTGGAAGGTCAACACACATGCACATATCAGCCTTGATACACACTTACGTCCCATATACACTAGAGTAAACGGTTGCTGCTTTAGTTTTCGCGCGTGATATTCTCAGCACATTATCGCGGGATGCTTTTCTCAACAATAGATGTTTTAAGTTTCATGATTTCACTTTTAAAATAAAATAAACCGACGCTTTTCTCATTGGGTTGACTTGTAAATTTGAATCATTTGTGTAGAGTAATAATGTATACAGGAAGCCACTTCAGTAGCGGGATGGAAAATTCCAATTTATCTTTTCTGGTGCCAAGATGACATCAGAAATGGACGCATCGTTTGAAAGTCTGGTGGAAAAAGCTATAAATTGAAAAACTCCAATGCCTTTTCATAAAGCTTTTTGGGGTAGTTTATAAAAATACACAGTGAACATTACAAACATTTTACTGTATGGAACGTATTGATCAAGTAGTTGTTATATATAACTGCAATAACAAAGTAATGCATTTATGTTCGAGTTTAACTGAAGAATGCTTGTATAATAAATGTATACATCTGAAATTATCATCTATATTAATTAATATTATTATAAAGGGCAACTTCGATTCCTTTCTCCGCTATCTCCTCCAAAACCACTTAATCTACAGTGATGAAGTTTACTGAATGTTGATCTGACAAGACCAGTGTCCCACGCTGTAAAAGAAAAAAAAATATATATATATATATTTACTTTAAAAGAGTCACAAATTGAAAAACGAACAAAAAATTACAATGAAATTTGACCTACTCCAACATAAGGACAATAGCATCATGAAAAATATGTCGCTCAGCACAATAAATTTCTAGTCATTTCATTAGCCAGTATTTTAAGAACTGTCATCGTCACACTTTTTTTTTCGGAGCGGCGGTTGAGGTTGCTAAATCTAAACATCACTCCTGTTCTCTTGCACGTGTTCCATACTTCTATACTATTTTATATGTAAGATATCGTCCAGATCCACTAATTATCAACAAGAACCATAGAAACGTTTAAGTTAAGCCTTAACTTGCCACTCTTAATTAGTCTTGCAGGAGTCATATAATTATATTACATATATATATACAAAAAACAATATTAATATATATAATATATATATATGTATACATATATTTAAAGAAAGACACACATTCTGGGTAAGATATTCACCCAAAATACACACCCTTCTCAAAAAACGCCAAACCCTTTTCTACTATACAATGATGATATATGAAAAGAACAGGCTCTTCATATTAGGGACAATTTAAAGTTTATTACTTTTTAAATTTTAAATAAAGAGATGGAGTATACCAAACTATCAAACAACCTTTATTCTTTTATGTTAGAATGGCTATGACGCACTGTATGCATATTTAGTCCAATTGCTAATTTATTTATCTAATAAAGTAAGTCAAAACCGAACTGATTTATTTATCTAATAAAGTCAGTCAAAATCGCAGGAAAAGTTGAAATTGAATGAAAATTCCATGAGCTAGTCTTTAGAATATTAAATTTTTAAAACACCCAACAACTTTTCAGTCTCAACAGATAATTTATTTGTTTTTCCTTGATATAAAATAAGACACAATTTAAAAATAAAGTTTTAAAAAGTTTTGCTGATATTTACAGCTGGTTTGGAAGAACTAGATATGTAAAAAAAACTGAATTTTAATGAAATTCAGTGTGATCGTACTATGTTTATAACATGGTAGTTTTCTTTTGAATTTAAAATTATTTGTTATTAGACCTACACTCAATTTTAGTAAAATTTAGTGTGATCGTACTAACTACTATGTTTATAATATGCCTGTTTTCTTTTGAATTTAAAATTATTTCTTATTAGACCTACACTCAAGTGGTAAGGAAGAACTATTAGCCAAATAGTCACACTTTAATGGGCTGATCATTGCTTTTCTGAAAGTATCCTAGTTTGTGAGCAATTTCAATGTAATTTAATTTATAATTGTAAATGCAATATATTTCTTTCAAAATCTAAAAACCTTATTGATTAACCTAATCCCCTTAAATAGTATTCTTTAAAAAAGATGAAAATGCCATGCAAGCAGAAGAACCAAAGAAGAAGCAAAAAAAAAAGGGAAAGTGAAAGAGACCCAGGTGATTCCAAACATCATAGCGGACCAACATTTTATTTCTCTGTCAGCACCTTTTGGCATTCTTTTGGACTATGTCATAACTGCATGTATTTTAGTCACATGGAGGAAAACAAAGCGCAAAATTGTAATGGTGTGTAGATAGATAACAGGCCATGCACTTGTAGTTTTTAGCCAAGCTGTAAACAATGCCTACACAGAAAAAGGAAGGAAAAGAATGCAAATAAAAAGAACACAGGGCGGTCTTCATTACATGTTTACAAGTTTGGATGTTTGCTCTTTACTTGTGCCAATTTCATTAACATACTCCTTTCCTTTGCTGTCTGAGTAAGCAAAGAAACAAAAATGACAGTATTTGAAAAATCAGTTAGGCTGAAGCGAGGAATCTCAATACAAGACATTTATGAAGTTTAAAACGTCAATCTGTATTGTTGCAACACACACTTTTATTCAGGTCAAATTTTTACATTTTTTTCCAACGATCTGGGGCAGACAGTTGTTATAATTCCATCTCAATTACAAGAAAACAAGAACTTTCATGGTTTAAAAGAAGACATCCTAAAAATATTTTGACACCTCCATATCAGTGTTACAAAAAAAAATAAAGCATGTTGACATGTTTAAGCAATAACAGATTCCCTGCCAATTGTTTTGCCATCTAGTAATAATAGTCGCTGAGCAGTCTTATAGTTAAAAGCAGGATCACTCTCTCAACAGAAGTGATGACAGTGCATGTGGTGTTGTTTGCAATAATTTTACACAACAAAAAAATTTTTATTAAGTTCAAAGGGAACACTTCATAAAAAAAATAATCTGAATTTCACGAATTACTCAATGCCTGCTTTATTTTTTATGATGCAAAGTTGAAAGCTTTCTAGGCAAGATTGAAAAACAGAATACGCAGAACTTATTAGTTTTCCAGGAAATGAATTTCATTCCAACTATACAGTTGACACAGCTCACTTATTTGCAATTGAAATTTATCAATTTCAAATGGACTCAAACTGAAAAGGGTTATCAAAGTAATGAAAGATTGTGCCATGTAGACTCTACTACATGTATAGCAAAAAGTAAGCACCAAAAAATGTACTTTCACCAAAACAATGATCAAGGACGTTGTATACACAATTCTCGTTCCCAACTTCAGTTCAAAAGCACTCAAGTTTTTTTTTTTTTTCAATGATTTTAAAATAAAACATAAATTTGCAGACCTGTCCAAATTCAAAAGGAAAAAAAAAATTTTTTGAACTAAGGAGACTTAGAATTATATCTTTGACGTCAAGCGTGGGGTATGCCATCCTTGAGTTAAACACTTCTGGTAAGAAGGAGACGGACCAGCATCATGATTCTTCATCTTGCAGGTCTAAGGTTTCAAGATCCTCTTCTATGAGGTCAATGTCCTCCCCAGCAAAGAGATCCTCATCTATATCAAGACCCTCCCCTCCAGCAACCTCTCCACCCACAGCTCCATTCAGTGTTGCGCTGACCGCCAAAGCAATTGCTGCGTCTGTTTCCTCTTGCTGTAGTCGAGACTGTGCAGAGCTTAAAGACCCTGACGCAGCAGATGGGAGTGCTGCTGCCTCATCTAGCTTGCCTGACTCGTCTGTGGGGTACAGGGAAAGGAGAGTAGAAACATATCAGTCATTTTAGACATAAATACATTTAATAGAACCACCACAAAAGACATGTAATAAAGGAAACTGGCAGGCCAAGGACTTTGCTGCCTCCTGAAAAGTTGAGTCCAGGAAATGGCATAGATCTTTGATACTACACAAAATGTGTATTATGAAGCTACACAGCATTGAACATTTTAGGACAGATATTATCATCTATGACATGTCCTTGTGTAAGCTACATTTTGGTCTGCATTGAACCGCTTTTCTTTCACTCTTCCATATTATTAAGATATCCATACCATAATCTGTCAGTCAGTCAGGACTAGCCTAGTACTGATCAGGCCTGCAGTACAACAATTGCCTGTACAGAACCCACTAGTTAAATCTAAATCTAGAGGAGGAGGGGACAGAGAGTCGTGTACGTGTGCAAGAGGAAAGCCACGTGTATTTCTTAATTTTTTTAAAACAAGGGAAGAAACTGAAAGTTTGCAAGCTACTAGTAGAGCTTCCCCTTAAGTATAAAATCCTGTGCTTAAGTACTGCAATTTTTAATAAAGGTTTTTAAATTAAAAGAGACATCTTCATATTGACTTAAGCTTATATTGACATAGAAATTTTGGACCCTTATATGTCGATATATCAGGAGTGCAATGTATGTTAATTGTTATATATATATATATAACCATAAGGCACTGCACTGAATGCTAGATCCAGGTCTAAACACAAAAAATGCGGAGATTATCATGAGGAAAAAAAACACCAATTATTTTTACACAGAAAAAAATATAATGCCTCTGAGAGCCAATTCAGCTGGACATCTTGTAACCTTAAACGACACATCTTTGTTTTTCAGTGGTTACTGTGAGATTAATGAGAGCAATATAAATAATAATTGCAAGAGGGAAGTACTTCTCTTAACTTAAACACATTCAGAGTTGCCACCCCCTCCCCCTGGATATGATGTCATGACACCCAGCATGGTCGATTCGAAACTTTCTATTACATAACTTGCATCGAGCAAAAGATGAATCCTTTCCAAGAAGTATACACGAAAACTCAGTTGCGTACTCGGGTTTGAAGGAGACTATATTATTTCTTCTTGGTCGCTTCAACGCTGCTAGATCAACCATCAGTACTAGAACCACTCTCTTCCCCTTCAGTCACCATTTCGCATTATTTTAAATATTATGATCTAGGCTAACTATCTATCTTAGATCTAGATCTTGAAGCTAGTAAAAACTCTTAATTCTATTTAATTAGACTGTAGAGATCTAAATCGCGAGCTGGGCTTTACAACTTGTACAACTCAAATCAACAGCGCATCTCAATGGACTCCAACAAGAGGTCTATCAAAACAAACACAAAGTTCTGGGCCGGTACTCAAATACTAAATCTAGATTCAACCCTATGAAGCTATGCTCGAGTACTGAAAAAGTATGCCATGTTATTTTTTACTGAATAAAAATAATGAAAATTTGTGAGATTCACATAAGTTTTGGAAAAGCAGGAGATTTAGCTAATTTCCGTGGTTTGGCAACTCTGCACATTAATCCAATGACTTGGGGCAGTTAGCAGATTATAATATTATATTTACAATGACCTGAGGCAAATGACGCATATCTCTCCCTGTAGCTACCTGCTTGACAATCATCTTTTGCTGCTCACTACTATTTTCTTCCCCTTGAAAGAGGCTTAAAGACTAGTTCGCAATTCATCTCAAGATGAAAAGTAATTGCATAGTGATTGGATCTACATTTATTTGCTATTAATAATAGAAAAAAAATTCATGAGTTTTAGTCTACAATCTTGATTTTGAAAACCTAAAAAAAAAAAGCCAGCTCATATTCTGGACTAGTAAAGAAACACGAATGAAAAGCAATGATTCTGAGCTATCTATGTCTGAAATCTAGATCTAGATCTATATAATTTTAACAGAGTACAGATTTCAACAACTTGATTTCAATTCTTAAACTGGTATTGGACACTGAGAGTGTCCGCCATTTTATAAAATTCACGCTGGTGGACGTTGGGATTACGTGGTAGACACTTTTAACATTTGACTTGGTTTGAAATTTAGACTACCAAAACTATTTGAAATTATCTTATTGGCTGCGAGAAAGCTTTCTTTATATTTGTAAGATTCAGTTTATCATATTAGTTTCCATTCGAAATTTTAATGATATTTTTTTCATCAAATTACTTGTTTCTCTAGATTTAGGCTGTTCTCAAAACAAATAACAGACCCCGAAATAAGCAAGAACTTAGCAAATACCTAAGTATCATATAAATAAAGCATTAATTAAGTTCTCTTCACTTCGATGTACAATGTTAGTATGTTTCTGTTTGTGTTCAGTAATGAAGAGCGTTTTTAATGGAGTAAATAAACATTATACACTAAAAAAGAAAAGAAAACCGTTTAAGATTTAATTCTAGTTAAATAAATAAAAAAAAAAGTACACAAAAAATATAAATTAGTGTAGTGATGAAAACTAAAAAACTTCTAGGGTATAACTTGAATCCAACAAACCCGGATTCAAAGAGCACCTTGCATTCAACAGAGAAAAATCCCTGTTTTTTCCCCTTCTTTGAGTCTTTTACAATATCTTGCATCAAATAAACTAATCTCAGATTCATCCTCAGGTTCAACCAGCCACGAATGTTATTGGCAGACCCACTGTAGAATGCTTTTTCTACTTAGAAATATAGTGGAAATTCAATCAAAGGCCTGCTGTTGGCTGACAACAAATACTTGTCTATAAGTGTAGGGCACCCGTGATTGGCTACATTATGCCAGGGAATACTAGGGAATAGAGTAGAGCAAAGTATTGATATGTAATGATGTAGGAAGAATCTAATGGAAAGAGAGGGGGGGGGGGAGCAGGCAAAGAGTGGCAGCTGATGCATGGGGAGAACACGATACAAGAGGAAATGACTTGTGCGATGGGTGGGAAAGGTACAGTTCGATGATAAACGACAAGATAAGTATGTGGTGATTTCACTTCACTTATGGTTCCTTATGACATGGCTTCAACCAACCTTGCAAACAACAACTTTTAAAAATGACCAAACTAGTTTGTTGAGAAAGAGGTGTACTGTATAAGTAAGTACTTTGCAAACTAGGGTCAATTTAGGATTAGGAGTCAAAAGAAGGTCTACTTGCAGAATTTTATTATGGAAATACATCTGAAGATCCCCCAAAGCTCAGCAATAAAGGTGTGCATGTATGGCCCAATCTAGATCTAGGCTACATGCTGCTGATCCAGCTCTTCAGACTCTCTTACACAGGTCATCATCCTACCTTCTTTTAGACCTTAGTTTGTTTGTTTGTTTTTTTTCTTCAGATCTATAACCTCTAAATTATCACAAATCAATTCTAGATATGAAAAAGCCCCATCAAGCAAGAATCAAGCTTCTTGGTGAAGGGTTTGATCTTCAAAGCCCAAGGAAAGACGCTTCATAATTATTTACGCTGTTCGACACCATACAGCTTTACTTTACAAAAGCTTGCAAATCTCACATTATTGCATAATGATATTCAACATATGCCATAGACTTAGATATGGTTTGGCAAATAAAAGGACAATAAAAGATACAGTTTAAGACCATTGCACCCATTGCTCTTGCATCAAACTGGATGTAACTTGCATTAAGTCATGTCATATTGGGAATGCATTAAGGATTATTCATTGGGTCTCCAATTGCCTCACCTATTTTACTTTTAAGTTCTTAATTCTTTTTTTTTCAATGCTACATACCTTTTTTTTAAAATAAAAATTATGCACTGGTACAAATGAACTTTCACTTTCTGTTGCCAACTTCTGTATGATTCCTAGTAAAGCCAGATCGTATAAAAAAAAAGTTGATACTGATTCTCCAAATGTCATTATACTGTGTTCAAACATTGAAATGACAAGCACCCACCATTATGACCATTGACCAGAGCATTAGCAGCGAGGCGGTCAGCTGTGGCCTGTGTTCCAGAGTTGTCTACTTCAGTGGCTGCCATCTTCCATAAATCATCTGTCACTTCAAAGCACTTGGTGTCCTCCTCACCCTAAAAAAAAAAAAATGGAAAAAGTTATAAATTTTCATAGCACTTTTAACTTTAAATTCAAATATTTTCACAAATAAAAATATCATTTGTTCATGTTCGATTTTAATATTGAAACAAAATATCAAGTATTGAGAGAAAATAATCCAAATTTGCAATAAATACAAAAATAATATTAAACAGATGATAAAAAAATTAAAGAAATAAAGAAGTGACCACAATCTGCTTGCAGTTCAACGCATACAGGCTCTGACAAAAAACCTTGAAAATAGGGAAATATATAAGATATTAACATCAAAATATTTAATACATATTAAAAGCCAGATTTTTAGCCGGAAAACTGGCAACCCTGTAGAATGATTTACATAGCCTGAAGCTACTTGATGAACACAAGTTAATATGCTTAAAGAGAGTAACATGACATAGGAGTGAGGTGAATCCTTAGGCTAACAGACTATGAAATTCTATTATGTAGATCCTCCAAATGAGTCCAAGTGTGCAATGCATGCCAATTCAATCCTCCAATAGCAAGGATAAACATGAAAGGACAAAAAGATGTGTCCAAATGGTTCATGGGCTAAACATGTAAAACCCTGCAGTTTGTTCCTCAACCACATTCTTGATGGGATTAACCAGCTGCTTTGAAACTCTGTGATTTTCCCAGCTCCCTACTAATGTCTCTCTGTGAATACTGTCAAGCATCTAGACCACCGGTCCACAAAGTTAACAATCAAACCTGAGCTCCATTCTCTCAACCGCTGCAAAATGAATCTCAAGGAGGCAATTTGATCCAAGGCTGATCAGTTGTTCCCAGGACAAGCTTGTTTATCTCAGTTTTGAGTAACACACTGTGAACTATCTTGAGAAATATTCAGTTGGATATCCCTCCTGAAATTGTGAGCAAAGCAGTTGCCAAGATTGCTTAGATCCCCCTTCTTTAGTTTCTTTATCAGTCTAAGGGAAAGTGCCCTTACAACAGAGATTCAGAATTATTCTCAACAAGAAGAAAACAATATCTGCAGTCTTAAGAGCATCTGCACGATGGCCCTCTGGATCTACAAGATCCGCCTAGCTACCCTTCTTGCACTCATGTAAGAAGAAGGCCAGGATGTATTGTGACTTCAACACCCACAACATGTATTATTTTATCTCACACTTAGAATGATGCTTCTTAGGCACATACTCTAAGTGATGTGATCTACTTTCATCAGCTGCTAATTTTTGCCTAAGCACACAAACTGGTAGACACTCCTCTTTGTCATTTCTACAATAGTTTGACATTATGTCATATACATGGGTCATAGTGTTAATGTCTTGGTCATGGATATTTTGCAGTGATTACAGTATGGTGAATTTCCAAATAAGCTCAACCAGCTTTCGCTTGACATTTTGTATTGAGTTGGTTGATTACTAGTCCTACTTTTGTAAAGGAAAGAAAATTTTAAAATGTATTTTGTCAAAGGACAATTCTGTTAGATATTGTTTCCAATTATGTACACCACCAACACTAAATTTTATCAAAAGACTTAGGGCCACAAGATTAAATAAAAGGGGGAAAAAAAAAAACTGTACTGTATTGCTGTTGTCACAAAATACAATGAACGTACTTCCTCTGTTTCCCTCTCTATAACTCCTTCATCAGCCTCGTCATCATCCCCTAACATTAATTCTGGGTTAAACTCAAACATCTGACGTCCACTAATCTGCAGAAATGAATGATGAAGGACAAAGAAAAAATTAGTTTAATGTGTTTAAACAAATATATACATATGGAAATAAACAAAGCCTACCTGTTACAGCTGAGCATATTTCTATATTAAATCAAAGCTTTTCATGTTTATCTGCTACAGAGAGAGAGAGAGAGAGAGAGAGAGAGAGAGAGAGAGAGAGAGAGAGAGAGAGAGAGAGAGAGAGAGAGAGAGAGAGAGAGAGAGAGAGAGAGAGAGAGAGTGTGTGTGTGTGTGTGTCTGCCCCTGTCCATCTTTCAAAATCTAGAAAACTTATCCTTTTACATGGCTTTTCTTAAAATCATGTAAATTGCAAGAAAAAATTCAGCCACATATTTTTTATTAACAACCCTTTACAATGTTTAACTACTCACAAGGTGATCATCTTGCATAATTGCAAAGAAAAAATATGAATATAGGCGTGTGAGAATACTTACCCCTACTGTCCTGCCAGCCTTGTAATCTGCTTTCTTTTTCTCTTGATCAGCAACTCTCTTCTCTTGCTTCTCTTTCCTCTGGAGAATATACAAAAGTATGAAAAGTGGGGTAGGTGTTTTTCAATCATATTCCATAATATGATATAATTAACGTTAACAAAAATTTAACATTTTTTAGTTCCCAGACACTCTCTTGGAGAGACTAGAGCCATACTGGTTGTACCTAGTTTTCAACTGATTCTCATTGATATAAGCCCATCCATACACTCGGGCAATACACAAGTGCTATCTCTGCCTATCAGAAACAATACTTAATTCTCTCCAACCTAAAAATAATACAAAAAACATTCCTTTCTTTCCTATAAGAACTCATCTCCCTGACTTAGGTGCTATTAGTATTAGGTCAAATTAATGATTGTGATTCCTGTTAATTCGAACTTCATGTATTGAAAGAATCAATCTACCAGCTTATGCCTATATCTCCATGTTAAAGGCGTGACATCAGAATATAACATTCGACAAACGAAAATTAAACTAATTTCGTATTTTGGTCTAGTTCAGTAAAACCCTACTATGAATCACTGCAATCTTTACTTTAACTTCCCCAATTCTTACATATTTCCTGGTAGACTCATTTAGTGAACATGCTCTTTAGACCCCTCCTCAGCCTTTACTTTGAGCTCCACAATTCTAATTTTATTTCCAACCTTTGCCTCCTCTTTTTTATACAGTTTATAAGTCATAGCCAAAAGCAGGCCAACTTATTGATGCATGGTCCACCATCCCTAAAATAAGGGCTTTTTACCATATACACGAAAATACCTTGAAATATTAACTTCTAAATTAGTCTTTATGTTTGATTTTTCAAGTTCTACATCAAGTTCCGATAAAGATCATGGCAGATTATAGTTTTCTTTAATGATTCACAAAATGATGCTTCAAAATAAAGTCCCTACTTCTTCATTATCAAGTTATCTCCTTGGCTACATTCTGCACTCTGAAATGTTATTTAAAAAAAAAAAATCCAACTCTTGTCAATGAAACTTATAGATATATGATCATGTTAAAGGTCTGCATTGTGTTTACCTTCCTCTCTTTCCACTTGAGGAAGCTCTCAAGTGTCACTTTAGTCACATCCACACCCAAAGCAGCTCTCTGGAGAAAAAGTATGAGCAAAAGTAGCGTTAGGAGTAACAAGTTAAACCAATATATAAAAAAACTGGTTTCAGTTCACAACCTGGTGAGAAACTAAAGAATCAAGGAATGATACGTCACAAATTTCAAAACATTGGCGCTGGCAACTAATAAATACATTGGACACATCTTTGGCATCTACAACGTTTTTGACTGTGCCAACCTTGATAAATGATATTTGATACATGAATCAAGAGTTACAGAAAAATAGAAAAAAAAATTTAATTAACATGTTGTAGTTAATAGGTTATGAAAAGCCATCTCTGGGTCATTTTGTCTCTTTATATTGAATCTGGTGAAAATTGAAATGATTTTGTTTTTTAATTCACATTTTCTTCTTTTCATTACATAACTTTAAACTGATCAATCTAAATAAAAAGTAAAATAATTGTAGATAGCACTTGGCTTGAGGAAACTGAAAATAATGTTTTTGTCATCTCTATGGATGGCCAGCTTTATTGTTGCTACCATGAAATTTTCTCACTATGTGATCTTTCTCATGTTCTTTATGCTCATCATCAGCAACAGTGCCCAAAACATCACCTGGAGCAGCGTTGATACCCTAAGGATCATCATCATCAAACAATCACCACCATTGCTTTTCTCACACTGCTCCAAGCCACCAACAAACTCTTTACGTCTCTCTCTATACAGGACCAGCTTTTTTTTTTAACTTCATTCCACCTTATTCCAAAGCACTCTTCTTCTCTACTCATCTCCAGATGTCTTCATCTTGAACTCTTGCCCTGCGGATTTCCAAATGTTTTTTTTTTTTTTTTTTTTTTCTGGTGCCCATTCTACCTTCTCTAAACAAAAATCTGATAAATGCTAACTGTTATGACTTTAATGTTTAATTATTTCTTTCCGAAGAAGAAATAAAAGAAGAACTTTATAAAGGAATCTACCTATAAAATAGAGAAAAGAAATAAGTCATAAAAAGGAATTCAAATATGTTATAAAGTTAAAGATAAATAAAAATGAGAAGAGTATGAGAAAAAATAATATAAAATCTGTCTCGGAGACTATGAATCGCATAATGGACTTGGCAAAAGGAAAGAATCTAACAAGATTATGAGTCAAACAAAAAGATATTATGCAACATTGAGTCTGACAGTTTTTAGAGTGACAGAGATGAAGACGGAGGTGAAAGAGTAAAAATGTTGAAAGTAGGAGAGTGATAGGTAGATAAATGGGAGTGGGACAGAATAAACAAGGAAGAAAACTTCAGAGGCTTCTATTTAATAAGAACAAACTTATTCATTTAGTGCCTTGCCTCATGACGATTTACATAAACAAATTTCACCATTAAGTTATGTTACACCAATACGCCTAACCATAACATATCTAAGAATAAATATATAAAAAAAAAATTTATATGGCTAAAAAAATCTAGTTAATCATAACTTTATAAAACCAGACCTTCTGCAAAAGAATATTTAAAAAATGAGAGAGAGTAACACTCCATAGGACCCAAACAACTTTGTAGATGAACATTTTATATGAGGTCATTTAATATATCGCTTATTTTAAGCTATGTCTTTTGCAACCAATTTTATAAGTAATTTTAAAAAATAATTTTGTTTGGATTCTTTAGACAATCTAAATGTGATAGCCACTTACATGAGAACTTTTATTTTTGTATTAACCACATATTTTTATGTGTGTTTTATACATTTTTATGCACAACGTTAAAGATACTCTTTCTTACACAATTTTTCTATATTGATAAAGCAATAGATGTGATTTCCCCTTGAGTTTGACTATAGACATGTCAACTTCATTCAAAGTGTTCCCTGTGGATGTATTCTGTCATATTCTAATGCATGGCTGTAAAATGTTGTCCTTTCATTCAGAACACTGAACCCTCATTCCCATTTGAAAAAAAACCCATCAAGTCCTCAAAATTACGACATTTCACCATCAGTCTTCGCTCCTGATGAAAGAGGTTAAGAAATTCTCTTTTTTCAAAAAATTTCTTATGAATATGAAGTTGGAAAAATTGAGTATGGATAATGTTTCCAATAGTTTTTTTTTGATAAACTTAACAAATTATGAAAATACAACTAACCACACTACTATTGGTTAATGTACATGGTCTGAGTTATTCATATTCAGATCAATACAGCCCTGAAAGACAACTCTTTCAGCTGAGAAAATGTTCTTCATGAAGCCATTAAGTAAAGATCTAAATAATAATGGTACAACCAATATGGATGCAAGCAAAATGGAGTGAATATTTATGTATTTTGATGATCCTGCAACAACTTTTATAAAAGAAATTGTAACAGATTGAGATTAAAAATTTTTCTTTGGACATGAGCAACAAATGAACGTATAAAATAGCACATCTCATTTGATTCTGACCTCACAGGATTCATCAAGAGGTCCTGAAATTGAGCAAAGTGGAGATAACTGACATCATTCACCAGATACAAGACGTCAGTCTAAATTCTGATATAAAAAAACAAGAGATACATCTGCTGCTTCAGTAAAAGAATACGGATGTGTTCACAAGTTTGAAACCCATGGACTATTCAAAACTGTTTCCCACTGAATACAAGGAAAAAACCGATATTAAACATAACCTTGGTGAGAACAGCATGCTCTAATCACAATTCACCCCTCCCTATTCCATTTTTTTCTCCACTTTCATATAGTACCTTCAAAAAATGAATGAAAAGTGATCCAGAAAATTGCCCAGTCCCAAGTCAAATCAGAAAAGCTTATTTTGCTTTTTGCAAGTTAACAGTGTCTTATAAGATCTACTGATTACACATGGTCTTTTTTTTTTTTTTTTGATTCTCCTCATTGAAGACGTTCACAATGCCTATTTCTATTTTAGGCTAAAGATAACATGCTACAGCAGTATCAAAGACTGAAGTATCACACTCGTTTTTTATTAGGTTAAGATACAGATGCAGATACAGGTGCAGGTTCACTCTCAGTTTCCAGATTACTGTCTTCACTCTCTGTATAGCCGTTATATGCTTCCTTTATGTGTAATTACTGCTGCGAATTTCAACAAGAATATGATCTGGTTCTTAACTTCTTTGAGAAGATTGTGATTCAATTCTAAAGATAATTTATGAATAACAATGGTGATTGCCTGCCTTGATTTTGCTTCCTCGGCCTCCCTCATGCATGTCTTTTTTCTCTGTATCACTGCTCTGCATTTAACTCATGCATCTCCAGGAGCTTGTATGCAGAAGGCAATGTGTGCCCTTCAAGAAGTCTGCATGTTCCTCACAGCTCACTTTCTGAGAAGCTACACTAACAGGTTTGTGAGGAGAATGAGTGGGAGTTTGATGGCTGTGATGAGCTCATCAGAGGGTCTGTGACGCCAGAAGCACTAAAAAATGATTACATTCCCTCTCACTGATGCCATGTGAGAAACAGAAAAATTTCATGTCACTGAATCAGTGAAATTTATAACTGTAGTAGTAAAAGTCTGTGTTTTCTTTCTCAGTGATACAACTCTCCAGAAATCACAAATAATGTAAAGGGATTAAGAATCGCACATAATATCTAATTAAGTAAATGAATTAGTATAATCGAAACAATTATATTTTAAAAAAGCAGCCAAAAGACCAACTTTTACTGGGTCAAGTTTGGCATCAGGGGCTAAAGAGGAGCAACAATGAGAACAGCTAAAAACACATGGCTCAGAATCCCGAATGATAATCTGCACAACCTGGCATCACTAGAAAAAGCCTGGACAGGAGCCTGGTGTGTTGTAAAGAGTCAACTTGAATGTATTGAGTATACTTGGGCTCTGTGGAGCTATATAAAACTATATACAGAAAATACTGCAGATATTTTGGAAAAAGGAAAATTCTAGAACCTACAAACTAAACGAAAACCGCCTTGCTACTTACCTCTGACAGTTAAAACCAATAAAGACAAAGCAGAGACAGATTAGATTTGAAAACCACCTAAAATTGTTGAGGAGAACAGCAGGATCTAAAAGACAAGAAGACATCAAGCCTCACCTCAGTCTCTACCAGCTCCTCTATTGATATCTGGTCCTCTTTTTCATCTTTCACTTTGTCCTTTTTAAGAACAAATCCTGAAAATTTTAAATATAGATGGATACAAGTTTTGTTTAAAAATAATATTTGAGGATGCCATTATATTTGAAAGCAGACAAAAGAAATAGATGTTAGATACAGCAGCCTCTAGGTAGCTTGGCACACATTGTGTAAAGCCCCAATTGTTGTATTTTTTGTTAACGCTTTTAGGAAACCACCTGTTACTATTTATAGAGAGGAGGCACTGTTCATAATTCAACATTTCTAAATTATACAACCAGCAACAATTTTGATGACATTTCTATCCGCATAAATATTTATATTTTTCTAATATATTGTTTGATCTTACAATTGAAATTGTTTTGAGTACCTCAATGATAGGATAAATAGATCTAGATCTACCAGAGCGTGACAGAGTGAAAACATTCATTAGCCTACTGTGTGCATGGAGCTAGCTATAAATAACTTTCTTCATGCTTCTATTGCTGTGTGCTGTGTATAAACAACATTAATTTTGTAGTTATCACAGCGTCCTCTTGACTACCATATTTAAAAGCTTAAATAGAACATTTCAATAGCAACCTTTCGTTACTTATTTGATTAATAAATATGATGAACAGTTTTTCTCATTATTTTTCACCCCCCCCCCACTCCCTCCCCTCCTCATACACACACACACTTGAAACTTTTAGTTTTACTCAAAGTGAGCTGTACCAAAAAATGCTTCACAATTAATATGGGTATTTTATTCTGCTATTTGGCACTTAACAAATTACACAGTTTCTTTAGAGAGTGATGAAACCTAAGTAGGAACTACATGGGCAAACCTTTATACAGTTTCAGGATACTCACTTTTCTGTGGTCACCTGAGTTTTATAAATCTTAGAGTCGGCTGGACTGCAACATACATAAGTCTTAATACATTTGCCTGAAAAACAAGCTCACCTGGAGGCAGGCAATGCCTGTAGATGCACTTGGGCCCAGCAGGACATTCCCAGAACCAACCGTACTTATTGCTCTCCACAGCATCCAAGAAATGCTTGCAGATCTGAGTTAAGAAAAAAAAGCAATTACAGTAGGTTCAAGCTGTGACGATAAGGTGGTAGGCTTTATAAAAAGGGTGATACATATATAAATCATAGTTCTTTCATATCAATTCATGTTAATACAAAATGGATTCAACTCAAAATAATCTCATCGCTAAAATATAAGTAAGAAAATATTGATTCTGCAAATCAGAGGGAGGCTTACAAATTTTTCTTCAATATGTGCAGAGCAAATTGAAGTAAGCTATTTACTCACTGCTCTAGGCTATAGGACGTACTTCAAAAAAATTTTAGAGCACAGGCAAAAGAATATATAACATAACGATAATATAGATATAAACAGAGGCCAGAGAAATTGAGGTGAAAACGACAATTCAATTGCAACACATAAACCTACATTCAACAATAAAAATGACAAAGCGAAATTATGAGTGATAAATCACATTTAAAATGACTCAAAGAGGCTTTACATATTGATAAGTGATTTACCACCTATGCAGTATGAATAGAGTTTTATCATAAGAGGTGATGCATCCTCATAGACAGAATAGAGGATGATTTCCTTTAGTTTTAATGTAAAATTATGAAAATCAGTTGGGTATATTTTTGACTGCTGGGTGCACTGCCACACCTACACATAAATATTTCACACAGATTGATCCAGGCAAGTCACTTACTGATGGAAACTTGTAATCCTGCAATATCATATTCAGGGAAGAGAACTGAACATGTAAAATTTTTTAAACTGAAATTTTGAACACACTCAACGTGTGCACTGCAGATGGAAGAGTCTAATGCATGACGTGACCTGAAAACTTTTTACAATTTAAATTGTCATGTGGGAGAAATTTGGCACCGGTTATAATATCTTTTGTGAGTTCAGATTAAGAAATTTAAAGACATACAGTAATCCCTCAGTTGCTCTGTCCCTCAAATGTTTCTGCTCACTGCAACTCACAAGATGAACTGAAGATTGACTCATTTAGATATTTCTTTTAAACAACCTGTGAGCATTGCTTTATCTTTCTCATATTTTAAAATATTTGAGGAGAACATGATAAATTTCAATAAGGTCCAGGACTTTCTCAATAAGCTCCACCAGTTCATTTCATAAAAACAAACCTAACACCTAGATTCATAATTATCTCTTGCAATGAAAAACATCCATCTGAATCTAGACTAGAATTAAGAACAGACTTCATAGATACAAACATCATCTGCTGGTCTAGTTCACTATAGATCAAACAAGTGATGAAAATACTATTATATAAACTCAACTAAAAGGGTCTTATATAAATGTAGGTATAATAAATAAACCAAACTTTAGATCAAGATTTTGGAGCAAGTGAAATCTGATGTAGATTTAGATCTAAATCTAAGAATCTAGATATATATTTTGATTCAAAAAATGTTTTGAATAAATAGGCCAATTTAGTCTCAGATCACTGTAGTACCAAAGTTGATGATTCTAATAATTTTATTTTGATTTAGGTGTAATATACTGATCAGCTTGAACTAAGACTCTGGATTAACATCATAGTGGATCAGTGGGAAAGTTATTTATACCAGCACAAATTCTTGATAGATCAACATAAATTAGATCTAGATCTAGATCTAACATTTCAGTATATGGGCTCATTCGTAGACTTTTTATTTATGTATTTTTGTTTTAAACAGCATAAAACCACTGTACCTAGACAAAAGAGCAAAGAAGTCAAACACACCAGATATTGTTTCCTTCATGCCATCACCCTCCCTCCAAAACTATATGGCCTCATACAAGTTTTCATAAAAAACTATGTGTGTGGGGGATCAGCTCACCTTTCCCTTATATATTCTCCTTACACTACCCCGGGCAACCAGCCTATGAAACACTCAAACACAGAGAGAGTGTGGGCACACTGAATGGCTGGTTAAAAATAGCTCTGAAAACACACAAGACAATGGCTAAAATGATGGCTGAGGCCTAGAACGTCTGTATGATGTTGAGGCCTAGACCTTTCCTCCTTCCTCTACCCTACTGATGAAAAATGTTAGTATCCAAATTTTCCATCCATATGCATTTTTTCTAAAAATATTACACATAAGTGTGAGACGCGTTCAATCTCATGAATATTGGTGTCCGCTTCCAACATACTCAGAGAGAGGATTTAAGGAGATTCAACTGACTTTTCAAAATTTACGGATAATTCTCATTGCTGAGAAATGAATTGAAACACAGAAATCACAAAAAAAGGCAAAGCCCATTTTCTTCAAACCATTTCTAATTTCTAAATTTAAGGGGGAAATTATAGAGGTGCCAAATGGCTATGAAAAAAAATCTTGAACCTTTCTCACACCCCCAAAATGTTCACGCAAGATACTAAGTCAGTAAATGACTCAAAAACGCAACAATTCTTGAAATTATACAAAGAACCAAAGAAAATAAAAGGTAATAAGAGGTATCCATGTCTAAAAATAAAAACATAGAGACAAACATGATAAAGTAGAAAAAAAAATTATCAGCACTGTTTCATTGAAATATTTTACCCACTGATTAGCAATCCTTGCCAAACCTAGTTCTCTCCAAATTATAAAGGTGTGAAAAGACATGTATTTGATAATCTTTTTTCCTAGCTATTTAATGATAAAAAAAAAAACTAAATAAAAGGATTGTTTATTGGAATATAATATACATAAAGGGATGAAAATGGATGTTTTTCTTTGAATGATATATAATAATGAAACAAACTATATGGAAAAAAAAAAGAACAAAATTCTTGTGGGGACAGGTCCAACCTTTGAATCAGAAGGTGGATTTACACAGCTTTAAATGATAGATCCAACTATCTTGTTTGTCTGTAATAGGATCTAGATCTACCAACCCATTTTACTCATTTGCCTTTTCCTTAATTGATAGAGGTCCCTAGACCCCCCTCTCTTCTTCAGGTGGTGGTTTTGTGTGATGATTTAGAGCTCTTGAGGCCATCAGAAGAGGATGGTGTTGATGTGATTTGCACTTTACAACGCACTTACAATGCCAGTTTTTGGTTTGGCTTTGTCGCTCTCTCCATGCTTCTTCTTGATTACATCTTCCAGGGTAGCTTCATCCCATGACTCCATTGTTGATTCATCTGAAGAAAAAATTATCATCAGTACCAATTACACGTTTTCACAACAGACAACACTCACTAAAAAGTAATACAAGTGAGGAGATACTGTTGTAACCGCTCTTAGGTTTTTAGAGCTTTGAGGGCTGAGAATTGAACTTGAAAATCAAAACTAGCTCTTCTTTACTTCATTTGTGAAGTCTTAAGAATAGAAAAAAAAATGACAACATATCAGGCATAAAAAATATTATATGGTAGTCAAAACTCTATGCTGATTCTATAAAAATTAACTCTACTCTACATGTAGGTGGAAAAAAAAAGGTATTATAAATGAGTATTTACATTGGCTAATGCAATTATACATTTTGTAACTTAATATGCCGGGAACTTCAACTAGAACAATAAGAAATCCATGACTGGTCTTCAAATTTTATTAGTTTGGTTTATGAACAAAATAGAAAGAGTTAAAGCAAATAGAGGATATTTGTATTTAACTTTATGTTAATTAGAGAAAATTATGCATCCTCTACCTTTCTTGTCTTCATAAATATTTCTCTTTTCTCCTTTCCTCTCTATAGTCAAGTCATGGGAGAATTTGCATTTATCTCCTTTAGAGCACTGGCCTTGCTTGTAGAATGCACACAAGACAGACTTGGGATCCGCACCTGTAAAGAAGGTAAAAATTTGTGGTGATAATTGATGAGGATTTAAGAAAATCTCTTCAAACATGTTTGATACATTAAGCTGTTCACAATTAACCTAATATAATTGAACACAAGAAAAGAGCGGAGCAATATTTCAAGAAGAAGAAAAACCAACAACTCCAATTCAAACATTTTTGACTAACTTGCCTGCTTCTGATACCTGCATCGTCCTTATGCTGTCTTCAGATGGTTAACTTTGCTTTGGAAAACTGGTTTAACTGCTCAATCATAGAATTGATTTTGCATCACAGACACTAAATTATATTCATATATTCTCAAAGAAAAGATAGTATCTAAGGAAAATGTAGTTAAACACAGATTTGCAAAAAATTCTTTTAGATTTTAATACAGCGTAGCAGTGAGGTAGCTCAAAGTGCCATCACGTTACTGATTGATAAGTATCGCTGTAGGGGCTAACATACCATAAGTAGGTTAGAGTGTCTTCAGGTTGCCCACATCATTACTCATACTTAGCTGTATGTACTAAAGCTCATATAACAAGAAAACTCACACACAAAAAAAAAATGAGAATGATCAGCATCTTTGTCTCAATTATGTGATGAGGACAAAAATGAACAAGAACATCTGATGACAAGTGGAAAAATGGATGGGTAATACTGCAAGGGAAGATAATTAGGCTAAGAAGATGTTAGATAAAGTGGAGTAATGCAGGAAGAGTCAAAGAAATCAATAAAATTAAAATGATGGTCATTGCTGATAATAATATACCTTATTAATTATTTTTTAAACTGTATCATAGTCATATCAAATCACTTGCATCATACTAATGTATATGATTATAATCGTGTGATTACCTAATTTCAAGCAACAACGGTTCATTTTACTGAAGAAGAATAAAAAGGGCAGGACTAGAAGTAAGCCAATTTGACCAAACTGTTCACATGTTCATAAAATGTATACATGAATGAGAGCAAACCATTAAAACCACTCAAAATACATCAAGTTTGGGTTGGTGGATGGGTCTTGCCGATCTCGTTCCTTTCTTGAATGATTCTGTCAATATACAATTAATGTCACATATAATCTTAAAATAATTATGATTTTGCTTTTTTAGCTTGGATATTGTGGAATCATTGAAATTTATTTGTCAAACAAAAATACACATAAGGACATTGACTAGCCAGTCACTCGCCATTTCATGTATCAAATAACAAGCCCTTAGTAGTGGTTCATATCTGCCAGTTGCAGCTAAAGAATGTTTACAACATCTAATAGTACCTTTAGATACAATTTGAACTGGCTTAAACAGAGCATTAATTTCTTCTTGAAGCTTTTTCTTTTCATCCTTCTTAGTAGCTTTATCTTGTTGCTCTTGCTGCTGAAGCTGAAATTTACAAATAAAGTAAGAAGGTGAAATAATATAAAAGAACCATTATTATGTATGCAGTTCAGATTGGTTGTTAACAAAACATAAAAATTAAGTGACATGTCTTGTATGAGCTTCAAATTTAAGTTCAATGGTGGGTTGAACGGTTTGAAATGAACTGATTGGTACAGATCAATATTAAATGCAAAGTAAAAAATAAAACTAAAATAAGCCTGCAAAAAATCCCAGTGAGAGAGTAAAATAATTGAGTTAAAATAAATGCCGGAGTACCTGCCTCAACAATGAAAGTAAATGTGGACAATTCACTTTCTACCTAACATTGTAGAGAGCAAAAAATTGTTGATATAAAGCACTTCTTGAGCAATGATTCTCCCAATTAGAAAGTGGTACAATTTTTGAAATTCTTTTTTCAGTATTATGTTATCAGTTCTTAACTTTGGTAATAAATGCTTTGTCATCATATGAAAGATAAGTTGACTAAAGCATTTTGAGTGTATACACTTGGATGGTTTGAAGAAGAAATTAATTTTAGGATTGGGTGAGTCATTACCAACCCATGGATGATAGAAAACATTTTCACAAATACAAATATATGCCTTTATCAAGAAATTTTTAAAAATAAAACTAATTCTCCCTCCTGCTCCTTCACTGCTCTTACCCGACTAGCTTTGACATTTCCATGTGTTACTTGCTGAGTGACATTCTTGATGAACTTTTGCTGCTTGGTACCTTTCTTGTTTTTCAGTCCAAAAGTTTTATCCTTTGAAGAGAAGAAAAAATTTTAATTCCATCAGTGCATTATCTATTTTGTTGCATACTTTTATTTCAGTGCCATATGCCTTTTTAAACTTTAAAGCCACTGTAATTTAACACTATAATGCGTCAGTATCAGATTTTGACTTCTTGCAAAACTCAGTTTCTTCACACAACAAAGATCCAAGCTTTTGCTGTATTTCAAACAATATCTCCACTGGCATAGTGATAAGATGAGATCGGAAATCCATCTTTCAAAACTGTGGACATCAAATTAGTGATGGGGTGAATCAGGGCTTGACTATTAACTTATTAATATATGTATTTCAAAATCACAGACAGAAAATTACAATGCCTCAAAATAAGTATAAGATGTTTGCATTGCATTTGTGGCAATTCCTTTTCTTTCACAAATTGCATATCTGAGAAATAGGATTGATTAATTTAGTGGTTGATTTACATTCAAGGAACAAGGAATATGTAGCTCCATTGTAGGGTAAACTTTACTAATCAAGCCACTCTTGATTTGCCTTGCATGATTATAAAGATTGTGGCTAGATCTAAAACAGTATAAGCTTTAGCAATACAACATATTTCTGTATTATTCATTTATTGTCTAAGTAGTTGCAATTTTTACTTTGTATTGGAAAGAATCTTTTCACCACATCAGGTCCGGCACTACTGTAACAGGCCATCCACACCACATTATGGTGTTGTTGGAGAGATAAACTGAAAAGAGGGCAGCTTAAAAGCTTGCACCCAATTCAAATTACTTTTGAAATCTTTCCTTCATTTATAGAATGTTTTCATGATACTATGTACTATGAATGGCTCTTGCGGAGAGATATATTACCTATCACTGAAAGTTTGCTTTTCTTTTTGTAGTTTTACTGCTCTGGAGGAGATATATTTCTGTTATTTTTGTATATGCTGTTCTTTATTGTAGTATTCTTCATCACCTGTTCATTATCGTAAACTTGCTTTTCTTCAGTATTTTAATGGGCTCTGATGGAGATATTTCTGTTATTTTTGTGAAGTTTGCATTTCTTCAGTGTAGTTGTCTCTCCCACCTGTTCATTTGAACAGGCAAACATGCTTATAAATCATTTGTAAACATAATTAAGCAAGCCTGTTGCCTCACATATCATGTAAAAGAATGTCCACTTTTTTTTTTTTTTTTGGGGGGGGGGGGGGCATTTGAATAAATATTTGTACCCGTTTTATCGCTTTTATCATTTTCAGTTTTGATAAGTATGAATTTTAGTAAATAATAGTTATGTGCCAAACACTAGCCATCAACTGCTGTTAATTTTCAGCTGGGTCCACCATTTATCAGTTAATCAAGAGAGGGATCACATTATTTTTCCTTTGAACATTTGTAAGTCTTATGTTCCAGATCAAGTCTATTGCTGACGATGAGTACAGGGTTGGAAAAAAAAGTGAAAAGTGGATAAATCTAGCTCAGACTTTGATCCAACTTGGCTTATTTTTCAGGTTTATCAAGGATAAAACCAAACACCAAAATTTTCCATGTTGGGGCAGGAACTCTTGATAATAGGAATACTAGTCAAGAGCTAGAAGTCTTATTCTTAAAATTTAAAATCTTGATATGTGAATTTTACTATTTCTGGGCGAGTATGACTAAGATGATTTTTACTATAAGTGCCCACCTCAAGTTCAATTTCTTAGATTTTAGAATGTAATTTGGTTAGCTGAGAACAAATTAGAAACTCATAAATACCAGCTTGCAAAGTTTTAATTTTTTAAACTCTATCCCTTTGTAAGAGGGAAGTAACCTTAGTAAAATCTGTTTACCTTGTTACTAGAAAGTGGGACTGCTCCAGTGGTAGTATTAGTAAAAAGGGATTTCTAGAAGAAGGTAAACTATAGTCAGGATCTAACTAAAGCGAATTTTGTATATTTTTTTAACTATTGATCCACTTTATTTATTGTGTTAACAAGTATGATTCAATGATAAATTTTGTGATTCAGAATCAAAATTTAAGCTCACTTTTTAATGCAAATTGATAAACTTTGGTTTAACTCAACTCCACCTGTATCGCCCGCTGTTGCCTGTATGGACCACTATATTGTGTAATTATATCACCTGTTTACTTTAACTTTCTGGGTATCTTCTTTCTTTCCATCATAACTCCCAGAAATCTTGTGCAAACCTTATTTACATTTCTAAATAAAAAAGGACGCTTCAGGCTTTGTTTTGGTTATTTTAGTTTCATATTCAGACTAGTTTAGATCTAAAAACACGCTTCAGAATTGACTATTTTAAACTGCAATTTTTGGCGATTTCAAGGCCTAGGCTAGATCTAAACTTTGAAATAGATGGATAATTACTTGAATCATCTCAGAGATGCTACAGAAACCGTTTATTTCATCTATCTGCATGATTATGATACCTACAATCAGCAGGAAAATAATGACCATGGCCCTTTTTGAGATTGGGAGTCTGATGGTGGTGAAGTGGGATGGGGATGGTGAAAAAACTGAAATGGTGGTGGAGTCAGCTGAAGTGTCAGAGAAGTCTTCTAAATTTGGTTTACTGTCATAAAAACTTGTTTTTATTAAAAACTCAAGACCTAGATCTAGATTTAGATCTAATCTAGATTCTAGAATGATTATAATAAGTTCACGATCTTACCTCTATTATTTTTTCTTTCTTCTTCTGTTCAGTTTTTTTGCTAGGTTCAGCTGCCTTCTTCTTGGGTGGCATGTTGGTAGAATAGTAACAATTACCTGTCTTAATGTGAGACTTGTAAAATTAAAAGCGTCTCGAGCGATAAATCTAAATCTAGATCTAGATCTAGATCTAGATCTGGATCTAATTCTAGATTTTTTTTTCTAGTATTGCACCACCTTGCTCCTACCCACAGATAGTGAGTCTAGATCTAGATTAAGATCTCGCCTCCTAATTAATCATCGACCTTGGTAAAATGGATGCTTCATTTCCTTTATCAACAATAATTTTTTAAAAATCTCAACACTTATTCTCACACAATATCATCGACTTCGCTAGAAATTTTCTCGCTTAGGCCAATGCCTACGGCATTGAGGGTACTCGCGGAACAATGTAATTCTTCATAGATAAATGGAAAGAAAGAGTCCAAACAAGAGCTCTTGTATGTTTTTTGCATTCTATCTCGAAACCTACAGAAATTATTAATTTTCAACGACCATTAATTTTTCAAAAATGCAAAACGTGTCACTTCTTTCTTCTTTGCTATAAAACAGTAGTCAACAACTTCAACTGCAAATTACGTTCCGATGATCGGAAACTGAATGTTTTTGTATCAACATTTGAATACTGGCGTATTTTGACGTGCAATAATCGTCGAAGCAAAATTTTTATAATCAGAAACATCAAATTTGATTCAAGCAGAAAGCTTCAACACGATAGATTCTTTCAACTGAAATAATGACAGTATGTAGACTGCAGTAATAATATTTGACAGAAGATGAAAAGGATAATTATGGACTCCTTTAAAAGATTCACTCAAGTGGGACAGGTAGATAATTGAGATAAATTAACAACTCATCGTTTAAGAGTTGTACTTGCAGAGTCCTACAGTATATGACTGTAGTACTTCTGTGCCGATGAAATATGTTAATGAGTTAAAACCTTCGAAACTCCTGTTACACTTAATTCTCTTTAACTTAGTTAAATTCCATGTGTAGCAGAGAGAAATAGAGTTCATTTACTTTACAGCGATTAATCCAGCATATAAGTGGCAAGGAAGTCAAGAATCACTAAGTAAAAGTTTTACATAATTTATAATTAACTTTAAAAGAGAAGAAAGCCTCACATCCTAGGATTAGAAGCTGTCTATGGCACCAACAATTTAATGGGGTCGAGCTTTAACGAGGAAAAGATTTTGTTTCGATGAAATGCAGATTTCAGGCCTTCTAGTGACTACAAGGAAAACCTTTCCCCCTTAGACCTTTAAAGTGAAATGACTAGGCTTTCATAAGACCTAGGCCTTAGTGCGAGAACATCAAACGAAGTGTTCAAGAAGTTTTACATTGCTTTCATTTTCCTCCAATTAATCCTTGGTGCGAGTCTGAAAGATTAGCACCGCTGAGAAGCGCATTGTGAGGTAGGAAGGGTAGCTATCTAAAGATCATATTTAAAACTTCTCCCAACCAAAGTGTTCAACTATCTTAGTCTACGTACAATGCTCCTTAGCTTTTCTCAATACTATCTCTCATAATAATCACATTGAACTAATAATTTGTATATTAAATAAGTGTCAATATTTTACGATGCTGAGTTATAGAGATAGAACATATTATTCTAACACTCAAATTTCTGTTTTTAACAAACACAACGAATGTTGAAGAAGAACTGTTTTTTTTTTCAATTTTATTTTTAATTGAGCTGTCCCTTCGCGTCTATAATTAAAAAAAAAAAACTATATCTAACTGCAGTCTACAATTTTTATAATGGTCTCCGGACTTATGGTTGAAAAAAAAAAAAAAATTGATACCATATATGTAGTACAGACAATAGGGTGCTGGACTAACAAGTAGGGTAGTCCTGATTTCGATTTCGTTCTAGGACATGTAGTGGTGGAAAGGGAGGGGGGTTGGGGGGCAAGTGGTGTTGGTGACCATTACACCATCCCCACCCTTTGTTTTGATGACTTCAGGAAATTTGGAGGGACGTAAAACTTATCAAAGAACGCCTTCAAAATCACAAGAAAAAGAGAAGTTATGCATGACTTCAGCCAGGATGAATAAATGCGAAGGAGTTTAATATGATATAGGCGTATCATATATATGCACTCCCGAGATGTTCTTGTTAGAGGTTTTATCCATGCGAGTGAAGGAGAGAGAGAGAGAGAGAGAGAGAGAGAGAGAGAGAGAGAGAGAGAGAGAGAGAGAGAGAGAGAGAGAGAGAGACAGACAGACAGACAGACAGACAGACAGACAGACAGACAGACAGACAGACAGACAGATAGACAGAGACAGACTGATAGACAGACAGAGAGGGGAGAAAAATTGGGCGGAGGTGCTTTTTTTTTCTTTTCCTCAAGCAAGTTAAATTCACATTTATTTCTTGAAGCCAACCATAAAGCCAAATAATTTCAATCTTTAAAGATCAAATTAGCAACTGGCAATTTTTATAAAAGATCAAGAGAAACGCTTAGTTAAAGGCTTAAATTCATAACTGCATTGTATGTTACATCTCTAGGTCATAAATGTTGAATGATAATGAGACAAAACCGAGTAGGAAGCTTATAAATCCTTATAAATAGCAACTCCTGTCACTTAGGAGTTGGCGTTGACGGAGCCCATGGGCTAGAATCCTGCTCTGGCGTCAATATGATGATTATTATTGTTATTATTATTATTATTATTATTATTATTATTATTATTATTATTATTATTATTATTATTATTATTATTATTATTATTATTATTATTATTATTATTATTATTATTATTATTATTATTATTATTATTATTATTATTATTGTTATTATTATTGTTATTATTATTATTATTATTATTATTATTATTATTATTATTATTATTATTATTATTATTATTATTATTATTATTATTATTATTATTGTTATTATTATTATTATTATTATTATTATTATTATTATTATTATTATTATTATTATTATTATTATTATTATTATTATTATTATTATTATTATTATTATTATTATTATTATTATTATTATAGACTAACAGGGCCCGTCAACGACTCTTCAGGGGTGTAAATGGCTTAGTTATAGGTAAGAAAATCCCTCTGGGTGGCGTAATTACGTCATCCGTTTTGTAGTGTCAATCGCAATGTCTGTATTCCGCCCTGGAGGGGGAATCAAGAGCTCAGATTGGTCCTAGTGGATGTTCTTAAATGATATACAGTACTATGTAGAATAGAATGTAATGTACCTTTCGAATAATGTTATATATCAATTTCTTTGTGTGAATAAATGTCTGTCTGCCTGTTCAGACTTTCATAAACATCATCACGTTGTTTTTGTTTTAATAACTTGTCTGTTTTCATCAACCATCATGATAATCCTCCTGATCATCATACCCGGCTGGTTCAGACTACACATAACACGTGCGTGCGTTTGGGCGTGTGTGGAAGGTTAGACAATAGTTGACTGTACATAATTTAGGAATTAAAAAATATAAATAAAAAGTGAGGGTAACAGACATTTCGCAATTCTATCGTGTTATTTCATAATTATTTGTAATAGTTGTATTTCAATATCTAACTCTGGATTCATGTGAAATTGAGAGGTGAATACCATAAAAAGACTGGAAAAAAGATTAATATGAAGCGAATGAGGAAAAAATATAAAAAAGGATTTAATTTGTTTCAAGAAGTATAGAAACACCTGCTCAAGAAAAAAAATGCTTTATTATTTTTCGTAACGAATTTGATTTCACGTACATAATTATATTCTTTTATTATTTTCTTTATATATAGTAATCTGTAGTTGAACTAAAAGTAGTAATTTTCTTTCATTTCTTTCTATACTGCATTTTTATTTTTTACCTTAATTTACTAGTTTTCCTAAATTGATCATCGTGTTAGAGTCTTTGGGAAACTTAGGGGCGTCAAAGCATTCATTCGTGTTGTTTTTCTTTGCGGGGAGACTATAATTAGCCGTGACGAAATAATATTATTAGTCACAGTTGGTTTGGATTTCATTAAATCAAATATCACAGAGATGGTACAGGTACAGATGGTAAAGCGTCTAATTTTATACAGCAAATTAAGACTGAATAAAAGATCAAGTGAACAAAACAAATCAAATTCAAAGACTAGTAAGAGAAGGGCGTAGCGTGCCCACTCTGTTTTTTCAGTCACACAAACACACGCACATTTATATAATCATTATCCGAACAGATAAAAAAAAAAGAGAGAGAGAAGAATTTAAATTAATGGGAGGGAAGAGAGGTTATGCATGATCTGTCTAACTATAATTTAGAGCATAAGAATGTTAATAGACTTGCTTTTTAAAATTGAAAAAGAAGGTGAAACGAAATCGTTCTTTCAAAAAAAAAAAAGGGAAAGAAGACTAAGTAGAACTGCCCTTGAATCTAGAAACGAAAAAAGAAATTAAAATGTATCATCTAAAAAAAAAAAGCAAAATGCAAACTCTCAAAAGAACATGGAAAAAAGTTTATAGACAAAATTGAAAATCATAGTATTATAGGCAGCACCAAATGTAAAAAGGTCGAGTTGTAAAATTAATGCTATGAACATGTTAAAATTTATAATGTATAACTAACGTTTTCGACTCACTCGAGAAATTCATGAAGAGAGTAAATGGATTAATTCAAATATATTGTTAAAACACAGTCATAATAGATAAATCATCCCTACAAAATAACAGAAAAAGAAAGCGGAGCGAAGCGTGAACGCACAGAGACTAAAAAAAAATCAAAACCTTTGCATTCAAATTTATTCAGAAAGACTTAAGAGAAAGATTTCTAAAAGTTCCTAATTAGATTGCGGAAATTGCAACTTTTGAAATATTGTTTTGCACATCTTAACATGGAAGCGGATCAAGAAACCAAAATTAGAGTGCTTGTTTAAAAAAATTCTCAAAAAAAAAAAAAAAAAAAAAAAAAGAAAAGAAAATAATTTGAAGTTGAAGTAAGTGCCGTATGGGTAACTTATGACTAGGATTGCTAAATTGCCTCTATAATAACTGAAACCTTCCTGAAACGTAAACAATGGAAAGGAATCTGTCCACTGTATCTATTTTCAGCGTAACACGGGTCATCAATTTGTGTGTTCAAAGACCGGCTGATAAATGCAGATTAAGTATACCATCTTAAGGCTATAGTTATGATCGAAGTCTAGAATTCTTAAGCCTTTACCATTGCAAATCTAGATGTAGGTCGAAATGAAAGGTGTAGATGAGGCCTAATCCTGGTCTTGATGATAAGTCTTATTTAGCTCGAAATCTATAATCTAATTTCTAATTATGTTAGTTGGATCTTTTATACTGTCGCTTGGTGTCCGTTTAATGTATGATGTGGCGGGAAAATTGGGATAATGTCTCCTTGTAGATTTCTTCAGTTTAGATTCTGGTGATGCATGTACTTTATTGCTATGATTATGAAGACACAATGATGAAACCCCAAGTGATAAATTCCAAACCCGAAGATAGCTTTGAATGACGTTTATTGACACAAAAAGTATTCCTCTTAAAAAGCTCGCAATTATAAGTACAATATGATATTTTATGCAGGGTTGGAAAAACTAAAAAAAATCCCAAAAATCGATAAACCGATGAGATGAAAAACGTAGCCGAAGGGAAATAACTATAATCGCATCATCCGCTATCAAATAGGGGAACAT
This sequence comes from Elysia crispata, assembly GCA_033675545.1. Taxonomy (NCBI): domain Eukaryota; kingdom Metazoa; phylum Mollusca; class Gastropoda; family Plakobranchidae; genus Elysia; species Elysia crispata. The sequence goes on from JAWDGP010002614.1 coordinate 114,775, forward strand.
AATAACATCTAGCTGCACACTATTTGAAGCCATTGATAGATATCCTGGAATTGCCAATTTCTTCAATTGAAACTCTGTTTGCAACAGCGTGCAGATTCACCAATTCTAGATTTCATCCAATAATATTTATATTTCTCATTCTCTGCATGCCCTTGCCGGTAGCTAGACAACTCGCTATGATGACGGTGAAATTGGATCTAGAGCTGGATGCTGGACATTGTCGCAAAGTAGAAAGAACCCTAAAAAGTTGAACTTATAGATATTGATTCTAACAAAATTTATTATTTAATATTTAATATTTCCCAGAATGTTGACTTACTTTTTTTTCCGTTGAAAAAGAATCAGATGTTGAGGTCTTTGGTTGAAATTGATTGTGGAATGCGAATACGGAAATGCTAAAACTATGCTTTTGTCGTGGAGGCCTAGTTACGTTGGTCCAGTGGAAATACAAATAAGCCAGATTGTCTTGGATATCTGTGCCTGATGCAGGGAAAGTTACGTTGTGCACCTTACAATAAATTGACCATAATTATTGCGAAACGTAATCATTATCTTTACTAGTTGGGTCTCACACGTTAGAATATTCAACCATTCTGCCTTTTTTCTGGAATCTGAATAGTGCAGGTATACTCTCTATGTATTGGGTTTCAAGGCCAGACCTCAACTTTCAACTCAGTTATTTTCTTTTGTTTTAATTATAAGAATCATGTCTTCGTGCACATTATGTTGTTTAGTTCAATATTTTTTTTTTCTGTTTTGGTCTCGTTAGCTTACCTACCCTTCTTTATAATTGCTTTAAAACGTTTCTGAACTTCCTTAATTTTTTTTTTCTCAAATCTCCTTGAGTCCTTCATACTTGCAATGAGTTTCCTTGGTTTCGTTTATCACTAAGGGTTTATTATTCGAGTATATTTTTTTTACAATTTTGCTTTGAGTGTGTGTGTGTGTGGGGGGGGGAGGATTATAGATTTTATGCAAATAAAAGTTACTATTCAAGCACACAGTGCTCGAGAATTCATCAAATTTCTGAATTGTGTCAATAAACACAGACCAATAATCGAAGAGAGTGAGAAGTGATGGGTCCAGGCCACAACACAACGTGATTTATTTTCACAGCTACCGTTGAACCGTGGTCTGGTCAGTCCAAGAAACACAATGCTTAGCTGTAGCAGAAGTCTTTCATGATGAAATTGAAAAAGGTCCAGGATCCTGTCTCCTTGTTTAAGACACGACACCTGCTGATCCGTACACCAGCGTACAAGAGAGTGTAATCTTGTGTCTCTGATTCTACTGGCCTCTGTACCTAATGACACAGATTTGGTTGAAATCACCATGACCAGTCCTATTTTTAGCAACGTACGTGCCTCAGTGTGCTTGTGAGGAGAGGTCTATCTGAAGCGGGGTGCTCAGCGTAACTTTATCGCGACCCTCCGAAAGGTAAAAGTTTACCATCATCTTAACTGTGAAAATCAACAGATCAAAAGCATTGCATTAACGATTTCTTTCACTGACATCGCTATATTTTGTGGAAAAACGTTCATTTTGTTGCCGCATCGCAGGGAATAAAATTTGCTGCCGAAATCCGCTCTTGAAAAACAGAATAGAAGTAAGAGCAAATTTTGTAAGCAAAACGCACACAGTCATCAGGGTAACACCGAAAAAAAGCAAATTTGTACAAGTCTTAAAATCATTTCTGAATACTTAATGAGGCCAGTGGCTGAAAAAAATAAATTAATATATAGCTGTGCTCAAGTCTGTCTGTTTGCCTGTTTTATATCCCCCCTCCGGCGCACTTTACTTCTATTTTCTAACCTTATGTTTCCTTACCCTTTTCCTGCATTCCCATTTCCATAATTACAAGTCCTTTTTGACTCTCTAGTCTCAGAATTTTGTTCTGAGATTTTCACTGTCTCTCTACATCTATATCCCTGCCACTGTTTTTCTATCTCTTTTCACTCTCTTTCTCTTTGGATAGTCCAGGAAACAATGTTAACAAACGTTTACCAGGTAAACCAGAACAGTAAAGTTTAGAAATCTATTTGAGGACCTATATGATAAAAAGAGCCACTTAAGTACAATAACTGTTTGCAAAAAAACAATCTTGAAAATTTAAAATGAGGAAAAAAAACAAACAAAAAAAAAATTCAAATAGTGAAAAAAAAACCTGCAAAACAACAAAGTGTTGTCCTGAGCCGGTTTCTGAAATTGCTTTGTCAACATGAGGCACGAGAATCATATTGCTCATTTAATCCGTTGTATAAAACCTATGCTGAAAGAAAGAAAAAAAAATGTAAGTCACTCAAGTCACACACTTCTTCTTCGTCTTTAAATAAGAGGAAGAAGAAGAAGAAGAAGAAGAACAACAACAACAAATACGAACACGAATGTACTTTTCCTTGTATTGTGTTGCATTTTTTTTTAAAGCAAGAGATGGATATTAATTTTATCAGTTATGCTACACTTGTGCACTGTTTGAGCTATGATTGTATGTACACTAAACCAGCAAAATATAACGTGATCTATAACTTTCTAAAACCATTTGGCTAATCTGTGCTATTGGTTCTTCTCAGCCTAATTATTTCTTTCGTGTTTTTTTTTTTCATTTCTAGAACCAGCAACCTCGGTCTTTAATCTTTCTTAGTTAATATCTTGCCAGGCGTGTAAGTCCATATTTTAACAATCTGTCTATTCTTTTCACTGATTTAGTAATAACAAATTAGGTTTCTATGATCTTAATAATATTGATTATTACTACCATGATGTCGACGAGGATTTATGTGCTGATAGTGGTGGTATTAATTATTATGGCGTAGGTGGTAGCGGTGATATTTTGGATGATAATGATAAGTTATCTCCCGTTCCCTAATTTAAGATTAACTAGGTTTAGTCTAGTTTACCTCTGACGTGCAGATATAGTCTACATCACGACTTCCTTTATTTTTTTCATTTTATGATCTACGCCTAACGCAAAATGATTTACCCGATACCCGTTCCTTGGCCAGATCATGAAGTCAATAAATCCACCTTACGGTAAGTCTTATCGATTTGGGAAGATGCTCTAAGCTGAAAGCTGCAATAACTGCTGAGCGATTGATTTCATTGTAACCTGCTGGATCGAGCTATTTTTTTTCTCTTGACATAGGTGTATATTGTGGTCGATATTGCTCCCATATTTTGCAAGTTTTATTTATTCAATTCAATAAGGACGTCACTTTTTCCTTTTAGAAAAGCCAATGCATTTCTTCCTCAGTTTTATTTGGAAGAAAACAGATTTAACAACATTGGATTTAATACCAAGAGGCGGAGAAGAAGTATACAGAAGTTCATTTGAACCCAGATACGCATTTTCTCTAAAACGAATTCTAAACGAATCTCCTCATTACCAAGTATTTATCTCAAATATAGTGAGCCAACTCTGCTTACCACGAGATGCCACGCGTCCCCTTTTGAAGCTACGCTCCAGTCAGGTTGTGTTTCTTCCTGCTTGAATCACCTTTTCTTCCCAATCTTTCGTCTAAACTCTGTGATTGTTTCGTACACCGCCACAGACCAATATTTATGTAATTTGACATGCAGCATCTAGAGCTATCACTACCCTGAGCTGTTTGTGATTTTGTGTACGAAAATAAAAATGCACATAATTATATTTACTTCTAATCCATAAGATGATTAGAGTATGGACAGCAAGTTTTAAGGAAAAAAAATATTATTTTAGAAAGACAAAAATACAGACATTCAGAGGGGAACAAAATACACAAATTGGAAGAGAAAAGACTAAGAGAAAGAGGGAAAAAGAGAGAGAGAGAGAGAGAGGGAGAGTAAGTGAGAGAGAGAGAGAGAGAGAGAGAGAGAGAGAGAGAGAGAGACAGACAGACAGACAGACAGACAGACAGACAGACAGAGAGAGAGAGAGACAGACAGACAGACAGACAGACAGAGAGAGAGAGAGACAGAGAGAGAGAGAGAGTTTTGTGTGCAGATGTATTTGTATGTCTGTCTGAGATGGAGATTGACATAAAAAGAGATGCACAGACTCAGAATCCGAAAAGAAAGGGGGGAAGTAAAGGGGATTTAATAAAACTATTCAAATTATGTCAGATAGTTATCTCTGCCTCAAATAGAATTGTAATGCATCTATCAACATTCACATCCTTCAATAATCTCTTCATAGGATTTAGAGGTAGGGGAGAGGAGGAAGAGGAGGAGGAGAGAAACAGTTATCACTATTAAAGCTTTTTCCACCTCTCAAGTCATTTGATAATCACTATTGATTGCGAACACCGCTTTTATAGACGTTTTCAACCAGCAGCTGTAATGCTTCTCTCTGCCGATTGTCACGCATTCACCATCTTTTCCGACACCTCCAGTCCTCGTGTTCAATAATCTAATTTTCTGGCTCATATCCTGCTTTGCCTCATCCTTCTTTTTTTCTATTCTCTTTTATCTTCTCACATTCATCATCATCCTCCATCTCTTTCTTCTTCTTCTTCTTCTTCTTCTTCTTCTTCTTCTTCTTCTTCTTCTTCTTCTTCTTCTTCTTCTTCTTCTTCTTCTTCTTCTTCTTCTTCTTCTTCTTCTTCTTCTTCTTCTTCTTCTTCTTCTGCTGCTGCTGCTGCTTCTGCTGCTGCTACTACTACTACTACTACTACCACTACTACCACAACTACTACTACTACTACTACTACTACTACTACTACTACTACTACTACTACTACTACTACTACTACTACTACTACTACTACTACTACCACTACTACTACCTTTATTATTATTATTATTATTATTATCATAATAATGATAATAATAATAATAATAATAATAATAATAATAATAATAATAATAATAATAATAATAATAATAATAATAATAATAATAATGTTCAAAAGAAGAAGCATCTAAGTAAATCTAGAAAATGACGAAAGACAAAGAAGGAAAAATTAGCTGCAATAATAATAATAATAATAATAATAATAATAATAATAATAATAATAATAATAATAATAATAATAATAATAATAATAATAATAATAATAATAATAACAATAATAATAATAATAACAACAATAATAATGATGATGATGATGATGATGAAGATAATTATTATTATTATTATTATTATTATTATTATTATTATTATTATTATTATTATTATTATTATTATTATTGTTATTATTATTATTATTATTATTATTATTATTATTATTATTATTATTATTATTATTATTATTATTATTATTATTATTATTATTATTATTATTATTGCAGCTAATTTTTCCTTCTTTGTCTTTCGTCATTTTCTAGATTTACTTAGATGCTTCTTCTTTTGAACCCAATACGTTTATCAAATACATTATTAGTAAAGCAAGGCATCATAATCTGAAAGAAAAATGCATAATTTTTCATAAAACACAACAATGGACACATCGGTCGATATTTTTTTCCTTTTTCTTTTTTGGTTTTTATTTATTATCTAAAATCTTGGGAGATCTTCAACTTTCATCCTCAGCTCATAAAAATCATTCTGTTTTATATTTGCAGTTTCTCCATCCCCACCATCCAAATATACCATCTTATTCAATTTACACCTTTTGTCAGGAAAAAAAAGAAAGAAAGAAAAGAAAAAAGAAGTGCATTATATTCGTGAAAATTAAAACCACAGACAATTATTGTCACATGACAAGCATCAACAATTTAAAAATAAAATTACAAGCAACACTTTTTTCAGTCTCTACCGACATAGCGAGAGTGAAATACATCCCAGAGAGCAGCGGTCAGTGATCAACTACTACGTCATGAGGCTAGGTTCATGTCTTCATATTCATCCAATGTTTTTTGGAGTGTTTGCCTATTACTGTTCACAGAGCATTTCAAGTAATTCTGATAGATTGCAATCAGAAAGACTGAGCTCATCTAAAGAGGTTGTCATAGTGTTAATGTACACTTTAATTTCCGGTGTCAGAAATTTTAATTAACAAAACTGATTTGCTCTGCATGGTAAAAATTTCAGGAAAAAAAAAGGAAAGTGAGCATCTAGTAAACATTGAAATTCATCCAAATAGTCACTGTGCTCTGTAAAATGTCCAGAGTCACCTGAAGTGTAGGACTAAATCATATGAGATACAACAAAATTTACAATAAAAAAAATTATGAAGCTATTATTATTTTTTTTTAACCAGAACAGGTCAAATTATTGATCCGCAATTAATATTACACATAATGCATATCTAACTTTCTATCACAGAGCAAGGTTCCTACAGATGCTTATGAAGCATCTCGGAGTTTGGAAATACAAAAGCCTGCCTTCCAAAGAGGAGACGTAAGAAGTAGAAAAACCAGGTTGGAAGAAGGCACTTTCAACTTCCATAGCAATTTACTGTTGGTCATTGTAAAGTAAGAATAAAATCTTCTTCTTCCAATCATACAGTTGTTCACCCACAAACAAAAGACACATCTACACATGCCCATTATTCCGTCTACACTTTAAAAAAAAACAGTCCCTTCTGGTGCATAGTAAATACCAACTAACAGCAATGACTAGCTCAAAACATCCAGCAAAATTTTACTGAACATTCAATATAATAGTATTTTATCTAATTAGTTCTCTCATCTGTTAAAATTTATCTTCAAGTTCAAAGTACCTTGTTTTGCATTCAGACGATATACGAACAGTTTTGAAATTATGGCTTTGATTCACAAGTCCCCGAGATTAACTTCTTTACTCGTTAATCCGTTCAAATATTTGAATCTTATCTCAAATTTTTTTTTGTAACGTTCTTCCCATAAAAATTGACGTAACGGTTACCATGACAATGTTTCGGTCACCACCTTGCTTACTTTTTGGACAGTGCCCTTCGCCTTAAACGTGGACTTTGTTTAGAAAATTTGTTGGAAAAACAAAATTACTTTATATAATAATAATAATAATAATAATAATAATAATAATAATAATAATAATAATAATAATAATAATAATAGGGAGGAAGAAGAAGAAGAAGAAGAAGAAGAAGAAGAAGAAGAAGAAGAAGAAGAAGAAGAAGAAGAAGAAGAAGAAGAAGAAGAAGAAGAAGAAGAAGAAGAAGAAGAAGGAGGAGGAGGAGGAGGAGGAGGAGGAGGAGGGGGAGGAGGAGGAGGAGGCGGAGGAGGAGGAGGAGGAGGAGAAGGAGGAGGAGGAGGAGGAGGAGGAGGAGAGAAGGAGGAGTAGAAGGAGCAGGAAGAGGAGGAAAAGGAGGAGGAGAAGAGCAAGAACAAGGAGAAGCAAAAGAAAAACAGGAATTTATAACTTATGATTTCGTCAAAAACACTCAGTTTAATACTGACCTATGAGAAAACAAATATGAAACTGGTTGTAAAAATAACATAGTGTCTTTTGCTATCTACCTCTGAACCTTTCATCCTAACATTTAACAGATTTACAAAACTTACTCATGTTGAATAATTGAACAACAGTATTATACATTTTACCGAAAGGATTTGATATGGGAGACTAATTTTCAAAGCTATTAAAAATCCACTACATAGTCAGGCTAGAAATGGATAAAGAAAAAAAAACCTCAATGATTTTGCATTTATTGGATACTTATTATTTTACAAAAGTCTATTTCTTAAATTTAAATCAAAATATGAAGACAATAACAACAATGCCAATGCTTATGCGTAAGTAATCTAATAGAACATTATTTTATATCTGTAGAATGATGATGAGGGTATGAATATCAATACTAATTACAATAAGAGCAACAAAAACACCAACAAACCAATAATAATGATGATCCTGATGATGCTGATGATGATATTGATAATAATAATAATAATAATAATAATAATAATAATAATAATAATAATAATAATAATAATAATAATAATAATAATAATAATAATAATAATAATAATAATAATAATAATAATAATAATAATAATAACAATAATAATCATAATAATCATAATAACCATAATAATAATAATACAAAGTAAATAAATAAACAAACAAACAAACAAATAAAATAGATGAATAAAAAAATAAATGCCATAAACAAATATATAGAGAACCTGATGATGGTAGCGTTGAGTATGTCAATGGTGATTATCATAAAGAGGAGCACAATGCTGATGATGCTGATGTGGGCGGATATGGGGGGGAACTTATTTGGCTTGATCTTTTTGTTCGTTTGCGTTTTCAAAGTAACTTACATTTTAGACTTGAAAAATATTTTGAATCACAGCCAAGAATGCGCATTATATAATCACAGACAACACTTTGTGTAAGCTTATTCAAAAAAGAAAAACCTGTTGCTTTTTTCTTCTTCATCCTTCTATACTAGCCCTAACAAAGGTGAGGTTTTAAAATGATTATTCGACATTATTTGCGGAGGGGGGAATTCTTTAAGAAATATATTTGCATTTTTATTTTGTTTGCGGCACTCAAAAATAGTTTTGAAGCATTTAGAGAGCATTAAATAAAGAGCTAGGTAAAATCTTTTAATAGCAGCACATTAGCATGAGCTAAACATGAAAGGAGTTCCAAGAATGAGAAAAGGTGAATCGATGCTCATTAATGACACATTTATGTACATACATCGAGACGAAAGATTCTCATAGAGAGGCACTTTGTATTCTGAACTGAAAACAGAAATTAAACCAATTACAAGAGAAATTTGAAAACAATAATTTATCTAAAGGTCAATACATCCACCGGCAGCAGTCAAACAGTTGGTATCGTTGTATCAAATCCAAACAGCTGAAAATCCATGGCGTATCTTTCCAAAATTTTTGCCATTAACGGTTTTGGGAGCGACTCATAATCTTGCTTGATGGTCTTCAATCTCTGCTGCCGTCCAGCAGAGGGCGTCAGTGGGAACTTCTTGAACTGCATCTTCAGCTCTTTGACAACCGTTGTTTCGTTGTAGTCGGGGAGGTTATCGGGAAGGACCGCTCCTACTCCTAAATAGCCCACCTTTTGGAAAACTTCCCATAGCCTGAAACATGTTCATGATTTTACCAGTGATAAAGTAGGGCCTAATAGGAAGCAACGGACAAAAAAAAAATCTTTGTGAGCCGACTATATTTAACTTGATGGCATTCAGAGCACCAGAATGGTCGAGTTTTCAGGATACTAGACATTATGTTTAGACTATAACCAATGTCTCGTTGCCGAGTAAGGCTTCGCTTTCTAAGTCTTTTTTCAGAGCTACGACTAGACTAGACTTTACTTCCAGTATCTTAAACGTCCATAAATGTACCGTGACTAATAAAATCTAGCTTTCTTCCACAACCCCCTCAAGAAATCCTACCTCGTCTCGAAATCCACCCATGCTTTACACACCTCAACTCCTTGAGCTTCTTGATAGAAAACCAGGACCACCTTATCATATAAGAAAGGCTTTACCTCTTGGCAAATAGAAAGAAGTCCAGGTTTGGTACAAATTCTTTCACGTCTTGCCTCTCTCTCTCTCCTCACAAACTATTGTCTTTTATCCAATTTTTTTTTGTCCACGTACAAGATTCCTTTGAAAACTTAGCAAACGCTTAACTTCTGAAGTTATTTCTTTATTTTTACAAAGCCACTTGCAAACGACACGTCATTACTGTCCAAATGAGTAGATTATTTTTGAGGAATCACTAGGCTACCAGCTAAATATACCTCTAAATCTCTGCTATAACCTAAATTTTATCTATTTTATGTCAACTTTAGAGCGTAAGCTGCGAGCGCATTCCTCGAGCACATAGGCTAGATCTAGCTTCCATGCTGAGATCGTCTCTGCGCATGATTCTAAACATGACGATGACGTAAACGATAAGATCAAACAGTGTGAGGTTTGTGAAAAACAATCGTGAAATACACTGTAGCTGAAATGATTAACTTACATAAGTCCTTACAAAATTCAGCGAGAGTTATTACCCTCGTTTGAACCCCAGGAAAATACGATTCATTCCTACTGTCCTAGATCTAGATCTACTAGGCGACTAAGCGTACGCTTCCTAGATCTGGTTAGCTCTTTCAGTTGGAGACTATAGTTCTGCAGGGCAAACAGCTTGGATCTAGGTTCAATCTAGGGTTAGGCAGGTCAAAACATAAATCCTGTGTGTGATTTGTGCCAATTAACATGCGATTTTCTTTAACTTATAATTTGATCTATCGGACCCGATGTATAGGAGTGAAATTCATTAATTTTGTTGTCTGCAGAGCAAGAAAGCGTACAGCGAGAAATGCTTGAGTAGATTAACAGAAACCACTACATTTGATCAAAGGTAAGGAGTTGACCCAAAATGCATACAAGCAAAGTCACCGAAGTGAACGAACTTTTGCAGTAAGTGTAAGGGTGAGCTACCGGTACATCATTTAACTATTTGGCAGAGCTAACGCAGTTAGATATTTTTGTTGTGTAGGCCTGAATCAGAATAAGTGGTCTCTGAGAACAATTCTGTCCGAACTATTCCCAAAAGTTAAAAGAAATAGATCAATATAACTCAAAGTAACATCAAAAGTTTGTCCACTTCGGTGACTATGCCTGTATATAAGGAAGCCTCGATTCTGTCCCATTGGACTTAACCCAGATTTCTATATTATTTTTAACCATGCGCAGTTTATAACCCCCCTAGTTATTTTTCTAGCACCTGGCTGTTGACTATATCTAAAACTACACTGAATCTAGATGTTAAGACTTTATAGATGTTTTTAAAAAATGCCAACCCCGAATTTTTATTATGTTATAATTATTCTTTTTCATGTAATTGTTTACCATATCTTTTTTTGATAATGCACCGTACATTACAAGTGGGTGCCGCAGCTTCTGTGTACAATAATTGCGCCTCTGATAACTTTCTACTCGGTGGTGTTGAGGGTTTGTTACAACAATGTACCGTACTCACTTTCCGGCCAATTCTTTCTGCGTGAGGCACTTGTGGTAAAAGCTGTACCAGTTGATGCTGTGAATCTCATAGTTATAAATCACTGTATCCATCATTTGATTTTCCTCTCGAGACAGCTTTTCGTGCTCCGTGAAGATCCAGTCCAACTTCACCTGTTTATTGATTGGAGAAAATATTTTGGCTGTTTAGTAGGTGACCCCTGGATGTTGAGTGTGCCAGCAGTCAGGAAGAAAAGGATAAGGGAAGAGAGGGTGAGAGAGAGAGAGAGAGAGAGAGAGAGAGAGAGAGAGAGAGAGAGAGAGAGAGAGAGAGAGAGAGAGAGGGAGAGAGAGATAAATGACTGACCCATTGATGGACAGATAGCTTAATAGATGGTAAGATAGACAATCAGACAGAGAGACAGGTAGATAGAGAGATAGATACATAGATAGGCAGATAAGATAGATGGATATATAAATTCATAGGCACATACATACAAAAAAAAAATTGAACAAAACGTTTGAGCTTCTTTGTACTAATTCAACACATTTTACTTGACATTATGGCTTGACACATGCATAGAAAAGAAGAGTAGACTATAAATTTTAGAAGTTTAAACTTAATCTCATTACGCCAATCTGTTGGATCAACATCAAGATGAAGAGCATTCAACCTCTTTGATTTTTTGATAATTTACATAAAAAGAAAACGATTTTTGTATCAAAACAAGCATTTTTATTGCACTTAAGGAAGCTGTACTTATAGCTTCTATGTGGCTGAGGATACTACTAAAGTTTTGTATGGGTTTTGTAATGACTCTAGGTTAGATCATCCATCTCACTGCTGCGATTTATTGATTTATATAAATGAGGTGCATGGGCATTTCCCAATGAGATCTCTTCACTTCATCCAATATCTCACTCTGAGCTGGTAACTGAGCATCATAATAAAAAAAAATAGAGTTGTACGCAGTGCTCAGATTTAGACCTAGATCTAGAAATTGAAATACATGGAACTTTAAAAAGTTGAAATTGCCGATGTTATGGATTCTGACAAAACATCCCAAAATGTTGGCATAATTTTGAGGTCTTTCTTTTCAAAGTTGAAAGTGAATTGTGAATGCGGAAGTCCTAGGCCCTGCTGCTAGATTAAAGGTCTGCCTTTCTTTCGTCAAGTATGCTTAGTTGCAATATCTTACTTCGCGTTGGATCAGTGGATAATTATGTTGTTTCCTTCTCAAGACATTAATTTCCAATTAAGCCTGCCTTTTTTTATCTAAATTTTATTTCAGTTTTGTCTTAACTTTACAAAGAATGTAACCTGCTCTAACTAAAATCATGATCGCTTGTTTGACAAGTTAGGTTTTCCGAAGAAATACAGCTTTTGATTTCCGTTTTGTTTCGATGTGAACACGTCAATTCAACTATGAGTTCTAGTTAACCTGAATGTTTGTAGCGTTTCATTATCACACTCGTCACATTATATTGATTGTACTCTAACATGATAATTCTTTTTTCTTTTTTTCTTCTTCCATAATTAGGACAATTTTTTTTGTTTATTTTCACTTCGTATCTGTATTTTTATTTGTATTACTTGCAAAAGAGTTCAACCATCAATCGATCGTCTTTCATGTATCGCCCGAAGTTCAATGAAGCGAGACTTCTCTTTTCTTGCTCTCTGATTATTGGTGTCAATATTGATGATAATATAGAGTACACCAGAAAGGTCAAAGCAGTTGGATGCGCCTAAATCTCAAAACGTTGTGTCCAAGCCTGTACTATTCTTGTTAACATCAAATAGCGACTTGTGAGGGAGTCTGCGAGTGAAAATGTTGTGTCCAAGCCTGTTCTATTCTTGTTAACATCAAATAGCGACTTGTGAGGGAGTCTGCGAGTGAAAATATTGTGTCCAAGCCTGTTCTATTCTTGTTAACATCAAATAGCGACTTGTGAGGGAGAGTGTCTCCAAGCGCTGATTATTAATGAAATCGTTCATTTGAAATGTCTTAGAAAATATGTGAAGCACTAATATGTTTTTAATACAAGTTTGCATGTTTTAGGTAAATTGGAGGAGAGAAAGAGTGAAACATAGGGAAACAAATGAGATAGAAAAAAAAACTAGAGAGAGAGAGAGAGAGAGAGAGAGAGAGAGAGAGAGAGAGAGAGAGAGAGAGAGAGAGAGAGAGAGAGAGAGAGAGAGAGAGAGAGAGAGAGAGAGAGAGAGAGAGAGAGAGAGAGTTTCGTAATTAATATGTGTCTTTGAGGAGATTCAAAAGTTCTGAATCCTCCTCGAAGGAAATTTCATGACATAATTTGAATGAATTAACGGAATTTTATTGCTGCGAGAGATGCAAAAATAAGCCCTGGAAGTAAAATGTGGCCGCATATATTTTTAAATGCTTTAGTGTAAAAATTCAAGTGATTTTTCTAATGAAATCTTCAATCACACCAGGGCTAAAAATAGCAAGTACAGGAGCAACATTTTTGTTCCATCTAAACGCCTTTTTGAACTTCAATAAAAATGTCAGAGTGGCATTTATAAAGAGATTGTTGTTTGGCAGTCCAAAAAGTACAACGGTGAGATACTGAACTTTATTAAGTTTATTCACCGCAATGAACACAAATATTTTTTAATCCAACTATTCTTCTTTAACTCTATATCCGTCTTGATAAAAATTGCTTGTCGTAAGAAAAGCAGCACACAAACTTCTTGAAAGATTTGCATATAGATATATTTCAACTTTATAAAAGACTTCAAACTGACTGAGCATCGTTAGAGATTCGGTGTTGACTGAAGATTCGCGGTGCTGATGTAATAATTTTTTTATGTTGGGAATCAGGGCTGAAGGGACTTTGTGAGTTAATAAATCGTGACTGCAATTTTTCCTCTGACCGACTGGTTTAAAAGAGCTTCGGAAATCTTGTGCCGGTTTTAGAGCGAGAGCGCTAACGACGTGAATAAGCAAGCCTAAAAAAATGCATCAACCCGTACCTGTTTTAACGTGTATAAAGTATCCGTACCTGTTTTAATGTGCGTAAAGTATCCATACCTGTTTTAACGTGTATAAAGTATCCGTACCTGTTTTAACGCGTATAAAGTATCCGTACCTGTTTTAACACCTATAAAGTATCCGTACCTGTTTTAACGTGCATAAACTATCCGTACCTGTTTTAAGGTGTATAAACTATCCGTATCTGTTTTAACGTGTATAAAGTATCCGTACCTGTTTAAACGTGTATAAAGTATCCGTACCTGTTAAAATATGCGTAAAGTATTCGCACCTGTTTTAACGCCTATAAAGTATCCGCACCTGTTTTAACGTGCATAAACTATCCGTACCTGTTTTAACGTGTATAAACTATCCGTATCTGTTTTAACGTGCGTAAAGTATCCGCACCTGTTTTAACGTGTATAAACTATGCGTACTTGTTTTAACTTGTATAAAGTATCCGTACCTGTTTTAACGTGTATAAAGTATCCGTACCTGTTAAACTATCCGTACCTGTTTTAATGTGTATAAACTATTCGTACCTGTTTTAACGCGTATAAAGTATCCGTACCTGTTAAACTATCCGTACCTGTTTTAATGTGTATAAACTATCCGTACCTGTTTTAACGCGTATAAAGTATCCGTACCTTTTTTAACGTGTATAAACTATCCGTACCTGTTTTAACGTGCATAAATTATCCGTACCTGTTTTAACGTGTATAAAGTATCCGTACCTGTTTTAACGTGTATAAAGTATCCGTACCTGTTTTAACGTGCATAAATTATCCGTACCTGTTTTAACGTGTATAAAGTATCCGTACCTGTTTTAACGTGTATAAAGTATCCGTACCTGTTTTAACGTGTATAAAGTATCCGTACCTGTTTTAACGTGTATAAAGTATCCGTACCTGTGTTAACGTGTATAAAGTATCCGTACCTGTTTTAACGTGTATAAAGTATCCGTACCTGTGTTAACGTGTATAAAGTATCCGTACCTGTTTTAACGTGTATAAAGTATCCGTACCTGTTTTAACGTGTATAAAGTATCCGTACCTGTTTTAACGTGTATAAAGTATCCGTACCTGTGTTAACGTGTATAAAGTATCCGTACCTGTTTTAACGTGTATAAAGTATCCGTACCTGTTTTAACGTGTATAAAGTATCATCCCTCATCGTGTCCACATGGCCGATTACCGTGGGGTCATACAGACAGGGGTTGCACAGCTCTGTCATAGGGGCCCAGTTCTCGTTGAACAGGGGTAAGCTGAACTCAACAAACTCCCTGCAAAAAGAAAAGAGAAGAAGAAGACGAGGAGGAGGAGGAGGAGGAGAAAGAAAAGGAAGAAGGAGGGGGAGGAACAGGGGAAGGGAGAGAAAGAAGCATCATATTAAGAAGTTTATAATGTTTAAATAATGTATAATGATGTAATTTATGGAAGTGAGGGAAAAAAATTGAAGAATACAGGAACAAATCTGAACAGTACGGGTCTAGATTGAATAGGAGGAAAACCTTATTTTATGTCCTGACAAAACAATTTATAGGCTTCCAATCTATTGATCTTGAATTTGAAAACGGTGAACTTTAATTATAGACTCTTTGCATTGAGGAGAAAAATACGTGAGTTTGAATCCTGGCTGTCTTAAAAGAGACGGTGAGATCTTGAGCCATGCTCTCTCAAATTTTTCCGATGTGAAATTAGAAAGACATGAACGATATATGAAATGTCACGAGGCTAGAACAAAACTGCATTTCCCAGCATCGTCTCTCCTGTTCTCTGTTCCTGCTAACTGATGGGAGTACATCGGCTGGTTATGCTCTGTTGTGGAACTGCTAAAACTTTCTGGACAATCAAAGGATATTGTCCGTTCCGACTTCCACTTAAACTCCCTCTCGCCCCTCCCCTTTACATACCAACGTTACCTGATAACTACACCGTATTTGGGCAGAACATTGTTAGAAGCCGCACTCGCAGTACTTCCAGGAAAATGCGCATCGTATTCTACGAGTTCAGTACTTATCCAGTCCGCACTCGCAATACTTCCAGGAAAATGCGCATCATATTCTACGAGTTTAGTATTTATCCAGCCCGCACTCGTCTCATCTAGAACCAAAACAACGCCATTTGTAAATGGGAAAAAACCGGTCACAAAAGAATTAATTATTAACCCAATGATGCAGTTTGATAAATTATACATTTATCAATATCTGTAAGGTAAACCTTCGCTAAAAAAGCAAAACTTGTTCTTAATCTAAGTTTATCTAAGTCTACTTTCTTTGATTCTTTCTATAAACATTCTTGTTATTGGACAAGACGTTTTTGACGATTTGATAGTTAATTAAGAGGTGTTGACAACTTTCTTTAGTTCTATGTTCTTCCTTTCTGGAGAGTATCATTATAAATGTTGATTGTTGTTGTCCTTTTTTGCTATGACTCCCGCTCATCTGTATACTAGGCCTAGTACCCATTCACTCAAGCACCTGAGAGTAGAAACTGTGTAGAATAATTGCGTGATCATTAGGCAACTTGTCATAATAACTTGGGCCTGCAAGAGAAATAACTTAGAGATCCGTACTGAGCTTTTACACGTATGAAATTAGATACTTTGGTTGTTGGGCAAAAAAAATTCGCATGCGCGAGTGACACATAGTTTTCTTGAATAATTATCTTGCGAAGAGAATCTTTTCCTAAATTTCGTTTCCACAATGGACATGAATGTCACGGGGCAGTGTGTATGTAGAGCTAGTGGAACACAGATTGTAGCTTGTATGTTTAGTGAATTTATCAGGACTTTCCGACAAATTACTAGGTTTGTTGGAGTTCATCGCTAGAGTTGAAAGGTAAAGCATAAAAGTGAGCGACCTTAATTTAAAGGGGATTGAAACTGTTCGCTAAGAGAAAAACGACCTTTAACTGGTGTTAAATAAAGGACCATTGTCCGCTAGGGCAAAGAGTGGGAAAACCAAAAGACAGTGTGGTATCATTGGTCTAAAATATCGGGCAAGATAAAATATCCTGCGGTTGTAAAAGATGCCGAAGTGTCCTCATTTTTATTGTCTGCGCGGACTTAAATCTAGTTCTAGGGAGTCGAGGCAATTTATTATCACTTCGGTGGATGAACACAGGTTCTAGGTAGACCAAATACTGCTGACCAGTGGGCAACAAGAAGAAAGAAGTTTCCATAGAACCGGATCTTGTTTAACTAATTACTCTCGACCCCAACAGTCATTTTTTTAAAGAGCGCTAGAGCGTGTAAGCCACTTAATGTAAATAAATATTATCCTGTTCAGAGGATAAATATGTAGAAATTGATCTAAGTGTACGTGATATCACACGAAGTTAGAACTGTGCCTTAAATCTATGTTTCTTAAATTTTGTTATTGATTATGAGCCCAAGGGCCGTGAAATGTAAAATGATCTGAGAGGCGTATCAAGTAGTTGAAGTAGCCTAAATACTCGCTGGTGAAACTCAGTGGGAGTCTATGTATAGTCTATATTTTTATGTGTAATAACTCGTGCTTTACATTATCTACCTACATGTGGTTTTATTACTTTTAGAATAAATTCATAGAATTTGGGTAGTGGAGTTGTTTATTCTAATCTGTGTTCCAATTCCGTAGAATGTTGTTATTGACATTAGATTAATTCCAATTGATTTGTTATTTTCTCCGAGAGGAATCAATCGACAGAGGACCAAATTTCCCAAATTCTTTTTTTTCTTTCTATCTATCTTTTCTTTTGAGAGTAATGGTTCGAATCATCTCCTTTGCTTACATTACGCCAGTGGGTAAACTTAACGCAACTCTCTATCCTTTCGTCACTGTGTCACGTTTACTATTTGTTTTGGGTTACTCCAGTGGGTAAACTCAGGGCGGCTCCTTTTGCTTTCTTTCTATTTGTCTATCTTGGGTTCAACCCTAGGTGATAGAGAAATTCATACAAACCGATCATCATAAGAAATTTATGAAGCCATTCAATACCACACCAAATCAGGACATGAGGATGGCTCTTTTGCTGGTCCATCAAGCGATACAGGTTGTGTTTAGAAACGCCAAGTGTCTCACAGCGCTGACGCTAAAATACTAATGATCTGAGATGCACAAATTCTATTCTGGATAGATCACGATTTTATAATGAAAATGACAAATGAATATAATGTACACATTAGAAGAACAAATGATTGTCTAGTTGCTTCTGTTCTTTTGAGGCAGGTTACTGAATCTAACTCTATAGCAAACTGTTTGCTAAATCACTTTTCCTGCTGTATATGCCCTTTAAGCGTGTTTAAATGAAATTGAAGTTTAAGGGACAAATTATAGGACTTAAGTACTGTTCCATAATGTTAGGATAATGTAAACTTTTTATCAATGATTTGCTGGCTCAGTGCATTATTATACCTCACAATGCATTTCTCACTATTATTATTATTATTAAGGCCTTCCGCTAGGAGTGTCGTCCGACCTCGCAGCTTCGGCAGCCTTCTTTATGTCTGCGGTGAGGGTAGTCCATTCTTGTCTTCTTTCTGCAATCTTTCTTATTGTTTCCAGGTCTTTTTGTGATGTGAGAGAGATGCTCCGATTTTGCAGTATCTTGAGATCGTTATTGAGAGTCATTGGGAGTGTGGTGATCGGCCTACCCCTGGCTCGCTTGGCATTGTCGTGGAAATAGAATGCCATAGCTTTGTTGGCAGGGATCGATGGTTCTCGCCTAAGTGCATGACCGAACAGCCTCCACCTTACTTGCAACACTTCCAAAGAAATTGGGGTTTGTTCACATTTTTTGTAGAGGGACTTATTTGAAATTTTTGTTGGGTATCGAATTCCCAGAACCCTGCGCAGCTGCTTTCGATGGAAAGAGTCCAACTTTTCTTCGTCTGTTTTGGTCAGTGCCCATGTGCCGCAATTGTATAACAGAACTGACCTCACTAAGGTGTTATATAGCTTAATTCTTGTGCGCTGCTTGGTTTTGTCCGCTTTGTGCCATATCTGTTCCATCTTGTTCAATGCTATGTTTGATAGGTGTTTTCTGTGTTCTATGTCTTCTTTACTGCCAAGCAGTGAACCCACTTTCTTTGATGTGTTCCATTCCTCTGAATATTTTCTTACTGAGGTGTGCTCCGTTTTGTCTACATTGACTTTGAGTTTGTGAACTTTGAGTGTTTTTTCTATTTTTTTCACATTCACTGGTTTGTTGCCAATAAAGTCTATGTCGTCAGCATATGCTATCTCATTAGGAAGATGTGCCTCTGTTGTGTTTGATGGGCTGTCGAGCGTTGATCTCACATTTTTCAGTGCTTGTTCAAGATAGATGATGAAAAGTACTGGACTTAGGCTGTCTCCTTGAGGGGTGCCTATGTTTGTGAGAAAGGGTTCTTCAGTGTTGGCGCCGCTGATTTTGACGTTGAGTGTTGTATTGCTCAGCAGGAATTGTATTATTCGCTTTTCGTCTTCCGTGACAAGATTTGTCAATAATTGCAGTAGCTGTTTTCTGTCAATTGTGTCAAATGCCGCAGACATATCGATCCCTGTGATGTCTATTTCGATGTCCGCATAATTGAGAACCTTGGCTGAGATCCATCTGTGGGCCCATACTACATCAGACGTACTACGGTTAGGCCTGAAGCCACTTTGACTGCAAGAGATATAGTTTTCCACAGCAGGCCTTATTCTAGTTAGAGCGATAGTTGAAAGCACTT
The DNA here is from genome assembly GCA_033675545.1 of Elysia crispata. Classification (NCBI taxonomy): domain Eukaryota; kingdom Metazoa; phylum Mollusca; class Gastropoda; family Plakobranchidae; genus Elysia; species Elysia crispata. The sequence continues at coordinate 134,303 of JAWDGP010002614.1, forward strand.
TCCTTATAGAGTTCAACAACGTAACAGGGCGCAGATTTTGTGGCGGTCCTTTTGGTTTTCCTGGCTTGGCTTAGTGTTTCTCACTACATGTATTTTTATAGGGGCAGGAGAGTAGCTTCTATTTCTGGGCAAAGATGCGCAGCCATTTTTTTTAAATCAACTCCATCAGTTCGATTTTTTAATGGGCTAAACATGATCAGAATCTCTTTTTCCAACTATTTTGAAATAGCTTGCCCATGTTTTTTGGTTATTACACATTTCAAAGTTGTGTGAACAAAAAAACTCAGATTTTAATGTCTTCCTAGAAACCGAAGAGGGGGTAGATCTACCCTCAAATTTTAGATTTAAGTAATGTTGGACTGATACGGTTGACAGATTTGTCTCTCTTTTGTTGCTTTCTGTTTTGCGAGAGAGAGAGAGAGAGAGAGAGAGAGAGAGAGAGAGAGAGAGAGAGAGAGAGAGAAAGAGTGAGTGAGTGAGTGAGAGAGAGTGGGAGAGAGAGAGGGGAGAGAGAGAGAGAGTGTGTGTGTGTGTGTGTGTATTTAGGCAAAATAATTATTCAGCAATAAAAACTCCATACTACCTGAAGTCAGCAAAGAACAGATATATAAGTGTTATACTTGCGATAAGGTGAACTGCCAAGTGCTTGGAGTGAACAATGTTTCTAAATGTCAGTATTAAGTGGGAGGTCCCGATAACCTTGTACGTGTTGCGACTTCCAAGCTTCTCACAACCAAAAATGAATGTATGGTCTAACTCAAAACAGTATAAGGAATTTGCTATTTAAAAACAAAAAGTGAGCAAGGCTGATTATGTAAAGTTACATCACAAATGAAGACCTCTTAAAAATCACATTTGTTTAGGAAGGTTTGATCCGTCACTCCACCCTTATCAATGCTTTCCTTTTCTCGTGTAGTAAATGGAAAATTAAAAGATATCTTCAAAAACAAAATCATTAATGGAGATTTAATCGTTGAAGGAAAGATAGTACATGTTATTTCATTACCTGAAAGTGATAGCCTTGGGACACTTTTCTTCTGCACCCACTGTTTTCATATGCACACCAGCAGTCGTCCAAAAATCGATGAGAAAAAACTTTTCGATGTAGCAACTCCATAGACGCTCAAGAGGGTGTCGTACAAAAAGCACTTTGGTGGTTAAGTCAGCCTCTGCCTTGTCAGCCTCGATACGATAGTCTCTTCGAGGCAAGTTGAAGTGGCTTGTGTAACGTATATCATATTTGGAGATCTGAAAGGGTGACCGTATACCCAAATATGCCAGTTCAGTTGGGGGTTTATTGAGGAAAGAGAAGAGCTGCTCCCAATAGGTGCATCCAGCTTTCGGGATTTTACAGTACGTTAAATTAAAAGGATTCAGGATGAATATCTCGGAATCAACTTGATTTGGGACTTTGAACTTTTCACACATGACTTTTGTGTGGTTTAGTCGTTTTGTCATTTCAGCTCCAACTTTCACTAGGTCTGGCAGAGGTGAAGCGCCGGGAGCAGCAGGGGCGGGAGCAGCGGGGGCGGGAGCAGCGGGGGCGGGAGCAGCGGGGGCGGGAGCAGTGGGAGCGGGAGCAGCAGGAGCGGGAGCAGCAGGAGCGGGAGCAGCAGGAGCAGGTGCTGCAGGTTTTGGAGCCGCCGGAGCCGCTGGAGCCGCAGGTGCAGGTGGTTTGGGCGCAGCTGGAGCAGGAGCAGGAGCCGCCACAGCAGGAGCCGGCGCTGGAGCAGCAGGTGGTGGTGCTGGGGCAGGGGCGGGTGGAGCTGCAGCAGGGGCAGCTGGTGCCGGAGGTTTTGGCGCCGCTGGAGCAGGTGCTGGAGCAGCAGGAGCAGCTGGTGATGGTGCCGCTGGGGCTGGAGCAGGAGGAGCTGGTGATTTTGGTGCGGCTGGAGCAGGAGCCGGAGCAGCAGGAGCTGGTGATGGGGCTGCGGGCTTTGGTGCGGCAGGAACGGCTGGTGCTGCTGGTGCTGGAGGTTTTGGTGGAGCAGGTGCAGCTGGTGCAGCTGGTGCGACTGGTGGAGCTGCTGGTGCGGCTGGTTTAGGTGCAGCGGGTGCGGCTGGTGCAGCCGGTGCAGCTGCTGGAGTCGGGGATGGAGGCGGAACTGCCGGCTTCGGAGCAGCGGGCACCGCAGCTGGTGCTGGTGGTTTTGGAGCGGCTGGAGCAGCGGGGGGAGCAGCTGGAGGAGCGGCTGGTGGTATTTTAGGAGGACTACTATCGATATCAAATGAAGGCACTTGCATCTGAAGAGCTTCTACAACTACTGGGGTCTCATGGTCTTCGAATGGGCCAATGGGAAGACGATGCAACGGCTGCTGCAACGAGCTGTCGACCTTAAGCTGTGCAAAAAAATAAAACACCAGAGAGATAGAGAAAAATAGTATAACTTTTTTAGATTAAGAATGTAAAAAAAGTTACGTTCCTATACATTGTAAAATTATATATTGGAAGATTTTTTGGAAATAAAGGCGTTTTTTATATATGCTTTTGCTATAAATGAAAGAGATTTTAACATAATAGCAACAACAGATTTAGTGGCACAGGAAAATAAAAAAAAACAACAGAAGGTGCAACTTTAATGGCATTAAACGGCAACAAATTGATAGAAACAAAAGAATCAACTGTGTCTGTAGAGGGAAAAATGTTTGGATTTAAAAGACAACTAAATAGTAGTAATCACTGGTTGTGAACGTGTCGGAGATGGTGGTAGAAATTTGTCCTAATTGATCTAGGAATGCTGGGTTAAATGGTCCTTATTTTCCCCCAGCTCCATTATTTATAGAAGAAGTATTAGGGCTAGAGTACTTTTTTTCAACTAACGTGCCATTGAGATGTAAACAGTGATGGCCGATTTACACACCGCGGAGTGGGAAAAAACTCGTATAAGTTTTAATATGCGATGACAAGTGGTATACATTATAAGAAAGTTCGCGAAATTTCGATATTCGACAAGTTTCGCAAAAAAATCCTAACTTAAGCTGTTAGCATGAGATGGCATTGTTTTCACGGTGAAGAAGATAATGAAAACTGGTGATGGTGTCATCGGTGATCTCCTAGTCTTTTAAAGAGGTGATGTTACCATCGGCGATCTCATAGTCTTTTAAAGAGGTGATGTTACCATCGGTGATCTTCTAGTCTTTTATTGAGATGATGTTACCATCGGTGATCTCATAGACTTTAAAAGAGGTGATGTTACCATCGGTGATCTCCTAGATTTTTATTGAGATGATGATGTCATCAGTGATCTCCTAGTCTTTTAAAGAGGTGATGTTACCATCGGTGATCTCCTAGATTTTTATTGAGATGATGATGTCATCAGTGATCTCCTAGTCTTTTAAAGAGGTGATGTTACCATCGGTGATCTCCTAGTCTTTTAAAGAGGTGATGTAACCATCGGTGATCTCCTAGTCTTTTAAAGAGGTGATGTTACCATCAGTGATCTCCTAGATTTTTATTGAGATGATGATGTCATCAGTGATCTCCTAGTCTTTTAAAGAGGTGATGTAACCATCGGTGATCTCCTAGTCTTTTAAAGAGGTGATGTTACCATCGGCGATCTCCTAGTCTTTTATTGAGATGATGATGTCATCAGTGATCTCCTAGTCTTTTAAAGAGGTTATAAGGTCATCAGTGATGTCCTAGTCTTGAATAGAGGTTATAAGGTCATCAGTGATGTCCTAGTCTTGAATAGAGGTTATAAGGTCATCAGTGATGTCCTAGTCTTGAATAGAGGTTATAAGGTCATCAGTGATGTCCTAGTCTTGAATAGAGGTTATAAGGTCATCAGTGATGTCCTAGTCTTGAATAGAGGTTATAAGGTCATCAGTGATGTCCTAGTCTTGAATAGAGGTTTTAAGGTCATCAGTGATGTCCCAGTCTTGAATAGAAGTTATAAGATCATCAGTGATCTCCTAGTCTTGAATAGAGGTTATAAGATCATCAGTGATGTCCCAGTCTTGAATAGAAGTTATAAGGTCATCAGTGATGTCCTAATCTTGAATAGAGGTTATAAGGTCATCAGTGATGTCCTAGTCTTGAATAGAGGTCATAAGGTCATCAGTGATGTCCTAGTCTTGAATAGAGGTTATAAGGTCATCAGTGATGTCCTAGTCTTGAATAGAGGTTATAAGGTCATCAGTGATGTCCTAGTCTTGAATAGAGGTTATAAGGTCATCAGTGATGTCCTAGTCTTGAATAGAGGTTATAATGTCATCAGTGATGTCCTAGTCTTGAATAGAGGTTATAAGATCATCAGTGATGTCCCAGTCTTGAATAGAAGTTATAAGATCATCAGTGATGTCCTTGTGTTGAATAGAGGTTATAAGGTCATCAGTGATGTCCTAGTCTTGAATAGAGGTTATAAGGTCATTAATGATCTCCTAGTCTTGAATAGAGGTTATAAGGTCATCAGTGATCTCCTAGTTTTGAATAGAGGTTATAAGGTCATCAGTGATCTCCTAGTTTTGAATAGAGGTTATGAGGTCATCAGTGATGTCCTAGTCTTGAATAGAGGTTATGAGGTCATCAGTGATGTCCTAGTCTTGAACAGAGATTATGAGGTAATCATTGATCGCCTAATCTTGAATAGAGGTTATGAGGTCATCAGTGATGTCCTAGTCTTGAACAGAGATTATGAGGTAATCAGTGATCTTCTAATCTTGAATAGAGGTTCTGAGGTCATCAGTGATGTCCTAGTCTTGAATAGTGGTTATGAAGTCATCAGTGATCTTCTAATCTTGAATTAAGATCAGGTGCCATCGTTGATTTCCTCATCTTATTTAGAAATGATGCTGTTATTGGTGATATCCAGGTATTGTAACGAAGTTATGAGGTCATCAGTGACCTCCTAGTCTTGTAAAGAGGTGATGTCAATAACATTTATGGTGTTGTTTTTGAGACTGCTGTTGGTGTCACTAATTTTGATAGAGGCGATGTTTTCATTGGCGATCTTCTAGATTTGTATAGAGGTGGTGTTGTCATCAGTTATCTCATAGACTTGTATAGAGGTGATGTTGTCATCAGCGATCCTGTAGACTTGTATAGAAGTGATGTTGTCATCAGTTATCTTCTAGACTTGTATAGAGGTGATGTTGTCATCAGTTATCTCCTAGACGTGTGTAGAGGTGATGTTGTCATCAGCGATTCTGTAGACTTGTATAGAAGTGATGTTGTCATCAGTTATCTTCTAGACTTGTATAGAGGTGATGTTGTCATCAGTTATCTTCTAGACTTATATAGAGGTGATGTTGTCATCAGTAATTTCCAAGACGTGTATAGAAGTGATGTTGTCATCAGTTATCTTCTAGACGTGTGTAGAGGTGATGTTGTCATCAGTTATCTTCTAGACGTGTGTAGAGGTGATGTTGTCATCAGCGATCCTGTAGACTTGTATAGAAGTGATGTTGTCATCAGTTATCTTCTAGACTTGTATAGAAGTGATGTTGTCATCAGCGATCTTGTAGACTTGTATAGAAGTGATGTTGTCATCAGTTATCTTCTAGACTTGTATAGAGGTGATGTTGTCATCAGTTATCTTCTAGACTTGTATAGAAGTGATGTTGTCATCAGCGATCCTGTAGACTTGTATAGAGGTGATGTTGTCATCAGTTATCTCCTAGACTTGTATAGAGGTGATGTTGTCATCAGCGATCCTGTAGACTTGTATAGAAGTGATGTTGTCATCAGTCATCTTCTAGACTTGTATAGAGGTGATGTTGTCATCAGTTATCTCCTAGACGTGTGTAGAGGTGATGTTGTCATCAGTTATCTTCTAGACTTGTATAGAAGTGATGTTGTCATCAGTTATCTTCTAGACGTGTGTAGAGGTGATGTTGTCATCAGTTATCTTCTAGACTTGTATAGAAGTGATGTTGTCATCAGTTATCTTCTAGACGTGTTTAGAGGTGATGTTGTCATCAGTTATCTTCTAGACTTGTATAGAAGTGATGTTGTCATCAGTTATCTTCTAGACGTGTGTAGAGGTAATGTTGTCATCAGTTATCTTCTAGACGTGTGTAGAGGTGATGTTGTCATCGGTGATCTTATAGACTTGTAAAGAGGTGATGTTGTCATCAGTGATTTCCAAGACGTGTATAGAAGTGATGTTGTCATTCGTGATCTTCCAGACGTGTATAAAGGTTGTGTTGTCTTAAGAGATCTTCTAGAAGTGTATAGAAGCGATGTTGTCATCAGTTATTTTCTAGACTTGTGTAGAGGTGATGTTGCCATCGGTGATCTTATAGACTTGGAAAGAGGTGATGTTGTCATGAGTTATTTGCTAGACTTGTATAGAGGTGATGTTTCAGTGATTTCCTGGCTTGTATAGAGGTGATGCTATCATCTGTGATCTCCTAGACTTGTAGAAGGTGATAGTGATAGGACCACCAAAAGCGCAATTTGTTTTGTATTAGTTTTTCTTTTCTTTTTTTTTTCGGAAAGAGGGAGGGGGAGGGGGGGCGGGGAGGAAGAACATTTCATCTTACAGCAATTGGGTGAACTATTGTAGGTACATGTAGATAAAAACTGCCTTCGAAAAATGAAAGTAAGCCGACGAAATCGACACGTATATCACCTATACGTCTATCAAGCTACACTAAAACGTATCTGTTAATTATTTTCCTTGATTAGAATGATCTTCATCTTTTTATGTACTTAACTCTATTGATTTCGCTTTGGTCAGGGACTTAGATATCGCTTTATAATTATATGGGTTTGGGTGGTAACGTTCACGGCTACAAAGAAATAACAAGTTGGCTTGTAGATATAATTCAAGTAATGGGAAAGAAGATGTATTAATAACAAGGAAATAAATCATCAGTTGTTAAGAAAGTTGAAAGATTTAGAAGTTCGGGGAAAAAATAGACATCGAAGGGACATGGTTTGATTCTTTGTTTTGAATTTTTCTCTTACATGACTGTATACTGAGGTGAGGTTTAAATTTCAGTTTTCAAAATTTGACTGCCTGCACTGACAGTGAAGAAGAAATGCTGAGCTGGTGGAGAGAGCCACACTTTATACACTGAAGGAAGATCAACAGCGAAGTTAAGAGAGAGAGAGAGAGAGAGAGAGAGAGAGAGAGAGAGAGAGAGAGAGAGAGAGAGAGAGAGAGACAGACAGACAGACAGACAGACAGACAGACAGACAGACAGAGAAGAGTGAGGAAGGAAAGATAAGCCAGAAAACGAAATAGAGACAAAGAGAGAGACTTACAGACAGTCAGACAGACAGAGATGAGTGAGGAAGAGGTGATAGAGCAAGAAAACGAAAGAGAGAGACGAATAGACAAAGAGAGAGAGAGGTAGAGAGAGAGTGAGAGAGAGAGAGAAAGAGGGAGGGAGAGCGAGAGCGAGAGAGAGGGAGAGAGAGAGAGAGAGAGAGAGAGAGAGAGAGAGAGAGAGAGAGAGAGAGAGAGAGAGAGAGAGAGAGAGAGAGAGAGAGGAAAGAAGTAAAATCACACAATATACAACAAAAAGCAGACTCGATTCGACTGAAGGAGATTGAGATCTTGTAAAAAAAAGTAAAATTAGCATCCGTACTCTCAGTAAGTTGCGCAACACTAATTAGTTAAAGAGGGAGGTGGAAAAGGGTGTAGTGGACAACTAAGTCTCAATGACAAACAAATACAGATCTATAACATGCAGGCATACATGTGCCCATTTTTAGGTATTTCCTTTTCTGATCGAAATATTTAAAAAAGGTCCAACCATGGTTTCCTTCAACAACTCACGTCTTCTCTGGAGACCAGGGGCAGCGTCCAGTCTGGATTCGAATCTTGTTCGTAACCTTTGAAACAAGACCAGAACAAATGTTAACAACAAAACTGTAAAACTTTAAATCTTTTGTTTTTTCCTTATTTTGTTTTCTTAAATTGTAGCACTAAATACAGGATTACTATTATTTCACAGAGATCGACATAATGTCCCTAATCAATTACACGTATAGCCTACGGATTTATAATTCCGAAAAAAAAAATCCAACGTTTGAGAGGGGAAAAGAATGGTACTTTGCTTAAAAAATATTGGAGATTTTCATCGTAAACCTTTGAGTCCATTAACATCTCCATACAAATTCAAATAATGATCAAATTGTGTGTGTGTGTGTGTGTGTGTGTGTGGAATTTGAAACGCGGAAAAAAATATTCTGAATCCGTACTAAGACTTATTTTACTTTTTTTTTTAATATAGAAGCTTTTATTATCTAAAATAAGTTTTTAAAAATTATCATATAGCCCAATATTGCAAAAAATGGACATACATAAGCTCTATACACTTTCAACCTAAGATATCCTATGAGTAAAATTGATCAAGAAATCAATATTGATAAACACTTACCGTCTCCAGCGGTCGTAGCGTAAAGGATTATAGTGAGAAACAAGATGGCGGCAGCATAAACGATCTTTTTAAGAGACCGCCATCGTCTGAGCATGTTTTTGATGTAGCCAAAGGCCGCACCTATATTGCCGACATATGGGGAAGCTACTCCCTTCCGGTCTGGTCCAGAGCGGAAGTTGTCAAACCTGTGCACGGAGGCGCTCATCGGAGGTCCGGACAGAGAGAAGAGAAGCGGCTTACGTAGTCTATCAATGATGGCGGTTAAGAGATGGTCCGATAGAAGTAACTCAGGATTATAATCACGGAAAGGTCGCTGATCGTCTCCCTTTCTGAGAAGCCTTCTGATCCTGAGCAGAGTCCTGTCTATGAGTGATGGGGTGTGAGCAATTAACCGCGCAGATTCAGAAATGCCTCTTTATTTGCCACGAATGCTGTTGTATGTACGAGTCGAAAACCAAACTGAACGTTTTGCTGATCTTTTTTTTTTTTTTTTTTTTTGAAACGTCAATTTTTGCAATCATTCATCAGCTTTTTCGTTTATGTAAAAGTAAAAAAAAATATGTTCACTGATATATGTCTTATCGCAACATCTAGCTCTGACTTGTATTCATAATCATCATAGCTAACATTACTTAGTTTTGATCTAAGGTAGGCTACATATAATTTTCTCTCAATGGAATCCGATCTGCCTTCGACAATATTTAGCGTTCATGAGCTGCTGATCAATATTTAGCGGAGGACCTTACTTCTGCAAGAAAGATATGATTTTAACCTCTTTCATCATATACGTCTGATCGAGAACGACGTACAACAACTAAACATTGAATTTAGGGCCTTACTGCATTTAAATTTTTATTAGTTCTCTAATAACATAAAAAGGAGTTCCACAGGTTTATTTGTTAACTTAATGGTCTCCTCACTATAGAAACAACACTGGTATCAGCAACACGCACCTAAAAAGAAAATTGAAACGTTGAAACCAATGAAAATTCTAAATCTTTTTCAAATTAGTGAGGCGTCATACACGACACCTTCCCCATGAAAAACAAACAATCAAAACTTAATTTTTTTATTCTTGACATGAAAAGTTGCGGATACTTGCTGCTTTGTCCAAAATACTATATTCCCCTAGAGATTGCACCTGTGTGATTGTTCACTTCAATCAAGGACAGATTAAAATGAGTTATTTCTCTTACAAGCATAAGGTAGTAGACCATAATTGGTAAATCACCTGCCAAAAACTTAAGTGAGCTGAAATTGAAGTTATGCTTCTGGCGCAATTCGGCGATGATGATATTTTAAAATATGATATTTCCACTCTCAAACTAAAGAACCCCAAACGAGTTTTAAGAAGTTCAAGTGACACGCTCTCACTGCCACCACAGTTTGACCTATGTAAGTTATCATGTACAGCCCTGTGAGGGCTCTCTGTGCTATCAGGCGGAATGATCTGAACAGGTTTTTACTTAACATGATGAGAAAGCCCCAGATTTATGCACTCTATCAAGATCTCTAAAACTTGAGGAGAAGTCTAATAAACTATTACAGTGTAGATCACAAGTCTCATGGAAAAACAATAAAATACAAATTTACCGCTTATAATTCGGTCACACCAACGATTTCTTTTCTGTCCTTGAAGTTGAGAACGTAAAACAATGGTTTTTTTTCTTGCTATTGATACAGTTCTATGTAACTAAGATTCTTTTCTATGTTTACTTTCCAGCAATGAATTGAAAAGGATATAGTTAAAACTGTCTAACACACAAAAAAGTATTTATTTCCGAAACGAAAGAGATCTGTGAGCCACACGACGGGAACCAGACACACTCAGTGGACTCAGCATTTACTTCTGCACAGATTTTCAACGTTCGCACCTCACACGTCACAAAAGAAAAACCAATCTCCAAACAGAAAAAAAAACTCAAGAGCTAAATATCTGCTGTCGTATCCGCTAGCTCCGCGGAGAACGTGCCGTGCACGTAAAGCAAAGTTTCCTATTGCTACGTTGCACTAGCGAGTGTATCAATCGGGAATTATAGATCCCGATCTGTGTGGCACACGTGCGAGGATAATATTGCTTTCAAGTGAAATGGATCGATTTATCACAGGCCTCACCTGCTCTATTATCTCTTTCTATCTCTCGTGCGCCAACGTCGTCTTAACCAGCGAAAGATTTTTTTTTATTTAATGTTATCATGATCTCCCGTTCGATCAACCTGTAAATGGTAAACCCTTTATGCGCCAGCCAGGGTAGCGTTTCCCGACAACATGATGATTCGTATCGACGTGAAAAGGCAATAGCAAGTCTCAATAACTGTGGTTTTCTTAGACAGTTGATTTGGTTGTAATTTATAGAACAAAATGGCCCTTAGAAGTGGTTAATAATTTCACACAATCCATTGAATTCAATAGAGTTTCCATGGTGAATTTAATTCAGCTTTTTAAATAATAAAAATATATAAAAATCCACTTTAAATTTTCATATTTAGCTTTTCTTAAATGCAAAGTAGGCCGTCAAGCGTGGGGAGTGCTTAAAAAAGGAATAAACGTAATTATAATCATAGCGATATTTTGTGTTACTGATACATTATACCGAGTTAATCTCTTTGCAACATCACTTTACCAGAAGAAGAGGCTACGCTGATGATGAATTGATTATCATGAAGTGATTATCGTTTTTGTCTTGATATTTCGTTTGTTCTCTGCAAGGAAAATTTGAAAGAGTACAAAAATGCTAATGGTACTGACGGTTGCAAATCGATGTTTCATCCACCATAACCTGAAATTGTTTTTTTTTTTTCTCTTTTTTTCTGCTTTACTATTACAGCGCTCTAATTTAAACCTTGAAGGCCAAATTGAGCATTTGAACCTGTTATGTCCTGAGAGGAAGTAGCATGTATTTTGTCGTGGGGCGAGATGTCACGGTGAGTGGAGGTAACGGTGGCTGGACACACAATGCCAAACACTGATCTCCAGCCGAACGCTCAGTTATAATGAATTATTAATACCATTAACAATACTGATAAATTATCTATTACTTCATTGTGGAGTCTTTTTTTTTCCATCTGTAACCGGATAAGACCAAAATTGTATCACGTTGTGTATATTTAGCAATTGGTAAGTCTGTGCTTGTTCTTTTCTATATATATGTATCTAATACTGTGAAAAAAGTGTTATTTATGACAAGGCATAAACAGTTTTGAGAGAGGACTCATAAATCGTGGCATTTCTTTTATATATCCTTTTATCGAACAAAAATTAAATATAAACGTATTGAATGTTTTGGGAATTTTATTTTCGTTCGTGATATTTTTAATATTTTATGTGTTCCCAGATTTTAGAATATTTTTGCTATTCATTATTCATTCAATGCCCGTATCAGAAGCTTTCAATCCATTATCTTTCACACTCTAAAAGCCTCAAGCAGTTCTTTGTTCATTGAAGAGGAGAAATCTGATACGCTTTGCTTCCTATAAACCAGCCTGATTGTTTTTGTTTGTTGTCGCTAACTTTTCCTTCTGATGATCTACTTAAAGAGTTCAATCAACTGTGGTATATATGTATGTATGTGTATATATATATATATATATATATATATATATATATATATATATATGGCTGCTATACTTGTACATGTGAGCTCAAGTTTTAGCAATATATATACATGTATATATATTTATACAATTTTTCTTTTATGTCCATACTATACTAGATCCAACCCTTTGATTATCCTCTCAATATGAATCAGACAAACAAGAAACAGAAATCAAACTAAAATTTGTATTCTTTGAGATATAGACGTAGACTGTCATTGATCAACACTCGTGATATCAAATACCATAAGATCCAGAAAGCAGCTACATATAAAAACATAAATGGTAATAAACAAGAGAGAAGATAAACGTAATGAAACTCATAAAGTTTGCTGTAGATGGGTGAGAAATGTTTTTGCCATCATCAACCAGGCTGCTGCGATTAAAGAAAGTCCGAAGGTCACCATTCAGGTCGTTGCAGTTCTGGGATGAGCAAGAGAACGTGCAGGTGGGATAGACGCTATCTGCCGTGTCGCACCCGTGTATGACGCTAGTGCCGCAACCTCGGTACATGGAATTGATGCGGGTGAAACCTGCCAAAACATCAAGTGATCAAAGATTTATATGAGTAATACTGTATATCATCATTAAAGCATCAACATGACTCTATTTGTTTAAACATGCGCTACGTTTCTTCTCTAAAATCACAAGATCTTAGAGGGTTTAAGAATGCCAATATTAGATAAACTCGCCATGACTAGGAATAGTCGTGTATTGATAAGGAACCATAGAATTTTTTATTTAATCCAGAAGATTAGAAAATCTATCTCAATTTTAGCATGCTGATCGAGAATTAATGTCAAGCTACGTCTGATTGAAATAGACATTATTGCTGCAAAGCTAAGACCTGCTCCTTATCAAGGTATCGGGATCTTCCACATTTGGCTTCCATTATTCTTACAAGCTGGAAACCCCATTCTACGAACGGGACCTTGGTGTCAATTTGCCGGGACTGGGGTGCGTCTGTGTATTAAATAGGCTTAATGGTCTTGAGATGTATCCTTTTACTCAAATTATCCAGATATATGCTTTCACCAAACCATCTTTACCTAGATTTTGGATAGCTCGACAATTCTTATTCTAAACACAAAATTGATTTTAAAAAATTAAATTCTTTTGGAATAAAGGGATTCTTTTCCCATATGCTTTCAGATCCTTTTAAACGCTTTGAATTTTCGCAACAAATGCATAAAAGCGCACTGCCTTGCGGGAATTCTTAGCCGCGCAGTTTTTTAAACCTGCATAAAATTTCTGAAAAAAAAAAGCTTTAAGCTTAAAAGTAAAATCTATATTTTTTTTTTGTTGTAGATCTTAATCTTTCGATTTGAGTCTAGCTGCTGTAAATATGTAGACCCTAGTCCTAGAATCTATGTCGAAGCAACCTTCTTGAATTCTGTACTTAGATCTTACACTATATCATGTACTTCTAGATCTAGACCTATTCCAGACTGTTAAGATCTGTCGCCGCCTACATTGCATCTCTGCCCAGCTGTGCTTACAGGGTCTAGTTTGCACATTCGTCTTTTTCTATTAAGAAAATAATAATCACATTTTTGCCTTTAATTTTCGACAAATACTATTCTGTTGAAAAAAAAATATTACCATTCCAATTGTTATGGCGTTCCTAGGTGGTCTAGAAATGCTCGGTTAGATGGTCTTCATTTTTCGCCTAGCTCCATTATAATATAGATGTTGGTTATCTGTTTTTAGAACGAGCAACGGTGAGAGAGAGAGAGAGAGAGAGAGAGAGAGAGAGAGAGAGAGAGAGAGAGAGAGAGAGAGAGAGAGAGAGAGAGAGAGAGAGAGAGAGAGAGAGAGAGACACACACACACACACACACAGAGAGAGAGAGAGAGAGAGAGAGAGAGAGAGAGAGAGAGAGAGAGAGAGAGAGAGAGAGAGAGAGAGAGAGAGAGAGAGTGAGAGTTACCCTTTGTCATTTCTTTAGAAAGTAAATGATAGACTAACAAAAATTCCTCGTAATCTGAGAATGATAATCTATTCTGAAGTCTGTTCCTTTTGAGTGTGAGTGTGTACGTGTGGTTCGTTTCTTCCAAAGTCTGTGAGTGATCGTGGTCTTGGCCTTGGTCTCACAAATTCAGTGGATAGAGCTGGACTTACTGTTTGGTTTATTGGACTAGACTAATCATTTACTAATTTAGTATCAGCACCAGCAAGATTCAAGCCTAAAGGCCACCATACACCCCGTGGTTGTGCGAGGCGTAGTAGTCAGATTTCACGAGTCCAGCGCTGAGCGACTGCGTGTGTGGGAAAAACGCATGAAAAACCCAGGTATAGAGTGTGTGTGTGTGTGTGTGTGTGAATGCCTTACACATATATCTTGTGCAACGCCTAGCATCCACTCTATGTGTATGGTGGGTCTAAAATGTTCTTGGGCGGTAATGAGGACTCGATCTCCTACTCGACTTCAGTCTGTGGTTTTACGACGATGTTCTTGAGGCATTGTCATTGATTTCATGAGTTAGAAGCTACCAAGAAGGTTTTGTGAGTAAGCCGCTCTCTATTTGTCCTGATTCATCAAATTCAATTCGCTATTGCCTTCATGGTGATTTTAAGTATTTATACAGTAGCCTATTTATTAAAAGCGGTTCCTAACATTATATCAAATGAAATGTAATTGTAAAAAACATAGTCTCAATATTTATCGAATACACTGCTTATATACTCACACCGATGCACCCGATGTAGATCTAGGAACTACAAATCACCTTCGGACTGGTTAAATGGGGAGCTTACATGTATAAATATCGATCCTTAACCACTTTTCAGGTAACACAAATTTTGAACTGACATTGGTTAAACGTTTATTCTGGAAGGGATAATATTTTATTTATACGCTGTTTTTTTGAAATTTTAATCAGTGATGCATTATAAAAGGTAACTGCGATTTCTTTTTGTGCTATCTCCTCCAAAACCACTCATTGTACAGGTATGAAGTTTACTTAACTTTGAATTCTCAATATCCGTCTCAGGTGTGGTCAAAAAGGTTTAAAAGAAAATATGTATTTATAGACTACCATTGTGACTGGAGGGACAGACAGGTAGATTCTCAGCCGCATGACACATCAGGACGAGCTTTTCAGCTATGTTGACAAGATTTTAAAGGGTGCACATCTAGGTCTAGAGTGAGAGAATGGGCCGAATAATAATATGCTGAGTAAAAAAGAATTGACAAAGAATACATTGTATCTTTGTTTTTTACATTGAACTTTTGCGATTAAAGCTCGGGTATAGATTCAGACCAAATTCTACGGATTGACGTTTACGGTTTTTGCCGACAGATCGTTATTAAATTCATGAACCGCGTTCAACCCCAAACCCAAACAAATCTTTGAGTTGACCTTTCACATTATGTTCAAAAGAAAAATAGATCTACATTTTTATCCCTTAACTATATAAAAAGGTGAGTTTTTCACCAAACAACCACGGTTCATATATCCATTACAAACAATACTTAGGGTTTATTTACTCCAAAATAATGAACGGTTCTGCCTGCGCAACACTGTATACCCAGAGGCTTCTCAGTAGTCAAATTCAAACTCAATAACCCTCAGCTTTCAATGTTATTGCTTATTTTGTACCTGTATACGTCTCCGACGATTTGAACACTCAACATAGCAATACCAAAAACTTGCAATAAGGTATTCCGCTTAAAATCGTAAGTTTTTGTTTTGGGTTTATGTATGCATTGTTATATCTCCAGCCTTTATTTAAAATCAAAATAAAATTCGGTAAACACCACCAACGTATATCCAGAAGCTTTGGAAAAAGCCTCAATCTCAAACAATCACAACTATTTTCTTGATTAAATCTATGAATAAGTTCACTGATTAAGATCTTAAAAGCTTTAAATATCTCTAGCTCCTCAGAGACTATAATATATCTATGAAAGAAACGGTCAGGGCCAGTGATTGGCTTCAGTAGAGAGGTCAACAGATAAAGGCTGCGTGAATAACAAACATCCTACTTGGGTTTGTATTTTTCCTCTATAGGTGACCACTTTTCCTTCCACCCCTCCAGGTAACGCACTACATTGTGTCTGAAAGTGGATCACAACAGCACCACATATGTGCTTGGTGGACGAATAAATCAAAGGGTTGCTTGCGCGAAGAAATGCCCAGATTTAATATACATTTTTTTTTGCCTGAGATCTGTACTCCACTTGTAGCAACAAAATATCTTCTTCCCGCCATATGAAAAGAATGCTAGGGTCTCAAGGTTCTGTACTGTTAAATGACTGGCTCTGGAGGGAATTATTTTGTTGATTTTCTTCAACGTAAGTGTCTTCCCCTTCTTTCGAATGGGGTGTCATGTCTGAGGCCTTTACAGGAAGTTTGACAGGTGGCCCCCTTTTCAGTCTTGTCTGCCACATGCTTAATACGGGCTTGTACTGACCAGTTTGAAAACATAAGATAGGTCTGCAAGTAACCAAGTAAAGGATTTTTAGTCATTCAAAATCTGTATTTTAGTTCTAGAATCTAGGTTTTTATTAACATTATAGATACTATGGAGTTTCCTTGAGAGTTGTGTTATGATAAAGGCGATTTTTAACATTTTCAAATAGTAGTATTTCCAATTATGAGTTTAATGAAATTTCACGACATACGACCCGTCTCTGTAATAGCTTAAATCAAGTTTCAATCAGTTCAATTCGTTACGTTAAAAAGGTCAAAGGACATTTTTAAGCGGTTATGGAAGTGCAGCTTTTTACTGTTTACAGTCACTAAAACGCCACTATGGACGCATTATTTTGTAAGAGTGAACACTGGCCAATGTAGTTTGTTTGTTTTTATTTTTTTTATTTATTTACTTTTTTTTTTTTTTTTTTTTTTTTTTTTAATTTTGGAGGTGAGGGGGGTGGGGGCGCTTTGATTTCGAATTTTCATGGCTTTTCTGTTACGGTCAAAGTAATGTTTGACTTTACCATAGAATGATAATTTTAATGTTACAGTTAATCGGTGGACTACATTGTGCCTAATGTTTCCGATAACGGAAGACCACTTTTGGTTTCTTTTCTTCTTTCTGTTGTTCCTCATCAGAAGGAGAAAAGGAAGACGTGGAAAATTTTCCCAGTCAATAGCAGTATGCAAATGTATCGTCTTTCTTTCCAATAAGTGAATAACTTTTTCTGTCCAGTCTATATATGTTCCAAGCTTGATTATTATTGTTTCTGCAAATACCAAGCATTTTTGGCTGGTGTTTTATCTCATTCAGCTTGAAGAATGCCTGTAGCTGTGGTGTTAAGCCATTTGTCCTATTATCGATATCAGTAATCAATGACTTGCTTCTTGGTTTCGAGCCCCAATTGGTGAATTTAATGCCCCACTTTTTCAGTTCCATCCACATCAACGGAGGCTTAAGTTTGAGAAACGGCCTGAGAGCATCATGCAAAAGTAAACAACAAATAAAAGCTCACTCAGCTTAAAGGAATAATTTTTTTTTTACTACAAATATTTTTTAAAATATTCGCCCCAACATCTAAATCGGGCTGAAATCACATGGAGCGGTGAACATTGTAGCCGCCAATATAGCACGGAGCATGATTGTGTTGCTAAAGCAGCTGATAAAACTTTGGCTTCAAGGCATTACTTAAAACTACGGTGTTGTATTGATTTTGTTCAACCACGACTGCATATCTCTTTCATACCTGCCATCCCGATATTTCCTGTTGTTATGCAACGTTATCCGTTATCATTTTGACAGCTTTCAGCTGGAGAAGGCAATATTTTTCAATCAATATTAAATTGAGTGAAGAGGAATTCATCTCAGTATCGCAGATTCTTCCATCCGTTGAGCTAAAACCAAGGAGATCTAGTTTAGCAGTTATATGACTACTATTTTTTAAAGGGACTTTTTTTTTAATAAAAACACAGAGAGACTATAATAGAATACACACACACAAAAATCAAAACAAAAACTAAAAAAAAACAATAGAAAAAGATAAAAAAAAGTTTAAATACTGTTTCACAACAACTTTCCTAGGTGTCTGATCTTCTCAAGTAAAGAGTCAAGCAGCCCATCTTTTCTTCTATAAGACCGTAAGTTGCCGTATCCCTTAAATGTCAAGAAACGAGGAATTTAAAATTTTATTAATTGTTCTTTAATTACCTTTCCTCGCGAGCTGTCCACAAAAAGCATTGACCTGCCTGTTGATCAACTCATCTTAAATTGATCGTGGCGATCCGATAGGTCGGTGCGAATTATTCAGTGTCAATGGTATTTCATTCGCGATAATTACCGAAAAAAAAATTTTAAAGGCTGCACTAGATGAACTCAATGAGAATGTCACAGTTAAACACAGTTTGCTTGCTCTGTTTCGATTTACTTCACCGTGTGCGAGTCGCATGTGCGGTGTTTGGGGAAGACGAACTAAAACAGTTGGAGATGTTCTTGTTGGTCCCCGTTAATATAATCTGGAGATAACTGGATACCTCGACACTCCGTACCGTTACGTCAATATAATCTGGAGATAACTGGATACCTCGACACTCCGTACCGTTACGTCAATATAATCTGGAGATAACTGGATACCTCGACACTCCGTACCGTTACGTCAATATAATCTGGGGATAACTGGATACCTCGACACTCCGTACCGTTACGTCAATATAATCTGGAGATAACTGGATACCTCGACACTCCGTACCGTTACGTCAATATAATCTGGAGATAACTGGATACCTCGACACTCCGTACCGTTACGTCAATATAATCTGGGGATAACTGGATACCTCGACACTCCGTACCGTTACGTAAAGAACGAATCGTGGCCCCAGTGAACTCTCGTTCTCCTGTCACTGAGACCTTGGAGTAGTCGACTTGTCCTGCTCGCACCACAGTTAACCTGACACCCACCAGAAACACCCGAACTTATCTTACATTCTGCCGTAAACGTTGGTGACGGCTCAAAATTGAGCGGAAAACTTTGGATCGCTGCAAAAGAGGAGTTTTCCTCTCTCCAGTCACTCTATATCTGACAGAACAAGAGTACATTTCCTCTCTCCAGTCACTCTATACCTGACAGAACAAGAGTACATTTTTTCTCTCCAGTCACTCTATACCTGACAGAACAAGAGTACATTTCCTCTCTCCAGTCACTCTATATCTGACAGAACAAGAGTACATTTCCTCTCTCCAGTCACTCTATACCTGACAGAACAAGAGTACATTTCCTCTCTCCAGTCACTCTATACCTGACAGAACAAGAGTACATTTCCTCTCTCCAGTCACTCTATATCTGACAGAACAAGAGTACATTTCCTCTCTCCAGTCACTCTATACCTGACAGAACACCCATGAAAATAAGCTGTTGCTGACGTTGGAAGACACTAAGCTGTTGCTAAAGTTGTCCTCGACATAGTTTAGGAGTTTTCCAGATTGATTAAGTTTATCCAGCATGAGGTTGTCTGGTGCTAAACGCTCGAGTTCAAATAAACACCCTTCAATTAGATTAAATCCCATCATAATCAAAGAATTTGCTTCTAGTCAAAGACATGAACCATAAATCTGCCGATTAAATGGCAACCATGGTCGGTCACAATTATGTGCTAACTTCTTAAATCATTTTAGTTTTTTTTTTTTTTTATTTATCTTTAGTTTTTGAAATTCTTCAAGAGGAAAGCACCATGTTATGTTTCAATCAGTTTAGAGCCAATATAGGTGAGAGTGTTTGTGCCTGTGTGACACTTTGTTGTAGTTAAACTAGTTCAGTTTTCTCTTTTATGAAACTGAGCAATATATTTACGTTGACTTCGCTTTTAGTTTTGGTGTTTATTTTTATTTTTTCGTTGTTTGCCTTTTGTTTGTCCGGTTTTTTTTTTTCGAGTGATTTCATAAAAGTTTGTTCGATTTGTGTTGATTTCTTCAATTTTGGACATTAAGATAGTAGGTTTCTTTAATTAATTTGTTTTACTGTTATAAAAGGAACGATTCGTTTGATCAGTAAAATGCCCATCCTTTCAACGTTTGCAAGGGTTGAGAAAATACTCCGTAAAAATAATTGTTTACTTCATGATATCGATCTAACCAATATATTTAGCCTGTCTTAATGGGGATCAATTAAATGCGCGTAAAGTTTAGCTTCAAATGTTATTTTCACAACAGAAATGTATACCCAACCCTTGACACGATAATGATGAAGGAGGGGAAATTAAATTTAAAAAAAGAAAAAGAAAAGAAAGCTGTAGTCTAAATCACCAATTTGAAGAGCTGCAGAAAATGGATTTATAGCTATTTCTAGTAAGGGAAAGAATTTGTGTTTGTCCTGTCTCAACTATTCAATATTTTCGCGGAAAGCAAAATCAGATCTTTTGCCCGTAACATGTTCCATTCATATGATAACATTAGTTTTGTTACTTACTATGAAACTCTGCTGATGATAGATATCTTTTTGTTTACGTGTAATCGAGGCGATGTGAATGAACATCATTATTTCCTCTCGTACATTTTACGAAAGAACCATTTTACCTCAAGAACATCGTTGGGTATTTATCAAATTTGCATAATCTAAAATATAGATCGTCTTAAATCCAGTCCCAGATTCCCTGCTTTCTTTGCAAGAACTTCAGAAGTTCAAGTTTCCGGGAGAGGGGGGAGGGGGGATGTATTATTTTTTTTTAAATTAGAAATTAAATACTAAAGAATACTGGAAAGTTTTCTATACATCAAGGAACAGATGACTTTATGAGAGTGTTGTTGTAGTCACGAAAAACATGAAATTTTGAAGGCCGGAAATCACATCCACTTCATTTAGACTTGATTCTGGGTAACTGGCAAAATTAATCATCTTATCCAATTTCTGAGAAAAAAAACGGTTTCTTTGAGATCACAAATAGTAGGAGAGACTGCGAAATCTGGAATTTGACGACGTGTACTATACAGTACCAGAATGGTAATGCGTTAGTATTTGGTAGTGCCCTAGTAGTTATCCCTAGAGCACGATT
This sequence comes from Elysia crispata, assembly GCA_033675545.1. Classification (NCBI taxonomy): domain Eukaryota; kingdom Metazoa; phylum Mollusca; class Gastropoda; family Plakobranchidae; genus Elysia; species Elysia crispata. The sequence continues at coordinate 155,190 of JAWDGP010002614.1, forward strand.
TATAGAACTACGTGATAAAACTTCGCAGCAACTTATTAGGCGCATGTCTGATAGCGACTCCTAAAGGCGTTTGTAACTCATTATGGACTGATTTTTAACGTCCTACACAAGTGGTCATTTCAACCAATTAGGCTCACCGCACCGCACCGCACACTGAATGACCGGCACCGACGTTGGGCCACGACCAGTCCCATCTATCTGGATAGTTGGTACATTGGGACCTGAGTTAGGGATTCCAATATAAATTATGTGACTAAACCACATGTTGGGCCTCTGCCTCTGATGCTGGAATCAGAGAACGCGGTCGATTGATTTTTGCGCCGGAGCTCATATGAACATTACTGGGTATTTTAGTTTGGCTGGCCTAGGAGCCGACAACGATGGGAGCAGCGCAGTTAGTTACAAGTGTGGCCGATTTCATGAAGTTCTCAATAGTTAACATTAGATAAACAATTTTTTTTTTGATTATGATTAGCTTTTACTAATAGTATGAGAAAAGTTGTTACTTATTTTATTAATGCTTGTTGCGTCATTCTGTAGAATAGACAGTGTTAAATCACGTGAACATACCAGGAAAGAATCATCATAAGGCTTATATTTTATGTTATGCCCAGCAGAGGTTCAAAATAGGCTTTGTGTCAAAAACGGACAGCGAGAGTTACGCGCCTTGACGAACTGCCACTCTTAGACCAAAGATTAAAGGGATACATAGGCCTAGTTCATCGTTATTGAGTTTTTACACTAAAAACGGACATCAGAAACTGAATTTTGATTGCATTTTGCGCTAGCAAAGTGAAATATGCATACTAAATAAATATAACACTCTAAACCCTGTCTAGAGCTAAATTTCTATGTATTTCTTTGCAAGACTCCCAGATGTAACGATCTAGCCTACATCTAAATCTATGTCTATTGCTCACTAAAACGCAAGAGGAAAAAAATTCAAGTTTGGTTATACAGCAAATTGTACTTTAGAATAATTTGTAAGTACCTGAGACACAAAAAATAAAAGACTGGAAGTTTCCCGTTTAGCCTTAGCAACCAGCTAATTTAGACCAAGCCTAGCCACAATATCCCCATTGTGTATGAGACCTGGTGTATGTCTTTCTGTCGATGTGCCTCTCTCTCTCTCTCTCTCTCTCTCTCTCTCTCTCTCTCTCTCTCTCTCTCTCTCTCTCTCTCTCTCTCTCTCTCTCTCTCTCTCTCTCTCTCCCACATCTCTTTCCCTCTCCCCTCCTCTCCCCCCACTCCCTCTCTTTCTCCATTCAATCTTTCTCTTTCTCCTCTCCCTCTCCTTTCTTTCTCTTTCCTCTCTCTTCTCTCTCTATTTCGAAGCTTTTTGCAAAACAATGTTACTCATGAGGACATTCAAGTTGGGGGGGGAAGAGGGAGAGAGAGGGAGGGAGGGAGTTTACCGACGTCAACGATTTGCTGATAACACTGTTTTTTTTGTTGTTTTTTTTTTTGTAAATAACAATTTTACCTATTTATGCTTTAATAATGTCTAGATTTAATCTAAACATTAATTTATCGAAGAAAAATTTATTATTTTTAATCTCTGTACAGTAATTTCTTCATTAAAACCTAACTATTAAGCTTAGACCTAGGCTGTGTTTGCCAGTCATTCAAGGAAGGTAACTCTCGCTGAAATTTATTAGGGATATCTTCTATCAGAAATGAGTGTGTGAAATGTTTAAATTCGAGGGTCGGAACAAGTTGGCGTCCGTTTATCCACAGCACGTGTTTTATGGCAAGGCTGGAATATATAATTTGTACCTCTACCTCGCTCAGGTTCAGGAGTCTGCTGTGTTGAGGTGCGGCTTTGTGTTGGCTAACTGATTGTACATTTAAAGTAGACTGGCCTGGAACATCTCGTCTATCTGAAGATGTCTAGCCGAGTGAGGGTGGCTTTGTGTGGGCTAACTGATTGTACATTTAAAGTAGACTGGCCTAGAACATCTCGACTATCTGACAATGTCTAGCCGAGTGAGGTGTGGCTTTGTGTGGGCTAACTGATTGTACATTTAAAGTAGACTGGCCTAGAACATCTCGACTATCTGACGATGTCTAGCCGAGTGAGGTGCGGCTTTGTGTTGGCTAACTGATTGTACATTTAAAGTAGACTGGCCTGGAACATCTCGTCTATCTGACGATGTCTAGCCGAGTGAGGTGTGGCTTTGTGTGGGCTAACTGATTGTACATTTAAAGTAGACTGGCCTAGAACATCTCGACTATCTGACGATGTCTAGCCGAGTGAGGTGTGGCTTTGTGTGGTCTAACTGATTGTACATTTAAAGTAGACTTGCCTCGAACATCTCGACTATCTGACAATGTCTAGCTGAGTAAGGTGTGGCTTTGTGTGGGGTAACTGATTGTACCTCACAAGTAGGCTGGCCTAGAACATCTCGACTATCTGACGATGTGTAGCCGAGTGAGGTGCGGCTTTGTGTGGGCTGGCTGATTGTACATTTAAAGTAGACTGGCCTAGAACATCTCGTCTATCTGACGATGTCTAGCCGAGTGAGGTGCGGCTTTGTGTGGGCTGACTGATTGTACATTTAAAGTAGACTGGTCTAGAACATCTCGACTATCTGACAATGTCTAGCCGAGTGAGGTGTGGTTTTGTGTGGTCTAACTGATTGTACATTTAAAGTAGACTGGTCTAGAACATCTCGACTATCTGACAATGTCTAGCCGAGTGAGGTGTGGTTTTGTGTGGTCTAACTGATTGTACATTTAAAGTAGACTGGCCTCGAACATCTCGACTATCTGACAATGTCTAGCTGAGTGAAGTGTGGCTTTGTGTGGGGTAACTGATTGTACCTCACAAGTAGGCTGACCTAGAACATCTCGACTATCTGACGATGTGTAGCCGAGTGAGGTGCGGCTTTGTGTGGGCTGGCTGATTGTACATTCAAAGTAGACTGGCCTAGAACATCTCGTCTATCTGACGATGTCTAGCCGAGTAAGGTGCGGCTTTGTGTGGGCTGACTGATTGTACATTTAAAGTAGACTGGTCTAGAACATCTCGACCATCTGACAATGTCTAGCTGAGTGAGGTGTGGCTTTGTGTGGGCTAACTGATTTACATTTAAAGTAGACTGGTCTAGAACATCTTGACTATCTGACGATGTCTAGCCGAGTGAAGATGGATTTGTGTGGGCTAACTGATTGTACATTTAAAGTAGACTGGCCTAGAACATCTCGACTATCTGACGATGTCTAGCCGAATGAGGTGCGGCTTTGTGTGGGCTAACTGATTGTACATTTAAAGTAGACTGGCCTCGAACATCTCGACTATCTCACGATGTCTAGCCGGGTGAGGTGCGGCTTTGTGTAGGCTAACTGATTGTACATTCAAAGTAGACTGGTCTAGAACATCTCGACTAACTGACGATGTCTAGCCGAGTGATGTTAGCTTTGTGTTGGCTAACTGATTGTACATTTAAAGTAGACTGGCCTGGAACATCTCGTCTATCTGAAGATGTCTAGCCGAGTGAGGGTGGTTTTGTGTGGGCTAACTGATTGTACATTTAAAGTAGACTGGCCTAGAACATCTCGACTATTGACGATGTCTAGCCGAGTTAGGATGGCTTTGTGTGGGCTGACTGATTGTAAAAAGTAGACTGGCCTAGAACATCTCGACTATCTGACGATGTCTAGGCGAGTGAGGATGGCTTTGATGGGCTACCCGTTTACGTTGAATAGCTATAGCTTACTCTGTCACTAACACTTTGTCTCTTTCAGCCAATCAGCGTAACATGCCCCCCCCCCTCCCCCCCCTCCCCCCTTTTTTTTTTTTTTTTTTTGAATATTAAACAGTGAAGCGCGTCAATATTGACTCCATGTTGCCGAAGCTCCGATTCGGTTTTTCGAAAGCTTCTTTTGAATGAAGAATGAGAAACATTCATAGAAGAAAGTGGCGTTTTGAGTTATTTTCAGAAGTAATTATCTGCCTGCAAAAAAAAGCAAGAAAAAAAAAGATCGGAACATTTTATATTCCTTTTACCATATCCTCGAAAGTGATGCGACAGCTATAGTAGTGAACACTACTAGATCTAATCGAATTCTGATGATAGATCTAATGGGATTTAGCTTCGTTCTGTCAAAGTATTTAGTTTATCTTATTTTAGAATTAATATTGTGAGTTAAACTTTAATCTAAAATACTGTGTGACAGACAGGCTTGAAACACAATCATCTAGATCTACCTAATGCAGATTGAAGATCGAACTAGGTCTAGTTTCATGCGCGCCCAACTTGTGTCGTATGCGTGCAAAGATCTTAACTGAGACACTTCGATACAAAAGTTAAAAATTGATAAATAAATAAAGAAAGAAAGAAAGAACGGGCTCCCCGTGTCTGCGAAGAACGGCGAGCCAATAATCTGTGTGAAAATGAAAACAGTTCACAGTACTTGCCGTCAACATTGCTTCGTAGATTTAATCAAAGGTTATAAGACTGATAGTCGGCAAGTTTGACGTGGACTATCATTGCCTCAGATTTGAATTGCTTCGATGAAAAAAAAAAAGAAAAAAACCAATGAAAGAACTCAGTTTCTCAAGACATGGCAAACTTATTGGATTCTTATTGCCTCTTTGTCAAAATGTAGACTTTTCCTTGAAAGAGACATTTTCATCGTTTGTTTGTCTTAAAGCATAATTATAGCTATCTCTAATCTCATGACGGTAGGGGTGGGGGTGAGGGTGTTTTTCTTTTCCCCATTTTAACCTCTATCAGTTAAAAAAGGTACCGGTATTACCCATCGTATAGACTGTCCTCACTGTACAGAGTCCCAAATCACATACAGCT